>CM074724.1:178702477-179235971 GCA_037306005.1 Rhinophrynus dorsalis | reverse complement strand
TCATACCTGAAATAAAAGAATCCCTGAAAATCAAATATAACGTTCTGGCCAGGGCCTGGCTTAGCTGTTTAAGTACCCGTGGGTGTATACCATCTGGCCCTGGAGCTTTGTCTACCTTAACACCATTCAATTGTTTTAACACTTTTTGTTGTGTTAGCCAGTCCATGTTTGCTGTGACTGGTCTGTAAAAGTAGTTTGCAGATTCTTATCCATTGGGTCTTCCTTGGTAAAACAGAAGAAAAGAAGTTATTTAACATATCTGCCTTCTCTCTGTCCCCCTTGACCATCTCACCCGTTTCAGATAACAAGGACCCAACATTATCACACTTTAATTTTTTGCCATTAATGTATTTAAAGAATTTTTTTTGGGTTGCTCTTGCTCTCCTCAGCAATATTTTTTTCATTCTCTAGTCTAGCTAATTTGATAGCCTTTTTACAGGTTTTGTTGGCATTTTTGTATTCTGAAAATGCCTCTACTGATACCTCGCTTTATAATGTTTAAATGCCGCTTTCTTGGTATTTATTTCATGAATTACTTTACTGGTTAGCCACATAGGTTTTAATTTGCTTCTTTTGTATTTGTTTCCAACAGGGATAAATTTAGATGTGTATTTTTGCAATGTTGCTTTGAAGGCATTCCACTTACCTTCTGTGTTTTTTCCTAAAAATATTTTATCCCAGTCAACGAGACCAAGGGATGAATTAAATCTGCTAAGTTGGCCTTTTTAAAATTCAGTGTTTTTGTGGGACCCATACTAAATTGCTTTTTTGAATTAATCTCAAACGATACCATGTTATGGTCACTATTCCCCAAGTGCTCCCTAACTTGGATGTTAGAGATAAGTTCTTCATTGTCAATTATTACCAGATCCAGACATGCATTCCCTCTGGTTGAGGTCTACACTAGTTGAGACAAAAAATTGTCATTCAACAAGTTCAGAAACTTGCTGCTTTTAGCAGAATTAGCTGTTCCATTTTTCCAGTCTATTTCTGGATAATTAAAATCCCCATAATTAAAGTTCTCCCTATTTGAGAAGCCTTTTCTATTTGCATGAATAGCTTTGATTCCTCAAGGTCACTAATGTTTGGTGGTTATAACAAATACCCACTAATATTTTTTGGGCAGTTTTACCCCCAGTGACTATTTCAACCCACAAGGATTTCACATGTTCACTATTGTCATCACATATATCTTCCCGCAATTGAGGCAATAATGCCGGTTTGACATACAGACAGACCCCACCACCTCTTTTGTTTGACCTATCTTTTCTAAATAACATGTAGCCCTCTAAATTGATTGACCAATCATGTGTGTCATCCCACCATGTTTCTGTTATGCCTATCAAGTCATAGTTTTCAATTTCAGCTACCAGCTCCAGTTCCCCTATTTTACCAGTTAAACTTCTGGCATTTGCAAGCATACAATTTATGCCCTGCTATGTTTCATTTGTGATTTAATTTTGATGTGGTTTGTAGGCTTCTCCCTATGATCTGTACTAACCCCACCCCCAGATCCACCCACACTGGTTATTAACTACATCGCCTTCCCTATCTATACTATCTAGCCCAGTATTTATTGGCCCCTCCCCCCCTTCCTAGTTTAAAATCTCCTCCAACCGTCTAGTAATCCTCTCCCCAAGCAATCGAGACCCTCTTGCATTCAGGTGCAATCCATCCCTACTATAGAGATTGTACCCCAAAGCAAAATCAGCCCAGTGCTCTAAAAACCCAAAGCCCTCCTTCTTACACCAAGACTTCAGCCATGCATTGAGCTCGCTAATCTCCCGCTGTCTCTCTGGCGTAGCGCATGGCACGGTAGTATCTCTGAGAATACTACCTTTTAGGTCCAGTTCCTAATCTTACTCCCTAAATCCCTAAAATTACCTTTTAGGACTCTCCACCTTCCTCTTACTTTGTCATTGGTACCAATATGCACCAAGACAGCTGGATCCTCTCCAGCCCCTCCCAATAATCCGTCCATCCTGTCTGCAACATGCCGAACCCGGGCACCGGGAGACAGCAAACCATTCGGTTTCTACGATCAGAGCCACGGATTACCCTATCTGTTCTCCTAATAATAGTCTCCTACCACCACAACCTGCCTAGGCTTCACTTTCCTCTGGATCCCCTCTGTGCTAGAGGAACTGTTCTCCCGGCTGTTAGGGAGAACAGTCTTCTCCAGCAATTCCACTTCTGGGTTTGCCTCCCCAACATCTTCACTTAAATGAGCAAATTTGTTTGGATGGAAAAACTCAGGACTGGCTGACCTCTTCCTCTTCCCTCCCCACTGCAACCACTTCTAACTGTCACCCAGCTATGTGCCTGGTTCCCTTCTAGCTGATCTCCTCCCTCTTTGCTAGGTGACCCAGCTAGACTCTGCTCCGTTAGCAAGAGACTCCTCTCAAGGTTGTCAATATCTCTGTGTTGCAATATGACTCTCTAGAGCTCCAATCTGAGCTTCTAGAAGGGCCACTTGCTCACACTTGCCACAGCGGTATGTACCCTGGAACTGCTGTTCCAAGCATGCATACATATATGTGTGTGTGTGTTTGTGTGTAACTGAAGGATTTACAAATATAACCAATGCCGTATGTTTTCTAACATTCATTGCAAACAATTGATACATTACCTACATAACCTGATGGGCAATGCCTTCCCACAATGCTAGTTTGATATATGCTATGTTTAATCTGAGAAGTTATACTTGCCCTACTTTATTCTTTCTATTTTGTATTTGTTTATCTACTGCTACTTTGTATATTTCATTAAACATGCTATTTTCCATTTAATTAATACACATGATTGCACTGCACCCCATCTCTTTGTATTATTCATATTCCTGGGTTATAATACAAATGTTAACTGATGCTGCTGCTTCAGCACATGAACGTGCAAAGCTTCTGGGTCCCAATAAGCACGTTGACTGATACTGATCCCAACGACGATTTTAACAGGGCTATGAGAAGAATATGGGAAACAGGTTGAATTGGAGTTGGGCAAGGTAACCACAAGACTAGGGGAGTAAATAAAGAGACATCTGAGAGGTAATGTGCTCGAGAGAGAAAGAGACTACAGATATTCAATGGTACCCCCCCCCAACAAAATGGGTAGAATTTAACCCTTTGAGTGCCAGATGAATATTAACTCTCTGGCACTTAAAGGGTTACATTCTCCCCACTTTTCTGCATTTCAGCAGGAGCCATTGTAAAGAAAGACACACATGGAAGCACTCTTCGTGATATCTGTGTTTTCCTTCTGTTTGGCCCTCCTCTCTCTCTCTGGGAAACTGTGGGGCAGGCTTAGAGAGGAGGAGGTAGGTTCTCAGATGGAGAGAGCGCTGAGCTTCGTTGGGGGTATAAATCAATTGGGCGAAGGAGATGGAATGTGACAGTTCCACTTTAAATAAATTGATTTAAAAAAAAAAAATTGGAAAAAAAATAATTGAAAATAAAAAAGGAGCCAAATTAAAATGCAGCAAAAAAACCTTACCCAAACGGTCACTATTCTTATAATAGCACAATATTTTTTTTACATTTTGTTTAAATCTCTATTCTTAAACCTAACCAAAAATATCCTGAACCTACCTGATTCAACAAAATCTACCTATCCAAACTACCTAAATAACTAAATAATCAATCAATTTAAATAATTTATCAAATAAAAAAGAGGTGGAGACAAAAAAAAAACCCTACAGCAAAGATCTGTAACAATTGATCACTGTTCACAAAAAACACTTTATCAGCACTAGAGCACTTTGTGTAAACTTGCAACAATATCTGCCTCTCTCCTCATGATCTGTGTGAGGAGAAGGTGTCACGGAATCAATAACGAGAATGGACCAGTACTTAGGTAACACAATCTTTATTTAGCAACACGACAGGACAATGGAAACAGCACAAAACACAGGCCAAGAGAGGACTTCAGGATGGATCAAACAGGTACTATGGTACTGACGGAATCCAGCGGGCAGAGAAGGGAAGACTCAAGTTCGCACCTGAGGACACACTACTGGTACGCACCTGTACGGACAACGGATCCAGAGACCAAATGCGCACGGAGGATAATCAGGTTCGCACCTGTACAGACCATGTACCAATAAGGCCGGCTGCGCTACAGGTCCACACTTGGAAGCCGCAGAGGTTCAAAGGCTAGAAGAAGTCCACCAAGCCACCAAGGACACAACCCTAGGTTATCCCCTGGAGCGTGTGTATGCTGGTTGCACAGTTGACAATCCCAGGCTATGTCAAGGTGGTGGTCAGACACACCGGAGTAAATACGGAATGCTTGGTCAACCAGAGCCGCAGGTTTGCACCAGATTGGATGTCAGACAGGCCAAGGGGTCATACACAGAGCGGGTAGTCGGACAGAGCCACAAGTCAACACCAGAACGGATAGTCAAACAAAACCGGATCGCACACAGAGCCCAAAAGCACAACTGCACTGGAACACCACTAAAGGGCAACTGAAGTGGTGTCCAGGCAGTTTTTAACCTGATTGCTCCACCCCTAGAGGTGAGCATAACGTGTGCTGTAACTTTAAGAACCAGGTCGCAACGTCATAAGGGAATCCCTGAGACGCGCGCCAGGTTCAGATGGCTGCTTTCCTTTTCTGTTACCCTTTCACTGCTGTTCTGGTTATTGGAAGTGTACCTTGGTATTGGGGGGCTTATTTCTGCTTTATATTTTTCACTCCCCCAGGTTTTGCCTGGGGTGGTATGAGGTATGGGTTGGTTCCCCCACCATCCAGGGAGAAGAGGGTGCAAACCCTTCACATCTCCCAACAGCACCCTGCCGCAAAGGTCCAGACAGACCTGGCAGCTCAAGTGATCATCTGCAAAGTCCAAATCTGACAAACTCACGACTCATGGAATACTGGTCCATCCTTGCTGTAAGTAGCCATCTCCACCTTTTTTGAGACACCTGGACATCTTCCTTAACAGACCAGTGGGTTTTGCGGTGTATCAGAAGGGTAGTGCATAGATTTCAGATCCCTTCCACCATATCAGTTCTTTTCCTCAAAGGTTATGCGGAACCTAGAAAAAGTGAGGCTTTTCCACAAAGCCTTTGCCACTCTACTGTAAGAACAAGTTCTGGTGCCAATCCCAGTCCAAGAGAGCTATTCAAGTTTTTATTCCACCTTTTTATGGTTCCCAAGAAGGGATTGAGGCTCAAATGCCTCAACCATTAAATGGTTGCTATGCACTTCAAGGTGGAATCTTTGCATTGTCATCTCAGTGATGTGCCCAGGGGAGTACCTGGCTCTGGATCTTCTGGATGTGTAACTTCACGTCCTGATCCACTCAGACAGCCAACAAGGTTTGCTTTCAGTTCCAATCCAGATCAGAGCTCTGCCATTTGGCTTGGCTTTGGCTCTCAGAATCTTCACATGGCAGTCTTGGCCATGTACATCCATGCTCAAGGCGTTTCTCTGACTTCATATTTTGACAATCTCCTGCTCAAAGCTCCTTCAGAAGAAGTCTTAGCTCACCAAATCCAAGAGTACCCCCACATTCTGGTGCATCACGACTGGATTCTCAATCTCAAGAAGTCTTCTCCCATCCTATTTTGAAGCCCTTCAGGGGAAGGTTTTTTTCTCATGGAGAAGATTTGAATTCTTTTCCAGGATGTCTTAGGCACAGGAGTGATAGTCGACCACGATCAAGTGTCCTGTGGAAGGTTGGTCTCCACTCTGGAAGTGGTCCCCTACTCACAGTTCCACACAAGGGAGCTTCTGTGGGTCATCCTCTGAACTTAGTCCAGGAAACATAGCATCTCTCCCATCAGATGACCTTGTCTCCGGAGGCCAGGGAGAACCTCCAGTGGTGGCTCCATGGGCCACACCTGACAAGAGGGAGGCTGTAACGGATCCTACCCGTTACTGAACCCTTGTCTGGACCTCAAACTATTTATTCAAAGACTATGGACATTTATTACTGTTTGGACTCTGTGCTGTGCCTTGGCGTACAAACTGGCCAGCTATTCCCTAAGAGAAAGACTTAAATCATAGACTTTGGATCACATAGTATGTTTAATGTATGGAGAACGTTTAGTTATTGTATGTAGTATGTTGAGGGTTTACTCCAAGGGAATAGGTAGTGAGGGGTTAATTATTTCATTATGTATTGCAGACTTCCAAGCCTTTTGCTTAATTATTCAACCCCTGGCCATTGTTAAGGAAATGAATATTCTGGCCACTCAAGTCCTTGGAGTGAGAACTGTCCTGAGACCCCCCTGCTGTGTGTGTTAATCCATTCACACCCCTCAGTCTGTGAGTCACCTATTGTATAGCCTTAAACTGTGTCAGCCCTTGCCTTTTGTCTGATGTGTTTGATTTAATCAAGTTCCCTATTGTATCAGGTTCCCCATGTGATCCAATGTACTGTACTGTATATAAATATCTGTGGTTTGTGACAATAAAATGAGTTCTGTTGTGGAGTGAACAAGGAGTCCTGGAGTCTTGTATTGCTTATGGTCTAAAGTATCCACTCTGATACCCATCTGCGCCAAGTATCCTGAATCGCTGACCGCCTGCTGCCAGTTTCCTGCATCTTAACTTCTTGGACTGTCAGGCGGCGACGTGGACTCTTCCCTGCTTCCAGTGTTCCTGTGGCTGTTTCAGTGACCGTCCATACTTATCTGCGTCGAGAAGGAGAGACCCAGGAACGACGGCGGAAGGCGACGCGATCCCTTCTCAGCTTCCGTTACATTGGTGGCAGCGGTGGGATTTCTCCTTCATATCGGGTGCAGCAATTGAGGCATGGCAGATGAAACAGTGCTGGCAGACACTCTGGGAGCATACGAGGATCGCTACAGCGCCATCCGAATACAGTGGTGGACCCAGCTGGGTGATGTTATCTACGACTTCGTTCCAGAGTTGGATGCGTGCATTACAGAGGAGCTCAGAGTACAGGAGGAGTACTGGGACTTTGTTAAATACCTGGACCAGGAATATGGATCCGAGGGCCTTTTTGACTGGTGCCCAGCCCGCTTGCGATGGGACATCCAAGGGCTTGTATGGAACGCCTACCACATGGACTCTACTTTTGGGTGCCCTGACTCCAGCAGATACTGGGAGATCCGGGACAAAAGAGAGGACCGTTTTGGTGGATACATTCCTGCGGACTGCCAGGGAAATTTGGATATTCTGGCAGGATGTGAATGGGACCTGGAGCAACTATATGCTGGGTTCATTCGAGAGGTCCGGGAATTCCAAAAAGAGGAAGAAGAATGGGGGGGTAACGCATCTGAGGAGGACTTCAGCGACATTGAGGGCCAGGATTGTGTTACCCCTGTTCACTCCACACTGGTGAGTGGGAATTCGTTCCTCACCAGTGCCCCTGTTGTTGCCCCTGCATCAGGAAGTGGGAAAATTGCCCTGCCTGATACCCCTTTGCCCCTGGACTGTTTGTTGCCTGAGCTGAGGGGTGGGAATTCGTTCCCCCTCAGTGAAGAGAATGCCTCTGCATCAGGGGATGGGACGGACGTCTCCCCTGATAGGCATATTGCCCCTTCCCCTGTCTTTCCAGCTGCGGTGGATGAGATGCAGGTCCCCACCAGCAGCGATTGTATGTCCCAACTGATGGGTAGGAGAGAGCCCATCAGTCCCTGTGAACCCCCTGCTGTGGTGAGTGTGGAAGAGCTCACCAGCTGCCCCAAAGTGATGCCCCCTGTTATTGTGGAAAATGCCCTGGAAGCGGAGCAGTATGTGCTCTCCAGGGCCACAGAGGATGCCGCCTTGAGGGATGGGACTGCGGTCTCCCTCAAGGCAGAGAAGGCCCTGGAAAGTGATGGCCTACAAGAGGAGGACCCCAGCGGACTGGAAGAGAGCAGTGCTGCTGGCCCTCCTGAGGATATGTTGTGTGACCTGATGGGTGAAGAAGAGTGCCCCATCAGCCCCCCTGTAAACCCTGACCTGGTGAGTGGGAGCGAGCTCACCAGGGTCTGGGAAACCCCTGCTGCGGTGGAAGAGACGCAGGTCCCCACCAGCAGCCCCAGTCCATCCCCTGTTGTTGGTGCTCTGGAGAAAGGAAAGATGGTGTTCTCCAGGTACCTGAATAAGATTGCAAGAAGGATTGAGTTTGCCCTCCTCCCCAAGACAAGAGATGGCCCTGATGTGGGGGGCCAGGAAGAAGAGGGATCCAACAGGCTGCCACCCTGCAGTGCTGCTGCTGGAAACCCTATGTGTTGCCCCAAGACCCCCAAGCTGGAGAGTGGAAGAGAGCTCTCCAGTCCCCTTGTAACCCCTGGCTTGGTTCGTGGGAGCGAGCGCACCAGGTCATGTGAAGCCCTGGCTGGGATAAGTGGGACAACCGTCCTCATCCCCAGCACAGAATTTATCACCCCTTTTCCTGAGACCCCTGGCCTGGTGAGTGGGACCACAGTCCTCACCAAGGACCCTTTTGTTGCTCTGGCCCCAAGGAGTGGGACCACCGTCCTCTGTGGGGATGGTTCTACTTGCCCCAGTACTTTTGATGCTTCTACGCTGGGTGAGGGAATCACCAGTTTGTCCAGAGACCTTCTGAGTACTGCCCCAGCCAGGAGAGTGGGAAGAACATCCTCTCCTGTCCCTCTGGGGCACTTGCCCAACTAAAAGGGGGAGATATGCCTCTCTCCCCACACTCTGATGCACAGAAGCCAGAGACACAATTGCCCCAGGAAGATCCCCTTATAGACTGGCTTTTGGACCCCGAGCCCCTGGCCCCAGACCCAGGAACATTGAACCCCAGCTCTGCATGGAGCATGGCCCAGGAGAGGCCACCCAATTTGATGATTGCCAGGACAACCAGGCACCAATTTCCCTGGCCCAGGATTAAGAACCGAGACTGTACCCCTGGTCCAGGACAAGAGACCTGCTTTCTATTTCCAGGCGTGGACAAGGGGCTTGCATTTTCTCCTGGCACAGGACACCTGGCTGAGTCATTGTTTCCCTGGCCCAGGACAAGGTGCTCCTCCTTTAAGACTGGCCTAGGACCAAGGCCTCCAGACTAATGAACTGTCCAGACAAGTGGCTCACAACCTCAATGCTCTCCTACAGCTCCAAGTCAGCGTTTACTACTGTCCCCGCTGGCTTGGTACAAAAAGGGGGAGAAATGTAACGGATCCTACCCGTTACTGAGCCTTGTCTGGACCTCAAACTATTTATTCAAAGACTATGGACATTTATTACTGTTTGGACTCTGTGCTGTGCCTTGGCGTACAAACTGGCCAGCTATTCCCTAAGAGAAAGACTTAAATTCATAGACTTTGGATCACATAGTATGTTTAATGTATTTCGAACGTTTTAGTTATTGTATGTAGTATGTTGAGGGTTTACTCCAAGGGAATAGGCAGTGAGGGGTTAATTATTTCATTATGTATTGCAGACTTCAAGCCTTTTGCTTAATTATTCAACCCCTGGCCATTGTTAAGGAAATGAATATTCTGGCCACTCAAGTCCTTGGAGTGAGAACTGTCCTGAGACCCCCCTGCTGTGTGTGTTAATCCATTCACACCCCTCAGTCTGTGAGTCACCTATTGTATAGCCTGAAACTCTGTGTCAGCCCTTGCCTTTTGTCTGATGTGTTTGATTTAATCAAGTTCCCTATTGTATCAGGTTCCCCATGTGATCCAATGTACTGTACTGTATATAAATATCTGTGGTTTGTGACAATAAAATGAGTTCTGTTGTGGAGTGAACAAGGAGTCCTGGAGTCTTGTATTGCTTATGGTCTAAAGTATCCACTCTGATACCCATCTGCGCCAAGTATCCTGAATCGCTGACCGCCTGCTGCCAGTTTCCTGCATCTTAACTTCTTGGACTGTCAGGCGGCGACGTGGACTCTTCCCTGCTTCCAGTGTTCCTGTGGCTGTTTCCAGTGACCGTCCATACTCCAACCGGTGCACCTGACGGCGCTTATCTGCGTCGAGAAGGAGAGACCCAGGAACGACGGCGGAAGGCGACGCGATCCCTTCTCAGCTTCGTTACAGAGGCCATTTGTCATTACGGAGTAGACCTTGGTGATGATGGATGCTAGCCTGAGAGACTGGAGTGAGATGTTCTGGGGCCAGGGCAGGTGTCCATCAACATTCTGAAGCTCAGAGCGATTTGTCTGGCTCTCTTTCATTGGTTCCAGGTGCTCACAGGTATTCCAGTGAGAGTACAATCAACGGCCATTGCATACATCAATCGCCAAGGGATCTCTCAGAGATAGCATGGAGGGGAGTGAAGGATCTCCTCAATTGGGATGAAGCTTATGTTTTAGCCATCTGAACTGTACACATCACAAGAGTGAAAATCACACTGGCAGACTTTCTCAGTTGTCAAGACTTAGATCCTGGAAACTTGGAACGCCATCTGGAGGCCTTCTACTTGATAGTTCAAAACTGGGGTGTTCTAGTGATAAACTTCATGGCAACCAGGGAGAACCGGAAGATTCCAATATTCTGTTTACATGCAAGGGATCTTCTAGCCTTCATGATGGATACAATGCCCTTCCACGGAGTTCTCACTTATTCTATGTGTTTCCCCATATTCCTCTCTTCCCCAGGGTGATCCAAAAGACCAGGTTGGACAAGGCGTTGGTTATCCTAATCACTCCATTCTGGCCCAGGAGGGTCTGACTTGTAGACTTGGTCAGTCTGTCCATTTAGGATCCGATCCATCTGCCACCCTGACCAGATCTGCTGCTCCTGGGTCCCTTGTGGTATGAGGATGTGGAGAGGCTGGCTTTGATGCCATAGCTCTTGAGTCCACCATTCTGAAGAGGAAAGGATTTTCTGGTGACGATATCTCCTCCATGATCCGGGTTTCCTCTAAGGCGTATCATAGGGTCTGGTCATTCCGCTTGTGGAATATGTCCCCGCAGGTCTTTTACCTTCCCCTTGGTGCTGTCCTTCCTTCAGGATGGAGTTAGCCAGGGTCTGAGCTTGATTTCCCTCAAGGTTCAGATCTCTGCCCTCTGTTTCAGAAATGAAACACTATCATCCAAGATGTGAAGACTTTCCTACAAGGTGTGGCTCACACCTATCATCCTTCTTTAGGGACCTCACACCATCTCCTTGTGTCAGCTGACACTAAAGATGGCTTTTTTCTTGGCGGTTGTCCTTTTCAGAGGGTTGCTGAGTTGCAAGCTGAATCTTGCAAGTTTCTTCCTATGATTGTCTCTGAATTACACATCAATCAGGAGATTTTTGACCTTCCTTTTGCTCTGACCCTTCATCCTCTCGAGATGAATCGCCACCTTTTTTCATACCCTGAGGATAAAATAGTTGATAAGGCTGAAAAAAAGACATGCTTCCATGCCAAATCACCCCTGTGGATAAAGAGGAAGGCAAATTACTCAGCACATCACGAAAAGCCAAAAAAGACATTCGCCCAACCGTCCCTGTGTTAACATGACTGGGCCTTATGCATAAGAACAATGTGGATCAATTCTAGGGCAAACCAACCATCACAGGGGAAAAACACAAATTCCCCAAATCCTTACTGACTTCAAATGGACTTTTAACCCTACATAGGTCTCCATTAAACCACCATACTAACAATGACATTCTTTATATATGAGACATACACATGCCTACCTTAGCAATTTTTTTATTTAAGCACATTGATATGAAAAGTATTATTATGAGATGTTTGTTCCCCTGTAAGAGAACTACATCCATTTTGGTGGCAAATATCTTAGTTGAAGGGTCAAGTATATTACAGTGGTATTCCCCAAGAATTGCAATTCAGATGAAGACACCAAAAAATAAAGAATAATAAAAAGAGGTTAAGAATGCTAGAAAGAGTGTGAGAGGGAAAGAAGTGGCAGGAGTGAAGACATCGTAAGGTAAGAGTTGGAATAAGGTTCCCTTACCGAAAAATATATGAATGAGTCTCCGGCTTCCTGTACCCAATACAAATTTGTATTGTGAAATTAACCATTTGAGGTCTGGCGATCTATCCCCCAATACCTTCTATAAAATATTGGATTCTATGGGGTTTTTTCATGTATATTGGATGTAATGATTAGAGTTTTAGTTTCTATTCACTTCATTTCATCATCACGCTGGAAGTCTGATTTGTATTTATTTCATCATCTCATTTCACTCATTACTTCATTTAATCACTTTTAACTTATTTTTGAGTTATGATAGTTTGACTGGATTTATTCATCATTTCATCGCATCACCTTTAATCTTCTTTTGAGTTGGGAGTCACTCTTGGGTTCATTTAGCTATTCTATCCATTTAAGTACATTGTGATATGTACATTGAAGTACTAAGATTTTCTGGACTATTTGAACTAACAATATATTTTTTGATTAGTCAATCCACTGTATATTTTTTTGGATAGTAATCACATGATATATTTTCAGTATTTTTTATTTTGTAGCACTTCAGACTAATATTACTTTTGAGTTTACAATATTGTGTTTGAGTGTTTACATTTAGGTTATTATTCATATTTCACTGTCGTCCAATACAGGTCACTGGTACTCTGGGAGGCGATCCGCCCCTTTAATAGGCAGGAACAATTATTCAAATGTGTGCAGGGGGCGGAGCCTCCCCTCCTACTTAAGCTGCCTTCAGGCCAGAGCCACTAGATTGATTTGTTCCTGTGTGCTGTGCACACCAGGTGGAGAACATCTATACATTCAACTTAGTATTTTATTATTTTTATTCAAATATGGAATACCACCATTAGGAGGGTGACCATGGCTGTGAATTGCCCTCTCTAAAGTGGCTAGTGCAGCTTCCAGGGATTTTCTGTGGACCTTATGCCCTGAAGAGGGAACAGCTTGAGTCAAGCCGCTTCCCTGCTGGGGAATTTACCTCTGGTCTATTCCTACTTCATCATGGTCACCTGAAGACAGAAGTCCTGCAGAAAGGTGAGCCACCCCTTGAGTGCTGAAGGTCCACTTGTCCCCACAGTGTACCTTTGATGGGCTTGTATTTGGGAGTTTGCATTGCACTCCAGCACTCATAGGGTGTTTTTATTTGCATTTCTTATATTTATGCAATTTCTGTGGTATTCTCTGGGTTTTGGAGCATTGGGTATTGTTTTTCTTATGTTTCTCATGTGTTTGATAACTGTTTGGGGCATTTTCTGTTTCAGTTGAACTTTATTAAAATTTAGTGTTCCGCGCCTTTAAGTGCGCCTTTTCCCGCATAGACGCCATTGCTCCTTTACTCTCTTATGAGGTTACACAGTGTGGGACATATCTCTGGAACCGCTTGTCATAGCAACTTCAGAGATGGCTCATTTTGTTACTCTGCTCCTGCTCTATCATCCGGTGTCTAATTTCGGGGTGTGGGGAGTTCAGGGGGGCTTCGGGCACTGTTTGGGGTACTTCTGAGAGAAAACTACATTTCCCATGAGCGCCGTTTCGCGCCCGTTTTCTGATTGGTTGACCTGACGGCAGCCATTTTGTGGTGTTATTTCTCAGCGAGTATACTACGCAGGGACCGAGCTTCTCTCCTCTTAGCAGGTTGACCCTTCACTGGCCAGATAAGTCCGTTTTTAGGCATTTCTGGGGTGAAACTTTAATCTTCCACACTTTTACTGGGTGATATTTGTTAAGTGGTGTATATTGACGCTGTGAGCATGTCTACTCCACTGGAGCCAGGGGCTAGACCCAAGACTAAAGAGGCTGGGGTGTCTGTTCCCCCCATTGCGCTTTGCTCCTCTTGTCACTCTGGGCTGCCTAGAGATTGTTCTGGTAGTTTATGCCCTAAATGCACTGATTGTCATGATAGCAACCCTGGGCTTCCCAGCCATGCTATTGAGCCAACTTGGGTGAAAGCGTTTAAAGCTGCCACTAGGAATCTCAGATCTACTCTCCAACTCTTTCCCTCTCAGGTACAGGGGGCTCTCCAGGTTTGGCAGACCCCCTCTACAATCAGGACCTCCCTGCCTAAGCCACAGGGGGCTCCTGATGTGTCTGATTCTTCTGAAGAAGAACTATTGCAGGATTATGATGCTGAGGAAGGCACTGTTATTGAATCTAACAGGTCCATTGGGGACCCTTATGAATGTGACCCTGAGGTTTCTGCTGAGGGTTTGATTAGAGCTGTGTTAACTACGCTCAACCTTCCTCTGACTCAGGAATCTACTCATGATCCAACTGACGTTTTCCAAAAACCATCTAAGACGGTTGTATGTTTTCCAACTAACCCTACTCTTGCCCGTCTAGTCTCTGAGGCGTGGAAGAATCCTGACAAGTCCTCTTCTGTGTCCAAAAAGTTTGCTAAACTTTACCCGTTTCCTGAGACTGAACTGGCAAAATGGGTTCATCCTCCTAAAGTGGATGCTCCTGTTTCCAGGTTGTCCAAATCTACTGCTTTAGCTGTCTCTGATGCCTCTGCCCTGCAGGATTGGACGGACAAAAAGCTAGAACTTTCTCTTAAGTCTATTTTTGCCTCCATTGGCACTGCCATTCGTCCAACCTTTGCAGTGGCGTGGGTTAATAGAGCTATTGCGGCCTGGACTGAACGACTGACTGAAGCGGTCCGCCAGGATGCACCGGTATCTGAGCAGTTGCAGTTCCTTGCTAATATTACTGAAGCACAGAATTATGTTGCTGATGCTGCCTTTGATGCTGTGCGCATGATGGCGAGGGCCTCCACTTCTTCTGTGGTGGCTAGACGTGCCCTTTGGCTGAAAATTTGGTCTGCTGATACGGCCTCTAAGAAAGCCTTGCTTTCCTTGCCCTTTCAGGGGAACTTGCTATTTGGTTCTGAACTCAAAGAGATGATCAGTGAGGCTACTGGAGGTAAAAGTACTCTTCTGCCTTCAGTCTTCAAGAAAAAGTTTCCAGCCAAACGCAACCGGTCCTTTAGTTCCTTTCAGACTGAGACACGCTCCACGTCCCAGACGGGGCCGTCCTCTACGCGTCCCTCCTCCAAGCCCAAACAGTCCTGGAAGCCCAAAGTTGCCCCCAAGGCCAAGACCTCCAAGACTGCTTCGGCATGACTCACCGAACCCGGGTCCACATCCGGCAGTAGGTGGACGTCTCCACATCTTTCGCCGGATTTGGGAGGAGTCTGTGACGGACCCATGGGTTATTCAGGTAGTGTCGGAGGGATACAGGATCCCTTTCTCTTCCCTTCCTCCTTTTCGGTTCCATTTTACTCGTCCTTCTCAGGAACCTACAAAAAGACGTCTGTTCGATGACGCTATTCAGGATCGTTTGGACAAAGAGGTCCTGGAATTGGTTCCTCCAGAGGACACAGGTTCAGGATTCTATTCCAACCTGTTCGTAGTGGCCAAAAAGGACGGAGGTGCTTGGATCTAAAGGATCTAAATTCCTTTGTTGTGAGTTCCCACTTCCGCCAGGAATCTCTGCGCTCTGTGATTGCCGCAATGTCTCCAGGGGAGTTCCTTGCCTCCCTGGACCTTCAGGATGCATATCTTCACATCCCTATTCATCCAGAGAGCAGACGATATCTCAGGATTGCCTACCACAGGGGACATTTTCAGTTTTCAGCTCTTCCCTTTGGACTGACATCAGCCCCTCTGGTTTTTCAGAGGGTATTGGGATCTTTGATAGCTGTGCTTCATCGGAAAGGTGTCAGAGTGACCCCCTACATGGACGATCTCCTCCTGAAAGCCTCCTCAGCAGAGCTTCTCCACCAGCAGATGCAGCTGTGTATACACACTCTGAACAGTCACGGCTGGATATTGAATCTGGACAAGTCAGACTTGGTCCCCTCTCAAAGACTCCTGTTCCTGGGTCTCCTGTTCGACACTCAACAGTGCATGGTGTTTCTGCCAGAGGAAGTGGCTCATCAGATAGCCGTCCGAGTAGCCGGGATCTTGGAACTGGACAGGGTTCCAGTACCGAAGTTGACGTCTCTGGTGGGGAAGTTCATTTCCACAATCGAAGTTGTGCCCTTTGCCATGGCTCACACCAGGGAACTTCAGAGGTTTGTGATCCAGACGTGCAAGAATCATCCAGATCATCAGCATCTGTCAGTCCCTCTGCCTCCTCATGTCGAATCGAGTCTACACTGGTGGTTGGATCTCTCCCATCTCCTGAAAGGGAGATCCTTTCGAGTTCCCTATTGGACCACGCTCACAACGGATGCCAGCCTCCGGGGATGGGGGGCAGTGCTGGGTCGTTTCAGTGCCCAGGGGAAATGGGGACTGGAGGAATCTCTTCTTCCCATCAATGTTCTGGAACTGCGTGCCATACGGCTTGCCCTGAGGCACTGGGAATCTCAGCTGGAAGGTTGCCCTGTCAGAGTGGAGTCCGACAACGCCACCGCAGTGGCCTACATCAACAGGCAAGGCGGCACAAGAAGTCTCACCGCCTGGTTGGAGGTCAAGGATATTTTATCTTGGGCAGAGGATCACGTGCCTGTCATTTCAGTGGTTCACATTCCAGGCGTAGACAACGTCATGGCAGACTTCCTCAGTCGTCACACAGTCGACAGCGGAGAGTGGGCTCTTCATCCAGAGGTGTTTCACCTAATCACCCAGAGATGGGGGGTACCTGCAGTGGACCTGATGGCTACCAGACACAACAGGAAGGTGCCGGCGTTTTGCTCCCGGTGGAGGGACCCTCTTGCTCTAGCAGTGGATGCCTTGTCAATCCCTTGGGATTTTCCTCTGGCCTACATCTTCCCTCCTCTTCCTCTATTGCTCAGAGTCATCCAGAAGTTGAAGCTGGAGCGTTGTCCTGTCATCCTGATCGCTCCGAACTGGCCTCGCCAGTCCTGGTATCCGGAGTTGATGGCCATGTCAGTGGCGGAACCGTTTCAACTTCCTGCCCGTCCGGATCTACTTCTTCAAGGATATCTGTGGAAGGAGGATGTTCAGCATCTCCATTTAATGGCCTGGCGGTTGAATCCTCAATTCTAGAGAAGAAAGGGTTTTCTCCTTCAGTGGTGTCGACGATGCTTAGTGCTTGCAAGCCTGTGTCCTCCAAGATCTATCATCGTATCTGGGCCACCTTTGTGGCTTGGTGTAATGATCGGAAGGTGTCTCTAGATTTTCATCTTCCCACTGTCCTGGCTTTTCTGCAGGATGGTGTTGAGAAAGGGCTCAGTCTGAGTTCCCTTAAAGTTCAGACTTCTGCTTTGTCTGTATTTTTCCAGGAACGGATTGCTATCCTTCCTGATGTTAAGGTTTTCTTCCAGGGCGTGACTCATGTTCGGCCTGCCTTTAAGAGTCCTACTCCCCAGTGGGACCTCAATTTGGTGCTGGGAGTTCTCCAGCGACCTCCGTTTGAATCCTTGGCTTCCATTCCATTACGTCTCTTGACTTGGAAGATGGCCTTCCTTTTGGCTATTGTTTCAGTTCGCCGGGTGGCAGAGTTACAAGCGCTGTCTTGTAAACCTCCTTACCTGGTGTTCCACAAGGATAAGGCTGTGCTTCTCACTACCAAGGAATTCTTGCCCAAGGTTGTGTCCGAGTTTCACATCAATCAGGAGATTGTGGTTCCCTCTTTCTGCCCTAACCCTTCATCTGACAAGGAACGAGATCTCCATTTGTTGGATGTGGTGCGTTGTCTCAAGTTTTATGTTCATTGCACCGAGTCTGTCAGGAAGTCTGACGCTCTATTCGTCATTCCTGAGGGGCCCAGGGCAGGGAGACCAGCTTCCAAAGTGACTATTGCCTCTTGGATTAAGGCTACTATTCGTGAAGCCTATAAGTTGCGGAATAAGCATGTTCCCTTCCGGGTGACTGCCCATTCCACCAGATCTATCGGGGCCTCTTGGGCCTACAAGAATCAGGCATCTGCTGATCAACTGTGCAGAGCGGCCACTTGGTCCTCTGTGCACACATTTTCAAAGCACTATCGAGTTGATGTACTGGCCTCGGCTGATGCCAGTTTTGGGAGGAAGGTCCTGGAGGCAGTTTTGCCTGTTTAGGACTTCTACTCTGTGATTCTTAGTGCTTCTTTACTGTTGAGCCCTGTTGGCTCTAGTTCAGTGTGCTGTGTTAGTTCAGGGGTTGTTTTCCCCTGGTTGGTGTCCGTTGACACTTCTATTACTGGGCTATGTGATTAACTGGTTCATAGCAGTTCTAGTGACTTGGGCCTTGCGCCTGGTCCTTGCCTTACTTCCCGCCTCTGGGACAGCTCAATGTTTGTACATCCCAGAGTACCAGTGACCTGTATTGGACGACAGTGAAAATAGGATTTTAGTCTTACCTGTTAAATCCTTTTCACTTAGAACATACAGGTCACTGGTCTCCCACCCTGTCAAGAGACCATGTTTGGCTCTCCTGTGGCATTTAGTGGGAGTCCTTCGGGGCATGCTCACAGGAGTCTTCCTTCTTGCTTATCTCTGGTCAGTTTTAGTGTCTCAAATCAATCTAGTGGCTCTGGCCTGAAGGCAGCTTAAGTAGGAGGGGAGGCTCCGCCCCCTGCACACATTTGAATAATTGTTCCTGCCTATTAAAGGGGCGGATAGCCTCCCAGAGTACCAGTGACCTGTATGGACTAAGTGAAAAGGATTTAACAGGTACGACTAAAATCCTATTATTTATTGAGGTGAATAATTATTATAGGGAAGACCCCAGGTGAGCTGTGCTCCATTAACCAGTTCCGTAGTGTAGATTGGTAGGATACTGGTCGGAGGTGCGCAGTTACAAGGTGTGGGGTTGTGTCATGACAATATATTTTTTGTGACAAATTTTAATATTTGGACATTGTGTTTAAGATCGTCAGTTCCCCCCTATCCTCCTTATTTTATTGAGGGGAGGTTGGGGATGACGATATAATGCAATCTCCATTTGGAAGAGCTTCTTATTTTTTATTTTTTTAATACAGATTTTGAATACTTACACAAACTATAACAATGTGCAGTATGGGGCATTTGCCTCGGATCGTGTGCCGTCAGTTCAGTATCTTGGTGGTTTGGTCGAGGATGAGCCAAAAAAAAAAAAAAAAAGCACAAGAAACACCTGAGAGTAGCAACTGTTAAACAAGAATATGCATAGAAAAATAATATATATCTACTCACAAGATGTATTCTTGTAAGTAGTGCCCAATATCAACAGGTTATACGATCTTGTGTATCTCACCGCACTCTTCCCGCATCAGTATCGTATCAGAGCTTCCAGCTCATAGATCGGCACAAATAATACTGTTCCAGCATGGGAATATTCCCCTGCAGGCACTGCCCTCTCTAGTGATCGCCTGCTTGCAAACACTGCACGATTTCACCTTCTTAAAGCTCTTCACCTTGAACGTGTGGCAGTTCTGACCCTCCAAATCTTCAGTCCAATGCCTGGGGAATCCATGTGTAACAGCCTCTATACAACAGTGGTTCTCACGTCCTGGGTTGGTATTGATCCCTGAAGTCTGAGAACCAGTGTTTGCAAGCAGGCGATCATTAGAGAGGGCAGTGCCTGCAGGGGAATATTCCCACGCTGGAACAGTATTATTTGTGCCGATCTATGACCTCGAAGCTCTGATACGATACTGATGCGGGAAGAGTGCGGTGAGATACACAAGATCGTATAAGCTGTTGATATATGGGCACTACTTACAAGAATACATCTTATAAGTAGATATATATATTATTTTTCTATGCATATTGTTGTTTAACAGTTGCTACTCTCAGGTGTTTCTTGCGCTCTTTTGGATCTTTGTATAGACGATAGTAAGTGTGACTGTGGACACTTGAAAGAGGAGCTGCACACCAGAGAATTTGATTCCTGGACTATATCTATATATATGCAAGTGTGTCTCTGAATCCGGAATCAAGAATTAAGGTGAACTTTTAGTGGAGCGAGTGCACTGTTTCATTTCTTTTTGTTGCATGGTCGAGGACGAGCGACATGCATCTGTGACAACTGTTTTTAATATACAAGTTATAAATTGCGGTTTTTGTTGTGGAGATATTATGCAACACCATTTACGTGTTTGGTGTTTTAGGTGGGGGGACAGGCGATACATATTTGTGGCGGTTACCCTTAAATATATATTCTTGCAAGGTGATAATTTATTTTAAATACCAAATATACATTGTTATAAGGTGGTTATTTTATGTGATTTCGCTTTTCTAATAAATTCAATATTTTCCTCATCTCAAACCCCCTGTGGTATCCTCTGTCGTTCAGCAAAAAACTTTCTACATTGGTACTTAATTTTCTTTGCAGCTTCACACTGGTAGCTTTTTTTTAAATTAAATAACTTCAAACTGTTAAGAGCATCAATGCAACACATAGACTGGGATAAATTATTTAAAGGCAAACATACTGACAAAAGTTGTCAGAATTTAAATTTAGGTTGCAGAAATGTATTGAACAGTATATATCATTGGGGAACAAATGCAAAAGAAGTAGATCACTGCCATTGTGGTTAAATGTAAATAAAGAAACGGCAAGGAAAAATGGCATTTAAACTCTTTAAGTCTGAATGAGCAGAACATTATTTCTTGAAATACAGGGAGTGCAACAAAGATTTCCAAAAGGCAATTAGGTTAGCAAAAATAAATAATGAATTGTGAATTGCAAGTGAGAGCAAGACTAATCAAAAAAAAAGTTTATCAAATGTTTAAATTGCAAAAAAACTTAAGCGGGAGTGCATTGGACCTTTCAAAAATGAGATGGGTGAGTTGATTAGGGAGGATAAGGAAAAGGCTGATGTTCTAAACACTTTCTTTGCATCGGTATATATCAGGGAAAAATAATGGTAGAGTAACCTCAACAAGTAACAAATAAAACAATACCATTATCAGGTATTGTGTTAACACAAGAAGAGGTCATGGGAAGACAAAACAAAATTAAGACTGGCAAAGCACCAGGTCCTGATGGTATGCATCCAAAGGTTCCCCAGGAATTCAGTGCAGTGTTAGCAAGACCCACCTTCTCTCCCCATAGGCTCATTGCAACAAAATTGGCGCACATCCAATGTAGTGCCTTTATTAACTTTAGAGTTATAGACCTGTGATTTGACCTATGTAGTGACAAAACTACTAGAAGGGATAATAAGGGATTATTTACCGGATTACACTGCAGAAAAAATATTAGCAGGAATCAACATGGTTTTATGAGGAATAGATCATGCCAAAGTAATCTTTTGAGCTTCTATGAAGAAGTAAGTAGAAACCTAGATAATGATAAAGCAGTTAATGTGGTAAATCTGGATTTTCAAAGGCATTTGATATAGTGCCCCACAGAAGACTGGTGTATAAAATAAGAGAATTGGTGATAGGGGATAACCTTTGCAACTGGATAGAAAACTGGTTGAATGATAAGGAACATTGTGGTGTTGTCAATAAAAATTTTCCAATACAGTTAAAGTTGAGTGGAGTACCCCAGGGTTCATTACTTGGCCACTGCTTTTTAACATGTTACCTGGAAATGGATATAGAAAGCAAAATATCAATATTTGCAGATGACACTAAATTATGCAGGGTAATTAATTTAGAACAGGATATTTGTTCTGTACAGAGGGACTTACATAAAATGGCATATTGGACAATCAAATGGAATATGAAGTTTAATGTGGGAAAGTGTAAAGTCATGCATTTGGGATTAAAAAAATCCCAGTTCCACTGGAATCATTTTAGGGGATTCGTTCTAGAGAAAGACCTGGGAATCCTTGTAAACTCCAAAAATGGAAGCAGTGACCAGTGTCAAATAGCGGTAGTAAAAGTTAACCAGGTCCTGTCTTGCATAAAATGGGATATTGAAGTAAATGTGGATAACATCATATTGCCACTGTACAGATCATTGGTAAGACCTTACCTCGAATATTCAGTGCAGTTTTGGGCAACATTTCTGGAAAAGGATATTCTGTAACTGGAGAGAGTATTGCGAAGAGCAACAAAATTAAGGAAATGGAAGACCTGATGTATTAGGAATGTCTAGACAAACCTGGTTTATTTTCTTTAGAGAAAACACTACTAAGGGGAGATCATATCACAATGTACAAGTATATGAGAGGTCAATACAATGATCTCTCTGGTGAACTTTTCATTCCAAGGCCTGATCAAATAACCAGGCCCCCCCCCTGAGATTAGATGAAAGGAGGTTTTAACTTCAGCAGAGGAAGGAATTTTTATAGCAAGGTCTGTTAAATTGTGGAAATACCTTTCCTAAAGATGTGGTAATGACAGATACAATGGATACATTTAAGAGATGATTAGATACATTTCTTTCAAGAGTGAACAAACAGGGTTATACTGTGTATTAATAGGCAAAAGAGGAATTTCAGATAAAGACTAACTTGTTTGGCAGCAGGAAAGTTTATATAATTCTAATTTCTCTGGGTTATGAGGCAAAGGTTGAACTTGATGTCTATGTAATTTACTATGTTGTTATGCTTCTCCTGTCAGAGGCGTCCTCTTAGGTTCTTAGTCCTGGGAGATTTTATTTTCTTCTTACCCATTTAGTTCTTTTGTTGTGGCTGTTGTCACATGGATTCCGGGAAGTAGGCTGGGTGTTCAGCTAAAGCAAGAGGTGGGAGTCTCCATACCAAAGACCCTGTCTTTTGTGATATGCCCTGCCCTTCAGGAGGAGGGACTCATCCCCATGGTACCTGTGTTCCAAGTGGACTAAAGAGAAGAGGATCTACACTAAAATCCTATTACCTGAACAGGATAACTGAAATTTGGGTTTAACTCCTTGGATGCTAGAGGGATATCCAGCACATTGCTTCTCTATGAGTTGGGGACCTGTCTAGCATCCAACCGGATGAGTAGCCTTTAAATTAGCAGTCGGCAGATTAAATTCACCTTGTGTGGTTAATCATGGTGGGAAGCAGAGCCATTGCTGTTTGTGATTTGTGGAAACAGGCAGAACTAGTTATGCATATCAAGTGGCAGCCAAGAGTTATCTGTGGACCCTGGAAGGTAATTAATTTCACTGCCATAGGTCTCTGTTGTCCAGTGCTATGGAAGTGTGATAATATGCGTCTTAGAACTCGATGGTCTCTATAGACTGCATTAGTTCAGTTTTAAAGGGGCAGCGGCTGTGACCAACTCATAAATGCAAACATCTGACCGGGACCCCTTTCTCATCCAGGCCCTGGACAACAATAGCCCCATGCCCCCTCGATGGCAGCCTTGCTGTCTGTTTCTCTCACACACACACACACACACATGCAGTGTCTGTGTCACACAAATATACAAACATTTAGTCTCACACAATTCCTCTCTTACCTAGTACTCGAACGGTTAATGATTTAAACCATTCTGGCACTTAAATAGTTAATGAAGTGTCTCCCCCATCTGGTACTCAAATGGTACAACCCCCCTACCCATACAGTCACATACACACATTGCAATTTATAAAATCCTCAGAGAGTGTTCCAAGTATTTCTATCCTTATTCATTGCAATATCTGTATACAGTATGTTTCCCTGTTGTCTAATGTGGAAAACAGGAACCACTGGGTTAAAGTCTTATGTACAGGAAGGCAGGGCACTTCATAAAAGATTTCTGAGGTGGAGACACCCTCCTCCCTTCCACTTTACCCTACCTGCTATGCTTAGTTTCACTGTCGTCCAATACAGGTTACTGGTACACTGGGAGGCGATCCGCCCCTTTAAGTAGGCAGGAACATTCATCTAAATGTATGCAGGGGGCGGAGCCTCCCCTCCCTCTTAAGCTGCACCTCAGTCAGAGCAAGCCAGAATGATTTGTTCCTCGGTGTATTCACACCAGGCAGAGAACAGCTCTCCAAGTTTTAGTTTCTTTGTTATTTTTACAAATATGGAATACCACCATTAGGCGGGTTACCAAGGCTGTCAAATGCCCTATTTAAAGTGGATAACACAGCTTCCAGGGTACTTCTGGTGGATCTTTTGCCCTGAAGAGGTAAGAACTTGATTTCAAGTAACTTCCCTGGGGGGAATTCTCCTCTGTGGTGATTCCTTTCTATCTTGGTAACCTGAAGACAGAAGTCCTGCAGAAAGGTGAGCCACCCTTTGAGCGCCGAAGGTCCACTTGTCCCCCAGTGTCCCTTCATTGGGATTGTGTTTGGGAGTTCTCATTGTGCACTCCAGCGCTCATTGGGTGTTTTTATATACTTTACTAATGCTAGTATTGGTGTATTTGGAGCAGTTTATGTGGGATTTAACCCTCTCTCTGCTGGGTTTGTCTATTTTATGGGCATTTACATGGCTGGATGATGTTTTCTGTTATAGTATATCTGTTTGCTATATGTTATGGAACTTTTACTTTAAGGGTAAAATTTATTAGAATAACGTTCCGCGCCTTTAAGCGCGCTTTTCCCGCATAGACGCCATTGCTCCTTTACTCTCTATGGACTTACACTCTGTGGGACATATCTCTGTAACCGCTTCACATAGCGACTTCAGAGAGGGCTCATTTTAATTGTCTTCCCTTGCTCTATCATCCGGTTGTATGTTTGAGTGTGTTAGGGGACTGGGGGGACTTCGGTCATTGTTTTGGGGTACTCTGTGAGGAAAACTACGTTTCCCATGAGTGCTCGGTTCGCGTCCTCCTTCTGATTGGCTCCCGTCGCGGCAGCCATTTTGTGAGTTCTTCTCATCGAGTATACTATGCAGGGACCGGACCTTCTCTCTCTCCTGCTGATTAACCCTTCGCTTGCCAGATAAGTTTAGTTATAAACGTTTCTGGGGTGAATATTTAATCCTTCACACTTTAATCGGGTGATTCTTGTCTGTGGGGTATATCTGACGCTGTGAGCATGTCTACTCCACTTGAGCCTGGGACTAGACCTAAGACGAAGGAGGCTGGAGTATCTGTTTCTCCCATTGCGTTTTGCTCCTCCTGTCACGCAGGGCTACCTAGAGAATTTTCTGGTCATCTGTGCCCAACTTGTGTGGAAGGTCATGGCAGCAACCCAGGGCCTTCCAGTCACACTATTGAGCCAACTTGGGTGAAAGAGTTCAAGGCTGCAACTAGGGATCTCAGATCCACTCTTCAGCTCTTTCCCTCTCAGGTTCAGGGGGCTCTTCAAGTATGGCAGACCCCCTCCACTGTCAGGACCTCCCTGCCCAAGCCACAGGGAGCCCCTGAAGTCTGATTCTTCTGAGGAAGAATTGTTGCAGGATTCTGATGATGAGGATGGTACTGTTATGGAGTCTACCAGATCCATTGGGGACCCCTATGAATGTGACCCTGAACTCTCTGCGGAGGGTTTGATCAGGGCTGTTTTGACCACCCTCAATCTTCCCTTGCATCAGGAATCCACTCTTGACCCAACGGACGTGTTTCAGAAACCTTCTAAGGCTGTTACATGTTTTCCTACTAATCCTACTCTTGAACGCTTAGTCTCTGATGCGTGGAAAAATCCTGATAAGTCCTCTTCAGTCTCAAAAAAGTTTGCCAAACTTTATCCTTTTCCTGAGACTGAACTGGCTAAATGGGTTCATCCTCCTAAGGTGGATGCTCCAGTGTCTAGGTTGTCTAAGTCTACTGCTTTGGCTGTATCTGATGCTTCTGCTTTACAGGATTGGACGGACAAAAAGTTAGAAACTTGCCTTAAGTCCATTTTTGCCTCCATTGGTACTGCCATGCATCCAGCTTTTGCTGTGGCATGGGTTAACCGGGCCATTGCGGTCTGGACTGAACAGCTTACAGTCGTGGTTCGCCAGGATGCGCCAGTGTCAGAGCAGTTGCAACTACTTGCTAACATTTCTGAAGCTCAGAATTATGTTTCTGACGCTGCTTTTGACGCTGTTCGTATGATGGCGAGGGCCTCCACTTCCTCTGTGGTGGCTAGACGTGCCCTTTGGCTAAAAATCTGGTCTGCTGACACCGCTTCCAAGAAAGTTTTGCTTTCTTTGCCATTTCAAGGGACTTCCCTTTTTGGATCTGAATTAAAGGAGCTGATTAGCGAGGCTACTGGAGGTAAAAGTACTCTTCTACCCTCAGTATTTAAAAAGAAGTTTCCAGCCAAACGCAATCTGTCCTTTCGTTCCTTCCAAACTGAGACACATTCTGCGTCCCAGGCGGTTCCGCCTGCTTCGCGCTCCTCCTCCAAGCCCAAACAGTCCTGGAAGCCCAAAGTTGCCCCCAAGGCCAAGACCTCCAAGACTGCTTCGGCATGACTCGCCGAACCCGGGTCCGCATCCGGCTGTAGGTGGGCGCCTTCACATCTTTCGCCGGACTTGGGAGGAGTCAGTGGCGGACCCTTGGGTTCTTCAGGTGGTGTCAGAGGGATACAGGATCCCTTTCTCCTCTCTCCCTCCTTTTCGGTTCCATTTTACTCGTCCTCAGGAACCTACAAAAAGGCGTCTCTTCGATGCTATTCAGGATCTTTTGGACAAAGAAGTCCTGGAACCAGTTTCTACAGAGGACACAGGTTCAGGATTCTATTCCAACCTGTTCGTGGTAGCCAAACAGGATGGTGGCGCTCGTCCTATTTTGGACCTCAAAGATCTCAATTCATTTGTTGTGAGTACCCACTATTGCCAGGAATCCCTGCGCTCTGTGATAGCTGCTATGTCCCCGGGGGAGTTCCTTGCCTCCCTGGATCTTCAGGATGCTTATCTGCACATCCCTATCCATCTGGAGAGCAGGCGGTACCTCAGGTTTGCCTGCCACAAAGGTCACTTTCAATTTTCGGCTCTTCCCTTTGGACTGACTACAGCCCTGCAGGTTTTTCAGAGAGTCCTGGGTGCTTTGATAGCGGTGATCCATCAAGATGGCATCAAGGTGACTCCCTACATGGACGATTTACTCTTGAAAGCTTCATCTGCGGAGATCCTTCACCAGCAGGTTCAGGCTTACATTCAGACACTCACTCGACACGGGTGGATTGTGAATCTGGACAAGTCAGACTTGGTCCCATCTCAGCAGATACTCTTCCTGGGTCTCCTGTTCGACACTCAGAAGTGCATGGTGTTTCTCCCAGAAGAGGTGGCTCATCAGATTGCTCTGAGTATCAAGGATTTTGGCTCTCGAGCGGATTCCAGTTCCGAAGTTAACATCTCTGATGGGGAAGTTCATTTCCACCATAGAGGCGGTGCCATTTGCCATGGCACACACCAGGGAACTTCAGAGCTTTGTGATCCAGACGTGCAGGAATCATCCAGACCATCTGCACCTGTCAGTCTCTCTGCCTCCTCATGTCGAGTTGAGCTTGGAGTGATGATTGGACCTGTCTCAGCTCCTGAAAGGGAGATCTTTCCAGATTCCATATTGGACCACAGTCACGACAGATGCCAGCCTCCTGGGATGGGGGGCAGTGTTGGGTCGTTTCAGTGCTCAGGGGAAATGGGGATTGGAGGAGTCTTTCCTCTCCATCAATATTCTGGAGCTACAAGCCATCTTCCTTGCACTGAGACATTGGGAGTCTCAACTGGAGGGTTGTCCAGTCAGAGTGGAGTCCGACAACGCCACTGCAGTGGCCTACATCAACAGGCAAGGCGGAACAAGAAGTCTCGCCGCTTGGTTAGAGGTCAAGGCTATTTTATCTTGGGCAGAGGCGCATGTTCCCATCATTTCAGCGGTACACATTCCAGGCGTAGACAACGTCATGGCAGATTTCCTCAGTCGTCACACAGTCGACAGCGGAGAGTGGGCTCTTCATCCAGAGGTGTTTCACCTTCTAACCCAAATGTGGGGGGTTCCTGTGGTGGATCTGATGGCTACCAGACACAACAGGAAGGTGTCAGTGTTCTGCTCCCGGTGGAGGGATTCACGGGCCCTGGCAGTGGACGCCTTGTCCATACCTTGGGACTTCCCCCTAGCCTACATCTTTCCTCCTCTTCCTCTGCTGATCAGAGGCATCCAGAAGCTGAAGGTGGAGCGTTGTCCGGTCATCCTCATTGCTCCAAACTGGCCTTGTCAGTCCTGGTATCCGGACCTGATGGAAATGTCTGTAGCGGAACCCTTTCTGCTTCCTGCTCGTCCAGATCTTCTACTACAAGGGTACCTGTGGAAGGAGGATGTTCATCGCCTTCATTTGATGGCCTGGAGGTTGAATCCTCAATTCTGAAGAAAAAGGGGTTTTCCTCTTCTGTGGTGTCTACGATGCTTAAAGCTCGCAAGCCAGTGTCTTCCAAGATTTATCATTGAGTCTGGTCAACTTTTGTTGCATGGTGTGCTGATAGGGATCTATCACTTGATTTCCATCTTCCTACTGTCCTGGCCTTTCTACAGGATGGTGTAGAGAAAGGGCTCAGCCTAAGTTCTCTCAAGGTTCAGACGTCTGCTCTGTCTGTCTTTTTTCAGGAGTGCATTGCCATCCTCCCTGATGTCAAAGTTTTCTTCCAGGGTGTGTCTCACGTTCGGCCCGCTTTCAGGAGTCCAGCTCCTCAGTGGGACCTCAGTCTGGTTCTGGGGGTCCTTCAACATCCCTCATTTGAGTCCTTGGCTACTATTCCTTTACGCCTTTTGACCTGGAAGATGGCCTTCCTTTTGGCCATTGTCTCAGTTCGCCGGGTGGCAGAGTTACAAGCCTTGTCTTGTAAACCTCCTTACCTGGTGTTCCACAAGGATAAGGCTGTGCTTCGCACTTCCAAGGAATTTTTACCTAAGGTTGTCTCCGAATTCCACATCAATCAGGAGATTGTGGTGCCCTCTTTCTGCCCTAACCCTTCCTCTGACAAGGAGAGGGATCTTCATTTGTTGGATGTAGTGCGTTGTCTCAAATTTTATGTTCATCGCACTGAGTCTCTCAGGAAGTCTGACGCTCTGTTTGTCATTCCTGAGGGACCTAGGGCAGGTTGACAGGCATCCAAGGTGACCATTGCATCTTGGATAAAGTCTACTATTCGTAAGGCTTACGAATTGCAGAATAAACATGTGCCTTTTCAGGGTCACTGCTCATTCCACCAGATCAATTGGGGCCTCTTGGGCCTATAAAAATCAAGTGTCTGCTGATCAGCTGTGCCGGGCGGCCACTTGGTCCTCTGTGCACACGTTCTCAAAGCACTACCGTGTCTCTCCCCTTTCAGGGCAAATCTTTTTTGGGCCTGAACTAAAACAGCTTATCAGTGAAGCCACTGGGGGCAAGAGCACTTTGTTGCCTCAAGTCTCTCAAGTGCCCTACACTGGTGTGGAAACAGCGTCTTTTTCATACCTGCCAAAATGAAGCGCAAAGGCCGAATCTGATCGTGTCTCAGGTCAGCAACACGTGCCAGACCACCAATCCCAGACAGCAGTAGCACTCCAAACACGCCACTGCCAAGCCCAAGTCTGGGAAATCTCACTTCGTATGACTTGCATAATACTGGTACACAACTTCCTGTATGTGGGCTCCTATGTTCTTTTTCAAACCCTTGGGCAGCCTCTTTTGCAGATCAACTGGTATTAAGGGTGGTCTCGGTACAAGATCTCCTTCAGGTCCCTTCCTCCCTTCAGATTCTTCCAGTCCAGAACTCCTCTGGGACTAGAAAAACTTTTTTTTTTTTTTTTTTTCTCACCAAGGCAGCTCAGGCTGTCTTGGACAAGAGAGTCCTGTCTCCAGTTCCTCCTCAAGAGAGAGGGTTTTAGGTTTCTATTCAAACCTTTTCATAATGGCCAAGAGGGATGGCGGCAGTCACCCTATCTTGGACCTCAAGGACCTCAGTTCCTTTGTGGAGACTGCACACTTCAAAATGGAACCTTTGAGCTCTGTCATCGCAGCTATGTGTCCGGGAAAGTTCTTGGCCTCTCTAAATCTGCAGGATGCTTACTAGCATGTGCTGATTCATCAGGACAGCCAGAAGTATCTCAGGTTTGCTTGTGACTTGGGGTACTTCCAGTTTACTGCTCTGCTCTTTGGGCTTAGCACTTCTCCTCGGGGGTTTGCCAGAGTCTTAGGGGCATTGATCACTTTTCTGCACACCTGGAGGATTCAGGTGACTCCCTACGTGGACAATCTACTACTGAAGGTACTGTCCAGGGAACTCCTGGACCATCATGTACAGGATTGTGCTCAGATTCTCCCCCATCATGGGTGGATCCTGAATATGAAGGAAGTACCATCTCAGATACTGACTTTTCTTGGTCTCAGGTTTGATATATGCCAAGGGAAAGTTTTCCTGCAAGGATTCTATCAAATAAGTCATGCATCTGGTTTCCCGGGCTCTGGAGCGACCCTCAGCTCTGGTTCGCAAGTTCCCAACTCTGATTGGCCGCATGGTGTCCACCATGGAGACAGTTTTGTTCTCCATGCCTCACACCAAGGAGCTCCAAAGGCTCACCATTCAGTCTTGGCATGGGAATCCGGATCTCTTGGATCAAAACTTCTCTATTCCTCCAGGGGTGAGGCAGGACCTGCTCTGGTGACTTCACAAGTCCCACCTAGAGAAGGGGAAACACTTTGTCATTCAGGACTGGACTCTGATAGAAATGGATGCCAACCTTCGGAGATGGGGAGCTGTCCTGGGTCACCTGGCGGTCCAGGGCAGATGGACTGTGAAGGAGACTCTCCAGTCCATCAATGTTCTGGAGCTCTGGGCGATTCATTATGCTCTGGAGCACTGGTCTTTCCTACTAAGGGGTTATCTAGTACGAGTCCAGTCAGACAATGCCACGGCTATGGCATACATCAACAAGCAGGGGGGCACAAGAAGCGCTTTCTCTTGGTCAGAGGTCAAATCTATTTTGACCTGGACAAAAGATGACATTCCGGCTTTATCCACCGTGCACATTCCAGAAGTAGACAACGTTCTGGCGGACCTTCGCAGCCATCAAACGACGAATCCAGGAAAGTAGGAGTGCCACTCAGACAATTTCAACCTGTTGGTGCAGCTGTGGGATCTTCCTCTGATAGACCTGGTGGCCAGCAGGAACAACAGGAAGGTTCAGCTCTTTTTGCTGTTGTTGGAGGGATCCCCTGGCCTACATCTTCCCTCCACTTCCTCTCATCCCAAGGGTACTGAGGAAGATTCAAATGGACGGTCTGATGGTCATCCTGATTGCCCCTCATTGGCCCAGGAAGCCCTGGTTCTCAGAACTTGTGGCCCTCTCCACTCGAGATCCTTTTCCATTGCCACTCAGACTGGATCTCCTCCTTCAGGATTATCTGTGGAACGAGAACATGGAGCACATGGCTTTGACGGCATGGCTGTTGAAGCCGCCATCCTAAGACGGAAGGGTTTTTCTCTTGAGGTGGTCTCCAGGCTAGGAAACCGGTTACTTCCAAGGCCTAGCATAGGGTCTGGTCCATTTTCCAATCTTGGTATGTTGACAGGGACCTGTCAACATAAGAGTTTGACCTTCTAGTGATCCTGTCCTTTTTATAGCATGGCATGAACAAATGGCTCAGTCTTAGCTCCTTCAAAGTTCAAACTTCAGCTCTCTCTCTCTCTGTCCTTTTCCAGAGACGCATTGCCATCTTGCCAGATGTCAAGGTCTCCTTTCAGGGTGTCGATCATGCCTTTCCTGCCTATAAGCCTCCCACTCCCCAGTGGGGCCTTAATCTGGTTTTGGGAGTCTTGAAGTGGACTCCTTTTGAGTCCTTGGCTGCCATTCCTCTGCACCTTCTGACGTGAAAGATGGCTTATCTTCTGGCTGTGGTCTCTGTCTGCAGAGTTGCTGAATTGCTGGCCTTGTCCTGCAAGCCGCCTTTCCTAGTGTTTCACAAGGATAATGATGTTCTTCGTACCTCTCAGGAATTCCTTCCTAAGGTGATCTCTGAGTTCCATATCAATCAGGATATTTCTGTGCCTTCCTTTGGTCCTGACCCCGAATCTGAGAAGGAGATGGATCTCCATTTGTTAAATGTGGTACACTGCCTTAAGTTCTATGTGCACCATACTTTCTGTAAGACGGATGCCTTATTTCTCATCTCTGATGGTCCTACGGCAGGTATGGCTGTGTCCAAGGTCACTATTGCATCTTGGATTAAGTCTACCATTCGCAAGGCTTACAAGCTCAGAAAGAAACCTGTTCATTTCCGCATTACACACACTCCACCAGGTCCGTTGGGGCCTCCTGGGCCTACAGGAATCAGGCCTCTACTGAACAGCTGTACAAGTCAGCCATGTTGTGCTCTGTGCACACCTTTGCCAAATGCTGTCATGTTGACATTCTGGTTCTGGCCAAAGCCAACTTTGTCAGGAAATTCCTGCAGGTAGTTCTGCCTGTTTAGGACTTTTTCATTTCTGTGCCTTACTGTTCTTTAACTGTTTGAGCCCCATTGGCTCTTATTCTAGTGTGCTGTGATACAGTTATTCAGATAGTTTAGTTTGGGCTGTATCATGGGGACTTGCTCTTGGTCCTTTCCTTCTTTTACCACCCCTGGAGCTCAATGTTTGTATATCCCCATAGTACCTGTAAGTTATACTGGACGACAAAGAACATAAGATTTTAGTCTTACGTGTTAAATCCTTTTCTCTTAGTCCATATAACTTACAGATCTCCCACCCAGTGAAAAGAACCATGCCGGGTCTCCTGGTTCTGGATGTGGGGGTCCTCTTGGGTCCATTGCTCACAGGAGTTTTCCTTTCTTCCTTCTTGCTGTCCTACTTAGTAGGCTTGTCTCAAGTTTATCTGGGGCCGGGCTAGTGGGATAAGGAGGAAGGGGAGGCTCCACCCACAACTTCTAAAATTGTTCCAGCCTACAGGGAGGAGCTGTCTCCTCCCCATGGTACTATATGGACTAAGAGTTGTATGGGCCTTGTTTATATTGTACATTATTTTTCTGAGTGAGCATGGGGCAAATAGGAACGCTGGTTATTTTTACAGTATAGAAGAATAGGTAGGCGATGCAGTGGACAGGGTAGTGCTGCCCATTCGCCACTTCAGCTTCAAGTGTGTGAGTAGGGTGAATTGGCAGGTGAAAGGGAGGAGCCACCCTGTTTGCAGTGGCAATGGGGAGTGGCCACCCTGTGCAGGGCGACGGGGAGGGGCATCTATGGACAAATTATACATGTTTATAAACAGACAGGCGGCCATTGCCTTTTGCCACTGTGAACAGGTAGCTCCTCCCCCTCTCTCTCCCATTCACCACCCTCTCCCATTTGTTGCATTGCGTCCGGTCATGTTCTACAAGCAACTTGGTATGGTGGGTATCATTTTCTACTCTTATTTTGAATGCAGCAAGTACATTACAGGCGACACTGGACAGCTAATTGTAATGTAACAACTAGACTGTCGCACCGTCCTTGTCAGCTGGTTGGGAAAGAAAATGTAATACCAGTGAAATTCACAGATGTCCATTGCCTCTTGAGCCAGGAAAGAGTTACTGGTGCTGCACTCACTCTGTTATTGTAATACATTTTAATATGTGCTAGTGAAGTGTACTTTTAAGTTCAGTTTTGGTAACATACTTTTTACCTCTCCTGAATTGCATTTTTATTATTTTAATCATTTGAATACCAGAGGGGTATGCAGTGCATTTTGAACCAATATGTTGCACAACTGTGTGGCACTGAAAGGGTTACATATATATTTTTCATACTGTTGTTGTTGTGCCTCATGGTTCACTATATTCATCAGCAGAGACTGCATTTTAGGCTTAATTAAAACAAAAAGTTATCATTTTGACAGTACTTCACACTGCTATTCAAAGAGTCCAAAAACAGAAGATTAAAACAGGTGTTTGTATACTGTAGAGCTTGTTCATTGCACAGAGATTTTAATTGAATTGCTATCGTTATTATAATTAATAATTTAAATACTAAAATGAAATACACACTGTTCTGCTTTGCTCTGCTCATCAGTTGCTGCAATTGCTGTAGATACCTATTTAGTAGTAGCCCCTTTTAATTATCAGTTTTGATAAATATAATTAGTTACAAAGCCCGTATACACGGGCTGATCCGGTGCAGGGAGCGCCGGGTGGCTCACAGCCTGTCTGTGCTCCCGGCTCCAGGGCAGCAGTGGAGGCGCTGGGTGACAGTTTGTCACCCAGCCGTCTCCACTGCTGCACCGGAGCTGGGAGCACAGACTAGCTGTTAGCCTTCCGGAGCTCTCCTCTCTGGATCAGCCTGTTCTGCGAGTTCCTACTGCGCATGTGTGGTTACGCACACAGTGAGTGACGCATTCTAGGACTTTGTTATAGGATATATATATTTTATTATTATTTTTTTAAGCAGATTCTGGATACCTGTTCAGTGGAAGCCGCCCTGCCTCAGTGACTTCTGGGCAAAAACATTCTTGCAGCTCAGGTAAGAAAGTGACTCAGAAATGCACAATATGGAATGGAAAATTATTTTCAAAGGTAGGTAGCCAGATCTGGAAAATGTCCTTGTATATGCTCTCATAATTAACTACATTAAATGAACAGCAGCACAATTAGTGGAGACCTTTTGTCATGCTCAAAAAAAAAAAAAAAATAACTCTTCATTTTCTGGTGGATTAACATTTTATGTATAAACATCTTTCTAGGTAAAATATTAACATTTTTGTGTTGCTGTTAACTTTATATAAAATGGAATAAGTCAGCTGTGTACTTTGAACCTTTCTACTCTTACATGCAAAGAAGGAAAACTAGAACATGCAATAGCCAGTAACAAATTTTAACTGCCCCTCCCCCACAGCACACACACTGCCCAATACCCCCAGTACTTCAATGCTGGTTAGTTATGCATTAAAAAATGGGAAGAGGCAAGACAGTGCAAACAATACCATCTAAGTATATTAGTTTAATTTTAATAGATGAAAATCACAAGATAAAATTATATATATGAAACCATTTAAAAACAATATCCATATAAGAAGCAAATAAAATATATGCAATATATAAAACAATTTCTTTAGCAGGATTTTTAGAAATAGATTTTCTTGAGGCTATAGGCTTTACCACAATATATACGTAAAACACCATAAAAAATGAATAGAATAAAATATGTTTATGAAGCTTTCCTGGGATAATGAGTCTTTCTCCTGTATTTTTCTAATTGTTTTTTTTTTCTTATTGTTGGAAAAACACCTATATATTACGATGGATAAGGTAGGTGTGAGATCCAGATATAATTAATGAGCTGTGACTGCAAAGTGTCAGTATACAGATATGTAATGGCCCTTACATTCAGAATATATGCAATAAAGTATCCAAGTCCCGGTTGTTTAAATTGTGGGTGGCCGCTTACTTTAGGTATATGATGAGTCTCAGCATATCTCACAGCACAAATACTCCGGTACAGTCTCTCTACTTCTCCTCTCTCTGATTTTGTTGGCTCCCAGTGTGGAGTGTGCTGGATCAAGTTTACCGGATGATCTATCCACATGGACTCCCCTGGTCGGTGTTACGTGGTCTCGTGCTGCAGGATATATACTTATGCGCGTTTCGGCGCTTGTATTGCACCTTCATCTGGAAGTCATATATGGACCATGTCTCTTTCCCTAACTTTATAGTCATGTCAGTCGTGTGTGAAGGGGAGAAGAATATTTAGAGTGGCATATGCATTTACACTAGCATTATATAGCTTGATGCATATCTATATTACTAAAAGGAGAAGCTTGGCAGGCAGCCAAAATTCTCCAGCACTGAACACACCCAGGGGTGTGCACTAGAAGGAGAATCTTGGCAGGCAGCCAAGCAGTACTGACAAGACATTCATGTTTCCTCACACATAACACAGGAGCGTGATTTTCATAGAAGTAGCCAGGGACTGAAGGCCCCTGGCTACTCCTATGAAAATCTCTGCAAGGACATGGCCCCCCAGCCACATAACACAGGGGTGAGATTTGTCCCCCCCCAACGACTTACGTGACACTACAAGGTGAGGGATGGGTGCAATATGAGTGCAATAAGGACGCAATATTGGCGTAATATGGCTGCAATATGGGTGCAATAAGGATGCAATATTGGAGCAATAAGGAAGAAATATGGGTGCAATAAGGAAGCAATATGGGTGCAATAAGGACACAATATGTGTGCAATATGGGTTCAATAAGGAAGCAATATGGGTTCAATAAGGATGCAATATGGGGGCAATATGAGTGCAATATGGGCTCAATAAGGATGCAATATGGGTTCAATAAGGATGCAATATGGGTTCAATAAAGGTGCAATATGGGTGCAATTAGGACGCAATATGGGTTCAATATGGATGCAATATGGGTGCAATATGGACGCAATATGGGTGCAATAAGGAAGCAATATGGGTGCAATAAGGAAGCAATATGTGTGCAATATGGATGCAATAAGGACGCAATATTGGTGCAATATGAGTGCAATAAGGATGCAATGTGGGTGCAGTATGGGTTCAATATGAGTGAAATAAGGATGCAATATAGGTGCAATATGGGTGCAATAAGGACGCAATATGGGTGCAATATGAGTGCAATAAGGATGCAATATGGGTGCAATAAGGATGCAATATGGGGGCAATATAGGTTCAGTATCGTTGCAACGTTGCAATATGAGTGCAATATGGGGGCAATATGAGTGCAATATGGGTGCAATACGGGTTCAATAAGGACGCAATATGAGTGCAATATGGGGGCAATATAGGTTCAATATGGGGGCAATATAGGTGCAATTAGGATGCAATATGGGTGCAATAAGGACTCAATATGATAAGGAAGCAATATAGGTGCAATAAGGAAGCAATATTGGTGCAATATGAGTGCAATAAGGATGCAATGTGGGTGCAGTATGGGTGCAATATGAGTGAAATAAGGACGCAATATGGGTGCAATAAGGACGCAATATGAGTGCAATAAGGATGCAATATGGGTGCAATATGAGTGCAATAAGGACGCAATATAGGTGCAATATCAGTGCAATTAGGATGCAATATGGGTGCAATAAGGACTCAATATGGGTGCAATACTGGTGCAATAAGGGCACAATATGAGTTCAATAAGGACGCAATATGAGTTCAATAAGGACGCAATATGGGTGCAATAAGGACGCAATATGGGTGCAATAAGGACGCAATATGGGTGCAATAAGGAAGCAATATGGGTGCAATAAGGATGCATTGTGGGTGCAGTATGGATGCAATATGAGTGAAATTAAGGATGCAATATGGGTGCAATATGGGTGCAATAAGGAAGAAATATGGGTGCAATAAAGACACAATATAGGTGCAGTATGGTTGCAATTTGGGTGCAATATGGCTTCAATATGGGTGCAATGAGTGCAATATGGGTGCAATACCCATATTGCGTGCTTATCACACCCATATTGCGTCTTTATTACACTCAGATTTCACTCGGATTATACTCCTATTACACCCATATTGTGTCCATATTGCACCTATATGGTGTCCATATTGCACCCAATGTGCCACTCTTTAACAATGAATGCGCCATTTGGAATGACGCGATGTGTACAATTTGCGACTCTTTAAGGTGCGACATGGTGAATGCGTCATTCGGAATGATGCGACCAAACAAATGCAGCACTTTTGAGACGTGACATTTTAAGTGCGCCAGTTCAAAAGTAAACTCTCTGTCCCCTTCTCCATATTGCACCCGTACTGTCCTCTTCTCCATCATGTCTCTCTCTCTCCCTTCCTTCTCCATCATGTCTCTCTCCCCCTTCTCCATTATGTGTCTCTCTCCCCCTTCTCCATTACGTGTGTCTCCCCCCTTCTCCATTATGTGTGTCTCCCCCCTTCTCCATCGTGTGTCTCCCCCCTTCTCCATCGTGTGTCTCCCCCCTTCTCCATAGTGTGTCTCCCCCCCTTCTCCATCGTGTGTCTCCCCCCCTTCTCCATCGTGTGTCTCCCCCCCTTCTCCATCGTGTCTCCCCCCCTTCTCCATCGTGTGTCTCCCACCTTCTCCATCGTGTGTCTCCCACCTTCTCCATCGTGTCTCCCACCTTCTCCATCGTGTCTCCCCCCTTCTCCATCGTGTCTCCCCCCTTCTCCATCGTGTCTCCCCCCTTCTCCATCGTGTCTCCCCCCTTCTCCATCGTGTGTCTCCCCCCTTCTCCATCGTGTCTCCCCCCTTCTCCATCGTGTGTCTCCCCCCTTCTCCATCGTGTGTCTCCCCCCTTCTCCATCGTGTGTCTCCCCCCCTTCTCCATCATGTGTCTCTCCCCCCTTCTCCATCATGTGTCTCTCTCTCCCCCTTGTCCATTGTGTGTCTCTCTCTCCCCCTTCTCCATTGTCTCTCTCTCTCTCCCCCTTCTCCATTGTCTCTCTCTCTCTCTCTCCCCCCCTTCTCCATTGTGTGTGTGTCTCTCTCTCCCCTTCCCCATCATGTGTCTCTCTCGCTCGCTTTCTCTCTCTCACCTTATTCAGCATGTATGTGACATACCCAAACCCTGAAGCACTCAAATGACTTAATTCCCATGGGCAACGCTGTGCCCCTTTTGCTAGTTGTATATATGTTTAAAAGGACAGTAATGTCCCATAAAAATGTTTGAGTTTTGTAGAGCTTAAAAAATAAGCTAAATGCCACAAATCTTATCTCTCAAACCGATATGGTTTGAGAGATATCATCCACTAAAATTCCTCTTCTCCTCTGACAGAGATCCGTGTCGGCCGACACGAGTAGGCTCTTCAGCAGAGCCACAATAGCGTGATTTAAAAAGAATTACAACTTTGAAATTGTATAAAAAGTGTGCTTCCAAACCAGGCACACTTTGTAGACCGTTCCAAAGAACTCACGCTATTGCAGCTCTTCTGAAGAGCCGCTTGTCGGTCCGGACCAGGAACTCCTGTTGTCAGCTTACAGCTGACGTCAGGAGAAGAGGAGGGAGAAGGGGAACTTTAGCGGATGATATCTCAAACCATAGCGGTTTGAGAGATAGGATTTGTGGCATTTGGCTTGTATTTTAAGCTCTACAAATCTGAAACATTTTTATGGGACATTACTGTCCCTTTAAACATATATACAACTAGCAAAAGGGGCACAGCGTTGCCCGTGGGAATTGTCATTTGGCTATGTCACATACATGCTTAATAAGGGGAGAGAGGGAGAAACATTTTTATGGGACATTACTGTCCCTTTAATAGTTGTACAATTATTGCAAGGCTTTTTTATGGAATTTTTTGTAACCTCTTTAGTCATTCTAAGATACATAGTAAATATTTGACAGATCCATAAACATACTGTTCTTTGTTTAAATGTCACAAAAGAGCTAAAATAAATGTATATGTAACGCCAGTATGTGGTGCAAGTTGCATTAAAATAAAGATTTTGTAAAATTACTGTTGTTTTTATTCAGCTCAAGATTTAACAAAGTTGCTTAAGGTGATTTCATGTGTTATTCTCTTCAGTAAAGATGATCCATCTTTCTTTGAGAAGTAGCAGCAGGGGAGGGCTGGCCTGGGGGGCAGGGGAGCAATTGCCCCCTGGGCCGGTCATATGTCTGGGCCAGTGGACCACTGTCTCACTTAATCTCCATCTTGTTGCTATAAATGGAGCAACACTAGTGATACCACAGAGCTTACAATTGAAATGGTGCTATACAAATAATACCACAAAGCTACAATCCAAATGAGGCTACACTAGTTACATAACCCATTTCCACTGTAAGCTTTATAGTATCACTAATGTAGCTTTACTTAAATTGTAAGCTCTGTAATATCAGTAGTTTAGACCACTTTAATGTGAGCTATGTGATATCGCTTTACTTCACGATATTAATGCCACGTTTAAAATTAACAAAAGGAGGTGGACTTTGAGAGTGGGCTCAAATGATAGTAGAAATGGACCACGATTGTATTTGCCCCCCGGGCCACAAGTTGCCAGCCCTCCCCTGAGTGGCAGGAAATTTTAGATCAATGTTCATCTGATTTAATGAGGCACATAATCAAATATAGAGAGGAAAAATTAGAACAACTAAGTGAAGATATCAGATTTTATTCAAAACCTAGAACCCCATAAGGATACTTTGGAATTCAGAGTTCTGGATATGAAATAAATAATAAAGTGGAAACATTTTAAAGGGAGCTGGCAAAAAGAGAGGAAAAAAAATTAAAAAGGGACAATGAAGACTAAACAAATATAATTCAATCATGGAATTGGAGATGTGAACACCAATACCAACAACATTCTTACAACAACCAACAATATCCATAATTTCAGAAATGTCATGGAACTTGGAGGAGGGAAAATAGGAACACTAAGAATATAACTAATGAAAAAATAAAAGCGAAATCTCTAATCAGTATTACTACAATGCCAAAACAGAAGGAAAACCCTTCAAGTGAAAATGATACAACTCCTACTTATATAGAAACAAAAATAAAAGGAAATTAAAGTAGTTAATAATGAAGATGCACAGTACAAAAGAGAAAAGAAAAACATTTCATGTTTGCAAGGTGATGAAAACATCATAAAGTCATACAGATAATACATTCAGAAGATAAAGGAGAACACACAGAGGAAGAATTCGGACCCATCAATATTAAAGAGAAACCAATTAAGATAACGACAGAAACACCAACTGCAATAACCAAACCGAAATCTGAAGGAAAACAACCGAAAAGAAATAAAAATTATGATGACAAACGAGAACAAAAGCCAAAACCAATAGCCCAATCACAGAACAGTCATAGGCATAGAAAATAAATTAAATCTGGGAGCTCACCCAAAAAACAAGGAGGAGCTTTTTTGTTCAAGGGCCAACCAAAACCTTTTCAACAGTGGGTGAGACAGGAGTTTAAGAGCTATCAGAACAACCAGCCAAGACCACCCTGCAGAAGTAAAAGTTTGGAAGATTCAGAAGAAGAAAAAGAGGTGGAAGAAAGGTTAATAAAATGAAAATTTGCAGATCAGAAGGAACCAAATCAATCTATGAGCTAAAAAAACAAGAAATACAACTATTCCAAAAGGGTCTAATATATGCTCCAGCCAGTTGACCATTCAAGATTTTTGTAGACCTCCACCAATTCGTAAGAAAGCTGACATTAAAACGCCATTTTGCATTAAAAGGAATAGAAGAATCTGAGGAGATACAAGATAACACTGAAGTGGATCAGGAATTATTAAATATTCTGAATAAATTAAAAGGAGAATATGAGGAAGATGACCTAGACGCCATACAAGAATCACAGGCCACTACGCAACATATAGCCCTCAAGCCTACATCAAAAGTTTATCCTCAAAGTTCTAAAGGCCCTTTCATAGAAGCATTTATTGAATTGGACCTTAAGGGTTTTAATGACCTCTGTAAAGGGAACTGGAAATATAAATCCAATCTCTCTAGAAAAGAACAGGAATGTCTAAATTCACTGATGGACAACCCCAATCTGATAATCTGGGAAGCGGACAAAGGGGGAGGCATTGTTGTGGTGTCCCGCTCGCCCAGTACCTTTACCCTGGGCGTTGTTGCGGTTCTGGATTGCTTTCCTGGTCCCCGCGTGGCTTCCGCTGTTCTTCGCCGCATCCAGAGGCGGCGCGCATGCGCATGTCGGCGGACCATAGAGTAGATGGGATGAAGGTCCGCCGACACTCTAGCCACCCTCTCCAGGCTCCTTCCGGTTAAGGGAGCTATATCTTCCTCCTCTAGCTCTATGTGGACGCGTTTGTATAGCGTCCAATAGAGCTTCCAGTGCCTGGGTACTCTTAGTCTGTTCCTGGAGCTATCCTCTGCCTGATCCAGCCTGTGCCTCTGTGTATGACCCTGACCTGCCTTGACCAAGCCTCTGCCTGATCCAGCCTGTGCCTCTGTGTATGACCCTGACCTGCCTTGACCAAGCCTCTGCCTGATCCAGCCTGTGCCTCTGTGTATGACCCTGACCTGCCTTGACCAAGCCTCTGCCTGATCCAGCCTGTGCCTCTGTGTATGACCCTGACCTGCCTTGACCAAGCCTCTGCCTGATCCAGCCTGTGCCTCTGTGTATGACCCTGACCTGCCTTGACCAAGCCTCTGCCTGATCCTGCCTGCGTCTCTGTGTATGACCCGGACCAGCCTTGACCAAGCCAGGGGAGACCTGAGTGAGTACCTTTCTTTTGGAGATTCATTTCCTCCCTGGGGACCTCTGAGTATAGTTTGTCTAGGTTAGGGTTATCCGGGGTTACCCAGTGGCTCCTCTGCTGGGGCCACTACATCTGGCTTCGCGGCCAGCACCTTTAGGCGGCTCAGCTGTAGCACAACCCTGGCCTAGGCAACCTACGCTCCCTAGCGTCGCCCCCTAGCAGCTTGCTCAGCGGCCTCTTGTTGGAGGAGCATCCGTGTCCTGCTCTCAGGTACTCAGATTTCTTCCTGTCCCCGCCTTTGGGTCTGACATTATACAAACGCCACCTTCCCCGGTCATGGACCCTAAGGATCTCTCGGCGGCATTGTTGCAACAGGGCGCGGCCCTGAAACAACATGCTGGACAGATCGTCCACCTAGACCAAAAACTGGACTCTATTTCCAACCTGTTGCAACAAGTGCATCAGAGGTTGGAGGTCTCCGGTGCTACGCCCGCTTCCTCTGTCCAAGCGGTTACACCCTCGGTTCCCACCGTTCGGTTGCCTTTGCCGCCACGCTATGACGGTAATCCTAAAGAGTTGCGGGGATTCCTCAACCAGTGGCGTCTCCACTTCCGCTGTCAACCCGAGATTTACGCCGCACACCAGGCGAGGATTGCCTTTGTTGTGTCTCTTCTTCAGGGGCAAGCCTTGGCCTGGGTCTCTCCCTTGTTGGATCGTCGGTCTGGATCCTCGACGATTTCGACGCTTTTCTCACTGCCTTTCGTTCGGTGTTCGATACGCCGGGTAGACAGGAACAGGCCGAAGCTTCCTTGTTGGAGCTCCAACAGGGTCAGCGCCCCCTTTGTCAGTATGCGGTAGAATTCCGCACCCTCGCTTATGAGACTGGCCAGATAGCGCCCTTAAAGCTAGCTTCTGCAGGGGGCTTTGCGAGAGGTTAAAGGACGAGCTCACCACTCGTCCAATACCCCACTCCTTAGAGGATTTAATTGCGCTCTGCACCACCTTGGAACACCACGTTCAGGAACGTAGGCAGGAAAAGGAGCGGGACCGCTCCCGCCATCCTCCTCCTCGCCCAGCGGTTCGTTTGACTCCCAGATTCCAGACCCCTGCTGCTACCGAACCGGTGGCGGAGCCCATGGAGATCGGAGAGTTTGTCCAACTCCGAAAAATCCAGGAGGCGTTTGCCTCTACTGCGGCGCTCCCGGGCACCTGGCACGGTTTTGTCCCAACAAGTCGGGAAACAACAGGTCTTAGTGAGTAGGGGATTCTCCCTAAGTCAGTCCCCTCTCCTTTGTCCCAGCGCCTCTCCATTCCTGTCACGTTGTCCTGGTCTCCCACGTCTTCTGTGTCCCTTTTGGCCTTTTTGGACTCTGACTTTGCTTTTAGGCAGGGTATACTGGTAGTGTCCCGGAGTTCTCCTGTCCAGGTGGTGGCCGTAGATGGTACCCCCCTTAGGTCAGGTCACATCACCAAATCCACAGTGCCACTCACCCTTCGAACCGCTTCCGGCTATGTTGACCGGGTGGTCTGTTATCTTATTTCTGCTCCTCATTCCCCTCTCATCCTGGGGTATCCCTGGCTTTGTGAAGCCAACCCGGTGATCGATTGGCTTTCGGGCGCCTTGTCCTTCCCTACCACTCGTGTTGTTTCCACTGTCTCCTCAGCAAACGAGTCTGAGGCTGATCTTCTCTCTCCTACCTTGCCTATACCCTACCGGGATTTCTCTGATGTCTTTAGTAAACAAAAGGCCGAAGTGCTACCACCACACCGGCCTTTTGATTGTGTTATTGATCTAATCCCCGGGTCCATTCCTCCTCGTGGCCGCACTTATTCTCTTTCTCTACCTGAAAACAGGAGCCTTGAGGAATACATCAGGGACTGTTTGGCTCGCGGCTTCATCCGCCCGTCTACTTCCCCGGCAGGGGCCGGGTTCTTTTTCGTGTCCAAAAAGGACGGCTCTCTCAGACCTTGCATCGACTATAGGGGTCTGAATGCTATTACACGCCGGAACTGCTACCCACTTCCCCTCATTTCCGAACTCCTGGATTGCCTCAGGGGTTCCACCGCCTTTACCAAACTTGATCTACGGGGTGCATACAACCTGGTCCGTATGCGCGAGGGTGAGGAATGGAAGACAGCCTTCAACACCCGCTTTGGGCACTACGAATACCTCGTCATGCCTTTCGGTCTCAGTAATGCCCCAACCGTCTTTCAGACGTTCCTCAACGATATCTTCAGGGATCTCCTCCTACCCTCTGTGGTTGTGTACCTGGATGATATTCTCATCTTTTCCAAGTCTCTTGCCGAGCATCGTCTACACGTTCGTGAAGTTCTGGAAAGACTCCGGGCCAATCACCTATATGCTAAACTGGAGAAATGCAACTTTGAGCAGGCCTCTCTGCCTTTTCTGGGTTACATAATTTCTTCTGCAGGGCTCCTCATGGACCCTGCCAAGGTCAAAGCCGTCTCGGAATGGCCCTTACCCATTACCCTCAGAGCCATACAGAGATTTATTGGCTTTTCCAACTATTATAGGAAGTTTATTAAAGGTTTTTCTCAGATCATAGCACCTATTACGGCTCTCACTAGAAAGGTGGCTGATACTTCCTGTTGGCCCACCAAGGCTGTAAAAGCGTTTGAGTTACTCAAGATCGCTTTTTCTTCTGCTCCTATACTGCGCTACCCTGATCCTCTTTCACCCTTCGTTCTGGAGGTTGATGCCTCAGAGGGGGCCGCTGGAGCCGTCCTTTCCCAGCGTTGCCCTCTTTCTGGTAAAAGCCACCGGTGCTCCTTTTTCTCACGGCGTTTTACCTCTGCTGAACAGAACTACGACGCGGGTAATCGGGAACTTCTGGCTATTAAATTAGCTCTGGAGGAATGGCGGTACTTATTGGAAGGCTCTCCCCATGAGATCTCCATCTTAACCGACCACCAGAATTTGGCCTACCTAGCTACAGCCAAGCAATTGAACCCTCGCCAGGCCCGCTGGTCTCTCTTCTTTACCCGGTTCAATTACAAAATTTCCTACATACCTGGGAGTAAGAATACCAAAGCGGATGCTTTGTCCCACCTCCATGAACCTCTTCCCACTGCATCTTCCCCGATGGACACCATCATACCCCCTTCTCGTGTTCTGGCCGCACTTTCCTCTACTACTCTTTTGGCCATTAAGGATGCTCAGCAGACTGCTCCTTGTAGGGGGTCTTCTGATCCTTGTTTGACCCTATTCGTTCCTGCTCCGCTGCGCACTGAGGTCCTTCACTGGGCTCATCACTCCCCACTAGCCGGACACCCCGGGGTTAAACGTACCCACCACCTGCTTTCCAGATATTTTCATTGGCCTGGCTTTCGGGCCGATGTTGAGGCCCTCGTTGGTTCTTGTCCCGTATGCGCCAGAACTAAGACTCCGCACTCTCGACCTCAGGGTCTGCTTCATCCGCTCCCAGTCCCTTCCTTACCTTGGACCCAACTGGCCATGGATTTTATTGTGGACCTACCTGTGTCCCGGGGTATGACCACTATCTGGGTGGATATTGACAGGTTCTCCAAGGAGGGACATTTTGTTCCTCTTCCGGCACTACCCTCTTCTGCCAAGTTGGCTGATTTGTTCCTTACTCACATTGTGCGTCTTCACGGCATCCCTCTTCACATCACCTCCGACCGTGGCCCTCAGTTCGTGTCCAAATTTTGGAGGGCGGTCTGTGCCAGACTAGGGATACGGCTTCAGTTTTCCTCCGGTTATCATCCACAAACCAATGGACAGATGGAATGCCTCAATCAGTCGTTGGAGTCCTATCTCCGTACCCATTGTAATCACAGGCAAGATGATTGGGTGGATCTCCTCCCGTTAGCGGAACTGTCCTACAACTCCTTACTCCAGACTTCCCTGGGCTGCTCTCCCTTCTTTGCTGCCCTGGGTTATAACCCTTGTACTCTCTTGCTTTCCCCTGGCCATTCTCTTGTTCCCTCCGCTGAGACCAGGGTCCAGTCCATGGCCCAGCACTGGTCCGCCCTGCGCACCACCTTGCTTTCCTCCCAGATTCGCCAAAAAGCAGCTGCCGATCGTCATCGTGGTCCAGCTCCTGTGTTCACTCCAGGCGAGAGGGTCTGGTTGTCTTCACAAAACATCCGCCTCTGCCAGCCCTCTGTGAAGCTCGGTCCGCGCTTCCTAGGTCCATTTCGGGTGGTGAAACGAATGTCCCCGGTGGTATACCGTTTGGCGTTGCCCAGGTCTCTCCGAGTCCATCCTGTTTTCCATGTTTCCCGGCTCGAGCCCTGGGTTCGGGCCTGGTTTCCTCTTCCTGTTGCTCCTGTCCCTCCTCCTGTCACTGTTCGAGGACAAGAGGAGTTCATCATCGATGACATCCTGGACTCCCGTCGGGTGCGGGGTCGTCTCCAGTACCTGGTTAACTGGAAAGGCTACGGCCCTGAGGAGCGGTCCTGGGTACCTCTGCGGGACGTTCATGCCCCGGCCCTGCTCCGCCGTTTCCATGTCCAGTTTCCCAGCCGTCCCTCCTAGCGGCCTCCGGTGGCGGCCTTTGGGTGGGGGGCAGTGTGGTGTCCCGCTCGCCCAGTATCTTTACCCTGGGCGTTGTTGCGGTTCCGGATTGCCTTCCTGGTCCCCGCGCGGCTTCCGCTGTTCTTCGCCGCATCCGGAGGCGGCGCGCATGTCGGCAGACCATAGAGTAGATGGGATGAAGGTCCGCCGACACTCTAGCCACCCTCTCCAGGCTCCTTCCGGTTAAGGGAGCTATATCTTCCTCCTCTAGCTCTATGTGGACGCGTTTGTATAGCGTCCAATAGAGCTTCCAGTGCCTGGGTACTCTTAGTCTGTTCCTGGAGCTATCCTCTGCCTGATCCAGCCTGTGCCTTTGTGTATGACCCTGACCTGCCTTGACCAAGCCTCTGCCTGATCCAGCCTGTGCCTCTGTGTATGACCCTGACCTGCCTTGACCAAGCCTCTGCCTGATCCAGCCTGTGCCTCTGTGTATGACCCTGACCTGCCTTGACCAAGCCTCTGCCTGATCCTGCCTGCGTCTCTGTGTATGACCCGGACCAGCCTTGACCAAGCCAGGGGAGACCTGAGTGAGTACCTTTCTTTTGGAGATTCATTTCCTCCCTGGGGACCTCTGAGTATAGTTTGTCTAGGTTAGGGTTATCCGGGGTTACCCAGTGGCTCCTCTGCTGGGGCCACTACATCTGGCTTCGCGGCCAGCACCTTTAGGCGGCTCAGCTGCAGCACAACCCTGGCCTAGGCAACCTACGCTCCCTAGCGTCGCCCCCTAGCAGCTTGCTCAGCGGCCTCTTGTTGGAGGAGCATCCGTGTCCTGCTCTCAGGTACTCAGATTTCTTCCTATCCCCGCCTTTGGGTCTGACAATTGTAATACAAACTAGCAAAAGGGGCACGGCATTGCCCGTAGGAATTAAGTCGTTTGAGTGCTTCAGGGTTTGGGTATGTCACATACATGCTAAATAAGTGGAGAGATAGAGACACATGATTGAGAAGGGGAGAGAGACACACACATGATGGAGAAGGGGGGAGAGAGACACACACACACATGATGGAGAAGGGGAGAGAGAGAGACACACATGATGGAGAAGGGGGAGAGAGAGAGAGATACATGATGGAGAAGGGGGAGAGAGAGAGACACACATGATGGAGAAGGGGGAGAGAGAGAGACACACATGATGGAGAAGGGGGAGAGAGAGAGACACACATGATGGAGAAGGGGGGAGAGAGAGACACACATGATGGAGAAGGGGGGAGAGAGAGACACACATGATGGAGAAGGGGGGAGAGAGAGACACACATGATGGAGAAGGGGGGAGAGAGAGACACACATGATGGAGAAGGGGGGAGAGAGAGAGAGACACATGATGGAGAAGGGGGGGAGAGAGAGAGAGACACACACATGATGGAGAAGGGGGAGAGAGACATATGATGGAGAAGGGAGGAGAGAGACATAAGATGGAGAAGGGAGGAGAGAGACACATGATGGAGAAGGGGGGGAGAGAGAAACATGATGGAGAAGGGGGGGAGAGAGAAACATGATGGAGAAGGGGGGGAGAGAGACACACATGATGGAGAAGGGGGGGAGAGAGACACACATGATGGAGAAGGGGGGGAGAGAGACACATGAGGGGGGAGAGAGAGACATGATGGAGAAGGGGGGAGAGAGAGAGACACATGATGGAGAAGGGGGGGAGAGAGAGACACATGATGGAGAAGAGGGGGAGAGAGACAGACACATGATGGAGAAGGGGGGGAGAGAAACATGATGGAGAAGGGGGGGGAGAGACAGAGATACATGATGGAGAAGGGGGGGAGAGAGAGAGACATGATGGAGAAGGGGGGGAGAGAGAGAGACATGATGGAGAAGGGGGGGAGAGAGAGACATGATGGAGAAGGGGGGGAGAGAGAGAGACATGATGGAGAAGGGGGGGAGAGAGACACATGATGGAGAAGGGGGGGAGAGAGAGAGACACATGATGGAGAAGGGGGGGAGAGAGAGACACATGATGGAGAAGGGGGGGAGAGAGAGACACATGATGGAGAAGGGGAGGAGAGAGAGACACATGATGGAGAAGGGGGGGAGAGAGACACACATGATGGAGAAGGGGTGGAGAGAGAGACATGATGGAGAAGGGGGGAGAGAGACATGATGGAGAAGGGGGGGAGAGAGACACATGATGGAGAAGGGGGGGAGAGAGACACATGATGGAGAAGGGGGGGAGAGAGACACATGATGGAGAAGGGGGGGAGAGAGAGAGACACATGATGGAGAAGGGGGGAGAGAGAGAGACACATGATGGAGAAGGGGGGGAGAGAGAGAGACACATGATGGAGAAGGGGGGGAGAGAGAGAGACACATGATGGAGAAGGGGGGGAGAGAGAGACACACATGATGGAGAAGAGGGGAGACAGAGAGACACATGATGGAGAAGAGGGGGGAGAGAGAGACACATGATGGAGAAGAGGGGAGACAGAGAGACACATGATGGAGAAGAGGGGAGACAGAGAGACACATGATGGAGAAGAGGGGAGACAGAGAGACACATGATGGAGAAGAGGGGAGAGAGACACATGATGGAGAAGAGGGGAGAGAGAGAGACACATGATGGAGAAGGGGGGGGAGAGAGTATCATGGTGCCCGTGATTGCTGCTTTACTGTGTCTATCACCTATAGGGGGCTCCCATTGGCTGCTTGCCTTTAGCCCGCCTCATATTGCCTATTTAAACTTAGCTTGGGCACCCTTTAGTTGCCCTTTCGTGGTGTCTCTGACTCTTCCATTACCACCATGCTACAGAAGCTTCATTGGCCTCTCTGCTAAGTTTCTGAGTACCTGTGTTCCTGAGTTCATGCTGCTGTCTGCTGTGTTGGTTCCAGCCCTGTTCCGGTTGAGTCTCCGGTAGTTGTTGTTTCCTGCTGCTGGTCTCTGTTATCGTTCCTGATCCGGTTGGACGTCCTTGCTGGTTCCTCTCACTTCCTGAGCCTGGTTCCTGCAGCGGTGGCGACGTTGTTCCTCGGTCGCTTGGCGACATTCCAGTTGGTTCCCAGTGTGCGGGCGCTGGTTCGCTCCATTGCCTCACGGCATTACTCATTGAGATCTGTTGGCTCCCAGAGTGCGGACTCTGGTTCGCTCCCAAGCCTTGCGGCTATTATACAAGGTTGTTGGTTCCCAGCACGCGGGCGCTGGTTCGCTCCATTGCCTCACGGCATTACACATTGACCTCTGTTGGCTCCCAGCGTGCAGATGCTGGTTCGCTCCCAAGCCGTGCGGCTATTATACAACGTTGTTGGTTCCCAGCACACGGGTGCTGGTTCGCTCCTTTTGCATCACAGCATTACACATTGAGATCTGTTGGCTCCCAACGTGCGGACACTGGTTCGCTCTCAAGCCTTGCGGCTATATTATACAAGTCTGTTGGTTCCCAGCGCACGGGCGCCGGTTCGCTCCATTGCCTCACAGTATTACACATCGAGATCTGTTGGCTCCCAGTGTGCGGACGCTGGTTCGCTCCTGGCACTCGTGGCTTACTACTCGGTTGTGTGCTGTCCAGTCCTAGACAGCCTTTACTCCATCTATCCCAAGGTATTGGGTTACATAACTAACTGGTGTATTTGGGCTGCGCACTTACTTTACACCTTAGACTGTCATTATCATCTGACAGTTATTGTGGCCACTCCGGTTGACACCTCCTCCTTTGGTTGCCCTGCCTGGTATATTGGTAAGGCAGGTAGAACCTTTATACATTCCATCTTAAGGTTGCCTTACCCGGTATTGGCAGGGCCGGGAGAACCTAGCCTCTTCAGGCTGCCTTGCCCGGTATATTGGCAGGGCCGGTAGTCTGTTTCAGCTGGTTATCTGTTAGGCTGCCTTGCCTGGTATATTGGCAGGGCCGGTAGAGCCTGTATAGTCCTGACTATCGTTAGGCTGCCTTGCCCGGTATATTGGCAGGACCGGTAGAGCCTGTACACTCCTGACTATCGTTAGGCTGCCTTGCCCGGTATATTGGCAGGGCCGGTAGAGCCTGTACACTCCTGACTATTGTTTGGCTGCCTTGCCCGGTATATTGGCAGGGCCGGTAGAGCCACCTTTCTATTGCTTGCCCAGGCTGCCCTGCCCGGTATATTGGCAGGGCCGGTAAAGCCTGATTCTATATTGCCATTTCTACTTGCCATTTTATGTATTATTTGTACGTGTATGAAATCCTATGGGACTATCTTTAAACTTTTCAATAAAGTTGTGTTTTTACCTAACCTTACGTCTGAGAGCCGTAATAAATCGTGAGAGAGACATGATGGAGAGGGGGGAGAGAGAGAGAAACACATGATGGAGAAGGAGAGAGACAGCGATGATGGAGAAGGGGACAGAAAGTTTACTTTTTGAACTGGCACACTTAAAATGTCGCGTCTCAAAAGTATTGCATTTGTTTGGCCGCATCATTCCGAATGGCGCATTCACCATGTCGTGCCTTAGTCGCAAATTGTACACATTGCATCATTCCAAATGGCGCATTCACTGTTAGAGTGTCACATTGGGCGCAATAAAGACACAATATGGGTGCAATATAGATGCAATATGGGTGTAATATGAGTACAATCCGAGTGCAATATGGGTGCAATAAAGATGCAATATGGGTGCAATAAGGACTCATATTGAAGCCATATTGCACCCAAAATGCACCCATTTTGCACCCATATTGTGTCCTTATTGCACCTATACTGCACTCATATTGCGTCCTTATTGCACTCTTATTACACCCATATTGAACCCATATTGCACCCATATTGCCCCCATATTGCAATCATATTGCGTCCTTATTGCACTTTTATTGCACCTATATTGCGTCCTTATTGCACCCATACTGCACCCATATTGCGTCCTTATTGCACCCATATTGCACTCATATTGCACCTATATTGAGTCCTCATTGCATCCATATTGCACTCATATTGCAGCCATATTGCCCATATTGCACCCATATTGAACCCGTATTGCATCCTTATTGCACCCATATTGCATCCTAATTGCACCCATATTGCGTCCTTATTGCACCCATATTGCATCCTTATTGCACTCATATTGCACCCATACTGCATCCATATTGTGTCCTTATTGCATCTATACCTCACCCTTATTGCACTCATATTGCACCAATATTACACCCATATTGCACTCATATTGCACCCATAGTGCGTCCTTATTGCACCCATATTGCATCCTTATTGCACCCATATTGCACCAATATTGCGTCCTTATTGCACCCATATTGTGTCCTTATTGCATCCGTATTGCCCATATTGAACCCATACTGCACCCATATTTCGTCCTTATTGCACCCGTATTGCATCCTTATTGCACCAATATTGCACTCATATTGCACCCATCCCTCACCTTGTAGTGGCACGTAAGTCGTTTGGGGGTTAACAAATCTCACCTCAGTGTTATGTGGCTGGGGGGCCATGTCCTTGCAGAGATTTTCATAGTAGTAGCCAGGGGCTGAAGGCCCCTGGCAACTCGGCCCCTGGCTACTCCTATGAAAATCACACCCTGTGTTGTGTGAGGAAATATGAATGTCTCCTCAGTACTACTTGGCTGCCTGCCAAGATTCTCCTTCTGGTGCAATCCCTTGGGTGTGTTCAGTGCCGGAGAATTTTGGCTTCCTGCCAAGCTTCTCCTTTTAGTAATATAGACTAGAGAGGATTAATTTATGGAGGCAAAACGTATACTTGACTATGAAACCTTCTATCAAAAATTAAGAACTAATCCAACCGAGACCTACAAAAAGATGAACATAGAGCTCATAGAATGGACATATCCGCTTCATATATTAAATAAAAATGTATACCAATTCCTCAAGAAGGGGACCTAGTCACTGCAATATACTACCCACTGCCAAAAATACACAAGAATATCAATAACCCACATGGATGCCCCATTATTTCCGGCATAGGTTCACTTACCAGTAACCTCTCACAACTTCATTATTATCTTCAAAATCATGTACAACCTTTACCATCATATGTAAAAGACTCAATACATTTTCTACAGAAATTACAAAATCTTGAATGGCAAGACGACTTCTGGGTAACATGTGACATATATATTTCTATCCAGCATAGCTTGGGTTTGAAAGTAGTCCAATACCAGCTGGAAAAAGATGAGAATATGCATCAATGCAAAATGAGTTTAATCTAAAATCTATACAATTTATCCTTGAAAACAACTATTTCCTATTTTAGGATAAATATTTTCTCCATTTCTGCGGGACAGACATGGGGACTAGGTTTGCCCCCCGCTACACAAATCTTTTCATGGGCCACTGGGAAGATAGATGCCTATATGACCAATTTGGGGGCAATCTTGTCCTATATGGCCGATATATAGACAACCTAATAATCGTGGAAAGGAGGTGAAAGAGCTACAGACCTCTGAAGAACAACAAACCAGAATAATATGGGAATAAAATTTACCACCAAATGCAGCAGAAAGGAAATTTTTGGACCTCAACAACAAAGAGTGTGCTTTTTTTTTTTACAAGTGACCAGTTGGTGCAGCACAGCAGTTGAAAAGTGGTATAATATACTAATTTTGGGTTTTCATCCTAACCTACAGTAAGAAGGTAAAGGTTTAAAAGGTTCTTTGGTCTGGGGAGTGTGTGCAATTAATTAAGGGTGGGGTTTGTAAGCAATCACCTGTGTGGGGCTGTATAAAAAAAAAAACCAATCACAGAACTAAGTGCTTATCACAGTGCCTGTGATTCCTGTCACACTCAGTTGTGGCTGTCACTGATTTGCTGAGTGGGTTTGACCCGCCTCCTGATGACCTTTTTATACCTGGCTATCACATCTGTCAGATGCCCTTTCGTGGTGTTCCTGAGCCAGTAGTGCTGGTGCTGTGTTCCTGTATTCTGAGTTCCTGTGTACCGATTCGGCTTGTCCTGACTATTCTCCAGTGTTCCTGCTTGTGTATGACCCGGCTCATCTGCGTACCACCCTTGGATCCTGACCCGGCTAGGCTGACGTTCCTGCTTGTGTATGACCCGGCTTGTATGACTGCCTCCTACGTGCTCCGACCCGGCCCGGCTGACTTCCTGCTCCGAAGATGGACTTCCAGCTTGTTCCAGTGACCTGCGTTCCAGTTGTCGCCGCCGCGACATTATCAGTCTCTGTTGCCCGCTTCAGTGTGACTGCCTTGCCTGGTGTTACCCACGATTAGTGCTGTGCCTCGCTACCCGTGCAGAGCTGAGTTTGAATCTGTGTGCCTTCCTTTCATTGCAGAGCCTTCCAGTAGCGCTGAAGCCTCGAGTAAACGTGCTTTTTAACTCTTGCAGTGCTGCCTCGATTTCACTCTCTCTATCTCCAGTACGAGCCTCGATACCCGTGATACTGCTGCTGAGTTGACCGCTCACCGTCGGCAACTCTAGTCCTCCATTGCAGAGTAGTCACATCGTTTGGGCGCCTAAGGCTCTCCGGTGTCGATTACCGGCGATATCCGTAATACAGAGTGGTGGCAGTAAGGCTTCAGTGTTAGCTTATCCGGTACTACGCCCGAGGGGGCTAGTGGCTCTTGCATTCATATTCCAGCATTCAGCTAAGTCTGAGGAGGCTGTTAGCTCTTGCATTGCCGGCCGGTTCCCGTTACGCCCATGGGGGCTATTTGCACTTGCACAAACCAAAGCAGTTCCAGTAACTACGCCCGTGGGGGCTAAGTTGATTCCTATTCTGCTTAATATCCAAACACCTTGGCGAGACAGTTCGGTCTTCAGTACTTGATGAACTTTGTCTATGCAGCACAGCCTTTTAACATCCAGGGCGTGTCAAACCTCCACATCTGAGACGGACTGTTATCTAGTCATTAACCCCTTGGGGGTTCATATCACCCTATTGCATACTGTCTTGCATGTATATCTATTGTACTATTACTATTGTAATATCTCAGTTTACTTGATCTGTGTATTACCTACCGCCACTAGAGGGCGAACCTGAGCATTATTTTACTTTAAAAATAAAGTGTGTTTTATTTTCACTTACTGGTCTGAGAGTCCTAAAAACCGTTACAGTGCTTCATTATAAGTGACCAGTTGGTGCAGCACAGCAGTTAGTGCAACACAGGAGTAAAAGAAGCAAAGGTAAATCAATTGTTTACATTTTAAGAACTCACATTGGCACCATACATGATGTGCAAGCTTGGAGATCTCACTCAGTGCATATCTTGCCATATGTATGCATGCTTGGAACACCAGTTCCAGGGTCCATATCGCTGTGGCAAGTGTGAGCAAGTGGCCTCTCTGGAAGTTCAGATTGGAGCTCTGGAGAGTCACATTACATCACTGAGAGATATTGACAACCTTGAGAGGAGTCTCTTGCTCACTGTGCAGAGTTTAGCTGGGTCACTTAGCAAAGAGAAGATCAGCTAGAAGGGAACCAGGCACATAACTTGGTGACGGTTAGAAGTTGTTGCAGCTGGGGAGGGAAAAGGAAGAGGGCAGCCAGTCCTGAGTTTTTCCATCCAGACAAATTTGCTCATTTAAGTGAAGATGTTGCGGAGGCAGACTCATAAGTAGAATTGCTGGAGAAAACTGTTCTCCCTAAAAGTCTGGATAACAGCTCCTCTAGCACAGAGGGGATCCAGAAGAAAGTGAGGCCTAGGCAGGTTGTGGTGGTAGGGGACTCGGTTATTAAGAGAACAGATGGGGTAATCTGTGGCTCTGATAGCAGCAACCAAATGGTTTGTTATCGCCCGGGTTCGGCATGTTGCAGACAGGGTGGACAGATTATTGGGAGGGTCTGGACAGGATCCAGCTCTCTTGGTGCATATTGGTACCAGTAACAAAGTAAGATAGTCCTAAAAGGTAATTTTAGGGATTTAGGGAGTAAGATTAGGAATTGGACCTCCAAGGTAGTATTCCCAGATATACTACCTGTGCCATGCGCTACACCAGAGAGACAGCTGGAGATTAGGGAGCTTAATGCATGGCTGAAAGCTTGGTGTAAGAAGGAGGGCTTTGGGTTTTTAGAGCACTGGGCTGATCTTGCTTTGGGGTACAATCTCTCTAGTTGGCATGGATTGCACCTGAATGCAAGAGGGTCTCAAGTGCTTGGGGAGAGGATGGCTAGATGTTTGGGGGATATTTTAAACTAGAAAGGGGAATGGGCCAACAAATACTGAGACAGTATAGAAAGGGAAGGTGTTGTAGTTAGTAACCAAGTGGGTGGATCTGGGGGCTGGGTTAGTACAGGTAATAGGCAGAAGCCTATAAACCACATCAAAATTAAATCACAAATGGAACACGGCAGTGGCAAAAAAACGAATGTTTGCAAATGCCAGAAGTTTAACTGGTAAAATAGGGGAGCTGGTAGCTGAAATAGAAAACTATGGCCTGATTGGCATAACAGAAACATGGTGGGATGACACACGATTGGTCAATCAATTTGGAGGGCTACATGTTGTATAGAAAAGATGTGTCAAATAAAAGAGGTGGTAGAGTCTGTCTGTATGTCAAACAAGCATTATTGCCTCATTTGCGGAAAGATATATTTGATGACCGTAATAAACGTGGAATCCTTGGGGGTTGTAATAGTCAATGGGGGTAAAACTGCCCAGAAAATATTAATGGGTGTTTATTACAAACAACCAAACACTGGTGACCATGAAGAATCACAGCTATTAAAGCAAATAGAAAAGGCTTCTTAAATAGGGAGAACTATAATTATGAGGGATTTTAATTATCTAGAAATAGATTAGAAAAATGGAAAAAATAATTCTGCTAAAAGAAGTAAGTTTCTGAACTTGTTGAATAACAATTTTTTGTCTCAACTAGTACAGACCTCAACCAGAGGGGATGCATGTCTGAATCTGGTAATAACTAACAACAAAGAGCTTACCTCTAAAATCCAAGTAAAGGAGCCCTTGGGGAATAGTGACCATAATGTGGTATTGTTTAAGATTAATTCAAAAAAGCAATTTGGTATAGGTTCCACCAAAACACTGAATTTTAAAAAGGACCGCTTTAACAGGTTTAATGCATCCCTTGGTCTCGTTGACTGGGATGGAATATTTTCTGGACAAAACACAGAAGGTAAGTGGAATGCCTTCAAAATAACATTACAAAAATATACATATAAATGTATACCCTTTGGAAACAAATACAAAAGAAGCAAATTAAAACCAATGTGGCTAACCAAGTAAAGTAATTCCCAAAATAAATAGCAAGAAAGCCGTATTAAACATTATAAAGCTGAGGGATCAGCAAAGGCATTTGCAAAATACAAAAGATGCCAACAAAACCTGTAAAAAGGAGATTAAATTAGCAAAATTGTAGAATGAAAAACGAATTGCTAAGGAGAGTAAGAGCAACCCCCAAAAAATATTTAAATACATCAATGGCAAAAAATTAGTCTGAAAAGGGTCTGAGAGGGTCATTGGGGACAGAAAGAAAGCAAATATTTTAAATTTATTTTCTTTTGTTTTTACCAAGGAAGACACAATGGATAAGGACCTGCAAACTACTTTTACAGAATGGTCTCAGCAAGCATGGGGTTGGCTAATAAAGAAAGTGTTAAAACAATTAAATGGGGATAAGGTAGACAAAGCCCCGGGGCCGGAAGGTATACACCCACGGGTACTAAAAGAGTTAAGCCAGGCCATGGCCAGACCGTTATTTCTGATATGGTGCCCATGGATTGGAGTAAAGCAGATGTGGTGCCCATATATAAAAAGGGATCAAAATCCCACCTGGAAAATTACAGACCTGTAAGCTTGACATCTGTGGTGGGGAAACTGTTTGAAGGGTTGCTAAGGGAATATATTCAGGAATTCATCTTTAATAGGAATATCATTAGCAGGAGCCAACATGGCTTTGTGAAAGACAGGTCCTGTCAAACTAACTTAATTGCATTTTATGAAAAAGTGAGCAAAAATATAGATTTGGGTGTGGCAGTTGATGTGATCTATTTAGACTTTGTCAAGGCATTTGATACAGTTCCACACACAAGGTTACTGTACAAATTGAATGAAATAGGCTTGGGGCAAACAGTTGTGAGTGGTTTGGACATTGGCTGCAAGATTGAATGCAAAGAGGGGTGGTAAATGGGAAGTTCTCCAATTGGACAAATATGATAAATTGAGTACCTCAGGGATGTGTCCTGGGTCCTCTTCTTTTTAATTTGTTTATTAATCTCCCGGTGGGCATAGGGAGCCATGTATCTATGTTTGCCGATGACACAAAATTAAGTAGGGTAATAGTCTGAACTGGATGTGTCTTCATTACAAGAGGATTTGGACAAATTGGGTAACTGGGCAGGCAAATGGCAAATAAGATTCAATACAGACAAGTGTAAAGTTATGCATTTGAGGTATAATAATGAAAATGCAACATATAGTTTAAATGGTGTTTCTCTGTCGTCCAATACAGGTTACTGGTAACTCTAGAAGGCGTCAGTCCCTTTAAGTAGGCAGGAACATTCTCTAAATGTATGCAGGGGGTGGAGCCTCCCTTCCCACTCAGGCTGCAGCCCAGCTAGCCATCTCCAGAATTGTTTGTTCCTGGGTGTGAACACACCAGGTGGAGAACATCTCAGTGTTAGTTTTTTGTTTTTTTTTATTTTTCTGTCAGATATGGAATACCATTAGGCGGGTTACCATGACTGACAAATACCCTCCAATGTGGCTAGCTCAGTGTCCAGGTGCTTTTTGGTGGACCTTAAGCCCTGAAGGGGGAAATCTTGGGTACAAGTGCTTCCCCATGGATTACCCACAGAGGTAATTCTTACTACATGGTAACCTGAAGACAGAAGATCTGCAGGATAAGGTAAGCTACCCTTTCAGTGCTGCAGGTCCACTTGTCCCACAGTGCCCCTTCGCTGGGCTTGTATTTGGGAGTTCTCATTGCACACTCCTGCACTCATTGGGTATATATGTGTATATCTGTTGGGTTTTTGGAGCAGGTTTATGTGGTAACTTAACCCTTTGTCTGCTGGTTTGACATGTTTAGTGGGGTTTTCTGACACTTTCCTTACTGGGTTAGTGTTTTCTCAGTATGCATACATGTTCCCTGTATGTTTTTCATGTTTTTAACTTGTAGTTTAATTTTTATTTTAAATTGTGTACTGCGCCTTTAAGGCGTGCTTTACCGCATAGACGCCATTGCTCCATTTACTTTCTATGGGACAACACTGTTTGGGACGTGTCTCTGCAACCGCTTCATACAGCAACTTCAGAGAGGGCTCATTTTAATTGTCTACCCTTGCTCTATCATCCAGTTTATAGTTAAAGTGTGTTGGAGGGCTTCGGGCACTGTTTTGGGGTACTTTTTGGAAAAAACTACATTTCCCATGAGCGCTTGATTCGCACCTAATTTCTGATTTGGCTTCCGTAGCAGCAGCCATTTTGGGAACTTTTCTCAATGAGTATCCTACACAGGGCGTGGACTCTCCTTTTCTCCCCTGCAGATTGACCCTTCGCCCGCCAGACCATTCTATAGTTAGCGTTTCTGGGGTGAAATATCAATCTTACACATTACAATTGGCTGATTCATTGTACAGTTGGTTATTTTGACAATGTGAGAATGTCTGTACCACTGGGGCTAGACCTAAGACTAAGGAAGCTGGGGTGTCAGTATCCCCCATTGCTCATTGCTCTTCCTGTCACACAGGGCTACCTAGAGTGTTCTCTGGTCATTTCTGCCCAGCAGGTTCGGAAGTTCCTGGCAGCAACCCAGGGCCTTCCAGCCATGCTATTGAGCCAGCTTGGGTGCGAGAGTTTAAGGCTGCAACTAGAGACCTTAGGTCCACTTTACAGCTCTTTACATCCCAGATACAGGGGGCACTTCAATTATGGCAGACCACCCTCTACTATCAGATCCTCCCTGCCACAACCGCAGGGAGCACCTGATGTGTCAGATTCTTCTGAGGAAGAATTGTTGCAAGATTCGAATGTTGAAATTGGTACTATTTTGGAATCTTCCAGGTCTCTTTGGGGACCCATTTGAAGCTGATCCTGAAACCTCTACTGAGGGCCTGATCAGGGCTGTTTAGTCCACTCTCAACATTCCATCGGTTCAGGAGGTTCCCTCTGATATTTTTCAGGTGCCTGCAAATCCCCTTACTTATTTTCCTCATAACCCAACTCTTGACCGTTTTTGGTTCTTAGAAAAATCCAGACTAGTCCTCTTCAGTGTCTAGAAAGTTTGCTAAACTTTATCCCTTTTCTGAAACAGAAATAGCTAAATGGGTTCATCCCCCTAAGGTGGTCTCACCCATATCTAGACTGTCTAAATCTACTGCCTTACCTGTTTCTGATGCTTCTGCCCTGCAAGATTGGACGGACTAGAAACTTGGTTTCCCTCAGGTCCATTTTCGCTTCTATTGGCACTGCTATGCGTCAAGCCTTTGCTGTTGCATGGGTTAACCGGGCTATTGCAGTCTGGACTGAACAGCTCACTACGGCAGTCCGTCAGGATGCGCCTACTTCGGAGGAATTGTCTTCTTGCTAATGTACCTGAAGCTCAACTTTATGTTTCTGCTGCTGCCTTCGATGCCGTCCACATGATGGCAAGGGCCTCCGCTACTTCTGTGGTGGATAGGCGTGCTATTTGGCTTAAGATTTGGTTTGCTGACACAGCTTCCAAGAAAGTTTTGCTTTCTTTGCCTTTTCAGGGTACTTCCTTGTTTGGATCTGAACTTAAGGAACTAATTAGCAAGGCCACAGGGGGTATGAGTACTCTTCTACCCTTGGTCTTTAAAAAAGAAAAAAAGTTGCCGTTTTAAGCATAACCGGTCCTTTCGTTCCTTTCAACCTGAAACCCGTACGACGAACCAGGCGGTTCTGTCAACTCCGCGTCCCTCCTCCAAACCCAAGCAGCAATGGACGCCCAAGGCAGCATCCAGGCCCAAGACTTCCAAGACTGCTTCGGCATGACTCACCGAACCCGGGTCCGCATCCCACTCTGGGTGGTCGTCTCCGCCTCTTCCGCGGGATTTGGGAGGATTCAGGTCGGACCCATAGGTTTTACAGATGGTGTCAGAGGAATACAAGATCCCTTTCTTTTCTCTCCCACCTTTTTGCTTTCATCTTTCTCGTTCTCCTCAGGAAGTCGAGAGAAGCAGTCTGTTCGAATACGCTATTCAGGCTCTTCTGGACAAGGATGTCCTGGAGTCAGTACCCCTTCAGACAGGGGTTCAGGATTTTATTCAAACCTCTATGTGGTGACCAAGAAGGACGGCGGATGCCGCCCTATTTTGGATCTGAAAGATCTCAATTCCTCTGTAGTGAAGGCTCACTATCGTCATTTCTTCTCTGGACCTTCAGGATGCGTATTTGCACATCTCAATCCATCTAGAGAGCAGGCAGTATCTGAGGTTTGCCTGCACCAGAGGTCAGTTTCAGTTCTCAGCTCTTCCATTTGGTCTGACAACAGCTTCCCCAGGTTTCCCAACGGGTTCTGGGGGCCTTGATATCCGTCCTCCATCGGGACGGCATCAGATTGACTCCATACATGGACGACTTACTTTTGAAAGCATCATCTTCTGACCACCTTCATCAGCAGGTCCAGACCTGCATTCAAATCCTTACACATCATGGTTGGATTGTGAACCTGGACAAGTCAGACCTTGTCCCATCCCAGCAACTGGTCTTCCTGGGTCTTCTGTTCGATACTCAGTAGTGCATGGTGTTTCTACCGGACGAGGTAGCCCATCAAATTGCTCAAAGAGTCTCAATGATCCTATCCCCCAATCGGATCCCGGTTCCAAAGTTGTCTTCATTTCCAAGGTAGAGGCGGTTCCATTTGCCATGGCACACACCAGGGAACTTCAAAGATTTGTGATACAGACATGCAGGGACTGACCAGATCATCAGAAACTATCGATCTCACTTCCTCCTAATGTCGAGTTGAGCTTGGAATGGTGGTTGGACCTTTCCAATCTCCTAAAGGGGAGATCCTTCCGGATCCCCTACTGGACCAAGGTCACGACGGATGCCGGCCTCTTAGGCTGGGGAGCTGTTCTGGGTCACTTCGGCGCTCAGGGGAAGTGGTCCATGGAGGAGTCCTTTCTTCCCATCAATATTCTGGAACTTCGAGCGCTATTTCTTGCTCTTCGCCATTGGGAGTCTCAACTGGAGGACTGTCCAGTCCGAGTAGAGTCCGACAACGCCACCGCAGTGGCTTACATCAACAGACAGGGTGGGACAAGAAGTCTCGCCACTTGGTTAGAGGTCAAGGCCATTCTGTCCTGGGCAGAGGTTCATGTTCCTGTCATTTCCACAGTGCACGTTCCAGGCGTAGACAACGTCATGGCAGACTTCCTCAGTCATCACACAGTCGACACCGGAGAGTGGGAACTACATCCGGAGGCGTTTCAACTCCTAACTCAAAAATGGGGGGTACCCCTAGTGGATCTGATGGCAACCAGGCACAACAGGAAGGTTCCGGCGTTCTGCTCTCGGTGGAGAGACTCTCTAGCTCTGGCTGCCGACGCAATGTCCATTCCTTGGACATTCTCTCTAGCCTACATTTTTCCTCCCCTTCCAATGTTGATAAGGGTGATACAGAAATTGAAAGTGGAACTTTGTCCAGTAATCCTGATCGCTCCGATTTGGCCTTGTCAGTCCTGGTATCCGGAGCTTCTTGCCCTTTCTGCTCCCCTCTCGTCCAGATCTTCTTTTGCAGGGTTACCTGTGGAAGGAAGATGTTAATCGGCTCAATTTGACGGCCTGGAGGTTGAATCCTTGATTTTAAAGAAGAAAGGGTTTTCTTCTGCTGTGGTGTCTACTATGCTTAGTGCCGTAAGCCTGTTTCTTCCAAGATCTATCACCATGTCTGGTCGACATTTGTGTCTTGGTGTGCTGACAGAGATCTGTCACATGAATTTCATCTTCCCACTGTCCTGGTTTTTTTGCAGGACGGTGTGGATAAGGGGCACAGTCTGAGTTCTCTTAAGGTTCAGACTTCGGCGCTGTCTGTCTTTTTCCAGGAGCGCATTGCTGTCCTTCCTGATGTCAAGGTTTTCTTCCAAGGCGTTGCTCATGTGCATCCTGCCTTTCGGAGTCCGGCTCATCAGTGGGACTTTAATTTGGTTTTGGGAGTTCTCCAACGTCCTCCCTTTGAGTATTGGCTACTATTCCTTTACGTCTCTTGATGTGGAAGTTGGCCTTCCTTCTGGCGATTGTGTCAGTTCGCCGAGTGGCGGAGTTGCAAGCTCTTTCCTGTAAACCACCTTATCTGGTGTTTCATAAGGATACAGCGGTGCTTCGCACCTCTAAGGAGTTCTTACCTAAAGTAGTTGTGGTGCCCTCTTTATGCCCTAACCTCTCCTCTGACAAGGAAAGGGATCTCCACTTGTTGGATGTGGTGCTTTGTCTCAAGTTTTATGTCCATTGCACTGAATCTATCAGGAAGTCCGATGCTCTGTTCGTCATTCCTGAGGGTCCTAGGGCAGGACGACCTGCAGCCAAAGTGACTATTGCGTCGTGGATCAAGTCCACTATTCGTAGGGCCTACGAATTGAGGAATAAACATGTCCCCTTTCGGGTCACGGCTCATTCCACCAGGTCTATTAGGGCCTCTTGGGCCTATAAGAATCAAGCATCTGCTGATCAGCTGTGCAGGGCGGCCACTTGGTCCTCTGTGCACATCTTTTCTAAGCACTGCAGTGTGGATGTGCTGGCCTCAGCTGAGGCCAGCTTCGGGAGGAAGGTCCTGGAGGCAGTTTTGCCTGTCTAGGATCTTCTTCTTCTCAGGTTCTTAGTGCTTCCTTACTGTTGAGCCCTGTTGGCTCTAGTTCAGTGTGCTGTGTTACAGTTCCTGGGGTGTTTTTACCCCTGTTTGGTGTCCATTGACACTTCAGTTTGTTGGGATCTCTGACCGGTTGGTTCATAGAGGTCCTGGTGACCTTGGGGGGCCTTGCGCCTGGTCCTTGCCTTCTTCCCGCCTCTGGGCAACTCAATGGTTGGACATCCCAGAGTTACCAGTAACCTGTATTGGCCGACAGAGAAAAGAGGATTTTAGTCTTACCTGTTAAATCCTTTTCTCTTAGTCCATACAGGTTACTCATCTCCCACCCTGTCAAGAGACCATGCTTGGCTCTCCTGTGGCAGTATGTGGGGGTCCTTTGGGGCATGCTCACAGGAGTCTTCTTCCTTTCTACTATCTAGTCTATTAGTTCTCAAACAATTCTGGAGCTGGCTAGCTGGGCTGCAGCCTGAGTGGGAAGGGAGGCTCCACCCCCTGCATACATTTAGAGAATGTTCCTGCCTACTTAAAGGGACTTTCACCTCCCAGAGTTACCAGTAACCTGTATGGACTAAGAGAAAAGGAGTTAACAGGTAAGACTAAAATCCTCTTTTCTTTGGGGAAATCTACTAATGAAAAGTATTTGAGAGTAATGGTAGACAATAGACTTAGGAGTAGCGTGCAGTGCTAGCTGGCAGCTGCAAAGGCCAATAAGATATTGTCATGTATTAAAAGGGGTATTGACTCACGGGAGGGAGTGTCATGGATTGACTGATCTGGTCTAACACTCGGCTGTTGATTACTGCTGCCTTTCCTTCCCTGGGTCAGACGGAGTCAGCTGATGCTTAATGAATGGCCTTGACCTCTCAGTTTCCATGGTTACTCACCTGACTGTTATCAGCCAACTCCTTCCAGGGTATTTAAAGCAGCTAGGGTCACTTACTCCTTGCCCTTGTGTCTGCTTCTGGCTGCAAGTTCGTTCTCCTGAGTTCCTGATTATCCGTGCATGACCAGGCTTCCTCTGACATCCCTTCTGGCTCCTGACTCCTTGCTTGTTCCTGACATTGCTGATCTCTGTATTCCTGACCCCGGCTTGTACCTTTGTTCCTGATCCCAGTTTGTCTTTTGGTTTACACTCCTGGATCACGATTTTGCTTCGTTTGCTTTGGTTATTTTAAAGGTGTTTTACATTTTTGTGTCTGTCTGGTTCCTGGTCCCTAACAGAAAGATATTGTTCTCCCTCTTTACAGGTCCATGGTAAGACCCCACCTTGAATATGCTCTTCAGTTCTGGGCGCCTTTTCTGAAAAAGAATATAATGGAGCTAGAGAGAGTGCAGAGGAGGGCTGCAAAACTAATAAGGTGAATGGAAAGTTTTAGTTATGAAGAAAGGCTAGAAAAGTTAAACTTGTACACACTAGAGAAACGGCATCATAGAGGGGATATGATAACATACTATAAATATGTTCGGGGACCCATACAAAGGGTTCTCCAAAGACCTGTTCATTAATAGAACAGTACAAAGGACGAGGGGTCACCCGCTTAGACTTTAGGAAAGGAGATTTAATCTACAACAGCGGAAGGGATTCTTTACGGTAAGAACAATAAAGGTATGGAATTTACTTCCTGAGGAGATGGCGCTATCGAATACAGTAGATGCTTTTATAATGGGCCCAAATACTTTTGTAAAAGAGCAGAACATAGAGGGCTATGTATGTTAATATTGGAATTAATATTTATTTAGTGGTTGTTGATCCAAGGAGAAATCTGATTGTCACTTGGAATCAAGAAGGTATTTGTCCCCCCATTCAAAGCAGAATTTGAAATTGCTGTATTGAGGGTTTTTATGCCTTCTTTTGGATCAACAGGGGTAAACAGGAATAGGAAAATGGTTGAACTTGATGGACACAAGTCTTTTTTCAACCTAAATTACTAAAAACTAAAACAAAAAAGTTGACATGAACAGCTACATATATATATGTCTAGAGCACATCACCCAAGATGGCTTCAAAGCATACCTCTAAGTTCGGAGGATCATATTTACTTAGAAAAAGCTAAAGACTTAAAAGAAAAATTTATTGAGAGAGGATGCACAAAAAACAAAATGAATGAAGCCTTGGAGAAAGTACGAAAAACATTGAGAGAAACTACTGAAAAAGAACAAAAACTCGATAAGAAAAAGAAAACCCCAAAAATACCATTCGTCACCAGGTATAATACCACGGTCAACCAGAAAGACAATATGTTGAGGCCATATATATTGAATATCAGGAGACCTCAAAAGTAAAGTGTCACCAGGCAATCTAAGTGGAACCACTACATCTTTCCAAACTGGGAAAATTTTACTGGATGGAACAAAAATCACAGGAACCTTTTAAATATGAACATCAAATCTGAATCACTTGTAATTACATACAGCATAAAATAAATACATTTTCCAGTCATCACACAGGAGAAGTATTCCAAACTGAGGCATTCCTGCAATGTACTATGAACTGCTTCATCTACATGTTGGAGTGCAATTGTGGCCTGCAATATGTGGGCAGTACCATAAAGAGTGCCAAGGAAAGTTTTTTAGAGCACAGCAGAAATATAATGAAAGGAAATCAAAAACATAGTGTCGCTAGACACTTTTCAGAGTGCCTCAACAAGGACCCTCAAGGTCTAAAACTGTATATAATAGACCATATTCCAATTCAAAAGAGAGGAAGTAACAGGTTTGCAAAACTTCCCAAACAAGAAGTGTATTGGATTTTTAAATTACTCACATTAAGCCAGTGATTCTCAGCTCCAGTTCTCGGGGCACATCAACAGGTAATGTTTTCAAGATATCCCTAATTAATCACAGGTGAATCAATCACAATGACTGAGCCACTAATTACTCAGCTGTGATTAAGCAGGGACAACCTGGAAACCTGCACTGTTGGTGTGCCCCAAGGACTAACGTTGAGAAACACTGCATTAAGCCCTGTTGGTCTAAATGAGGAGATGTATTTATGGTGTATAAGATGAATGAGCAAAAGAAAAACACACACATTATGTATTTAAGGATGGAGAATAAACTAATAAAATATGTTCATGTTATATGTCCCTCAATGGTGTCCTTGTAAATTACTATAAATAAATCACTCAACTACAGCATCTATCATATAGACGAATAACTTATAAGAAGAAATGGATTTAAAAAGAAAACCAAGGAGTGAAAAGCAAATATACATTTTGAACATCCTGAAAAAGGAAAAACCGCTAGAAGCAGAAATATGAAATTCTTCTATAATCTCCAAATGCATGAACTAACTCTTTCCTTCGAAAAATTGAAGAAAAAAAGAACTATACACCAACATCTCCTAATAATTATGCCAACTCTCACTCATTTAGGGGATTAAATAAACCATCTTCAAAATTCTCAAAACACAATATTGAACACTCTGTCAAAACACTTCATTCAGAATATCAAATAATATCTTCATTAGAACTATAGAAAATATATCTTTTGAAAAGTCTATTAAAAGTAAAGGAGTTAAAAATGTATTGGTTCCAAAGAAAAGAAAGAGAATAACCTGTTAAATCACCTTAAGCAACTTTGTTTGTTAAACCTTAAGCTGAATGAAAACAGTAATTTTACAAAATCTTTATTTTAATGTAACTTGCATCACATACTGGCGTTAAATATTTTTTTTTTGCTCTTTTATAACATTAAAACATAGACAAGCATGTTTATGGATCTGTCAAATATGTATTATGTATCTTATAATGACTGAAGATGTTACAAAAAAATCTGGGAAAAAAAAAGTAGTCAGGAACAATTCTTGAAAATAAATGCAGGGTGGAGCCTTCCTTTCCTCCATAGCTGGCTACTAGCCACTCTCCTCTCCAGTTAGATTTGTTCCTTGTAGGAAGAGGCTACAGAGAACAGTTATGCTTAGTTTTTAGTTTTTATTATTTTTCTATTAGATATGAGGTGTAGAAATCCCCTATTAGGTGGATTACCATTGCTAACTTCCCAATGGTGGATTGTTCAGTTCACAGGTGCTGTTGTGGACCCTTCCAGCCCTGGGGGAGAACCTTGTGTGCTATATCTTTTCCCCTGGAGGGGCATCTATGAGGCTTCCCCCTTTCAATGGTAATCTGAAGACCTGCAAAAAAACTGAGCAACCGTTTGATTGCCATGGTCCACTTGTCCCACTATTTCCCCTCCGCACAGCGGCCCCTTCTGGAGTTCCTCCATAACTCCTGCACTCGTTTGGGTGTATCATTACATTCTGTTCTGAGTCTGTGGATCATTTTGGTCCTCTGTGGTATTTTTATTTTGATAACATTTTTATGAAATTTTCAAAATAAAAATATAAAAATCAGTTCAATGCAAAGGTATAAAGGACATTTTAAAAGGACTAGTAGGATGAAAAAAGCCCAACACCAGCGTATCGGGTAAACATTACTAAGAAGTCTTCCCCTAAGTGAAGAACTGTGTCACACATTGACCGACCCAGTAAATCAAAAGAAAAAGTTTTGCGGATGAAGCATAGTTAAGATAAGTAATAATCAAGATATGTGAAATGCTGCAAGCATTACAAACACTAAGGGCTAGATTTAAAGGCTCACGTTAAACCAGCCACTAAGTGAAAAAGGCACATCGCTCGCAAATACATGGGTTACGGCAGATTCAATCTGTACTCTACAAGAATAGCTATCGAGCGTAGGCACAGCCAAAACACGTAACACAAAACCCGTTGTCACTCATGTTAATGTACAACGGCGGCCAAATCACATGATAACAAAGCTCAAAACATGTAACATAATGGCTGCCGTTGTCTAGCAACCCTGATTGATTCAACAACAAACTCAAACACACAGCCAATCCCAAAGCCCCAAAGTATCAAAAAAAACTTCAAATACACGTATATATACCCAAAAATAACTGTCACACACTGTCTGTTATCGAGTTCTCAAGAGCTAGATATCAGGACCTAGGAGCGAAGGATAGTGATCAGAGAGAGGTAGACAGGAGCGTACATTGGAGGTAGAGGAGTTTTTGAGTTTGGAGAGAGGAGAGCATTGCACATATACGACACATAATACGAGTAGTGGAGGAGGAGGAAGGTCAGGAGGGCATCCCTGAGCAGAGCAGGGGTGGGAGAGGGAGATACACAGGGCGGAGGGGGACCCGGCCCACAAGAGCAGGCACACGCAGGACAGGGACAGAACCTGCAGTGGGATGAGGGGTAGTTGCTGGGGAGCACCCCGCACAGTCAGGGTCAGACCAGGCAGGACAATCCGGCTCAGAATCCTCCCATGCCGGAGGTGACGAGGGCAGGATCAGGGATCCTAAATACACAGAGGAGGAGAACACTGCTCTCGTGGAGGCTGTCCTGGAGAGGGAGAGTGTTCTCCACCCGACTGCGAAGGTCCCTGGCCTGTCAGCGAGGAGGAAGTCAGCCTGGAACCAGATCTGCAGCCGGGTGAATGCGGTGGCTCCATGTAGGCGGGACTTGGAGTCCATCAAGAAGCAATGAGGGACTGGTGGAGGGTGGTGAAGAACAAGCTCACAGATCTCGCCAAGCACGCCCGAGGCACTGGAGGTGGCCCACCCGTCCCTATCACCTTCTGTGGCTGGGAGGAGATGGTGCGGCAGACCATGTCCCTGACCCTGATCGAGGGGGTCGCTGGAGGAGCTGACGCTGTGGATGAGAGGAGCCTCCACACTACCGGTAAGTGCAACACTACATAACCACACACTACATCAACCAACACCAGCTGCACACACAGTCACACCTCAACACATGCCCATCATTCATCCATACAACTGCACCAACACAGCACCCTAAGGGTTAAAAACAGGACACAACACCAGGACAAATGTCAAGGTCTAACTTGGGACAAACCTGTCAAAGTCCTAGTTCAACCCTCCTGTCGCTGTGCTCATCACACACAATACACAAACCGTGCTGTTCAAAATGTCGTCTGTTAAATATCATTACTGTTCACACACAATGTCACCCATGTCCCCACAGGGAAGTCAGCACCTAATCCCTTGAGTGCTAGAGGGATCATCAATGCATCGATCAACAATGCGTTGGCAACCCCTCTGGGACTCAAAGGGTTAACCAGACAACAAACAAGTCAATAGGCCAACGATCACATGCTACACAGGGGACATTCACTAAGCGGTGACAGAGAGATGGTGGAGACAAAGTAACCCTCACACACCCTCTCTTCACCAATACCAGAGTTAGTCTATGGAGAATATGCAAAAACAAGAATCAAGTTGATAGGGTCCCATTGTACAGACTCCATGGAAAACACTGGAAATGGGGAAAGGAGATCACTGGAGAAGTCACCATCATGTTCACTTCATCAGTTCAACATCACCGCTTACTGGATCACAAAAAGGGTGGATCAGGTCACACATCACAGTGTCCCACAGAATAACTGCTTGTATGTGCAACACACAGGCCGAAAACTATTCCACAGAATTAAAGGTGGATGAAGTAGGCCTTGGTGTTGTGCTGCAATCATTTACGCTAACTTGAAATTACATATCCCACATCTGATTCTCACATGGATCCACAGGGGTGCTGATGCCATGGATGGATGGTACACCAGCCGCTGTTTGCAGGATACACATGGGAACCAAATATCAACCATTGTACCTTGGTCACCAACAGTCCATGACTGATGGATATCTCGGATTGAGTACGGTTGCCTCACACAGAAGGATGGATGGGCTCATACACAGAGAAAAACAGGCCTCAATCAAAGATATCCCTCGCTACTGGCTTGATTGTTGCCCTTAGGATTCAACTGGAACATACAATCTGTGATTGCCAGGGTGGTATCCCATGCATCACAATGTAATGCATAGGATATCATTATGACAGCCAGAGAGTCACCTGTCAAGTAATCCAAAATTGTGCATTGTACGGGATCAAATAAGAAGATAGGGTTGAATAACACTTGAATCCTACTGCAGATCTATTCACAAGATATATGGGGACTAATGAAAACGGTCAGATATGTACCTGTTAAATGTTTCAAAATATGTCCCAACACGATGTGAACACAGAGATCAGTTCACTGGATGTGATTGCCTTACTGGCCAGATATGTGCACCCATCAAGAATCAACCTACATTGCTACCATCCAAATACACATACATAGTATATCACACTCTACGTAGATGGGATGTACGAGGTATGTTCATATCCATCATATCAATCCAATGTATTATTGGATGGGTGCACATATATATCCAGTAAGACAATCACACCTACTGAACTGCTCTGTGGCTTCACATCTTGGAAGGATATTTTTGTATCCATATGAAGGGTACATATCCACATACATATATGACCATTTCTACTTGTGTGTCACTGTAATGGGATAGCAATGGGTAATGTCATCATGATGTGATATCATCGGCATCGTAAAAAGATGTGTCTCAATGTAAGTCCTATCCCTCCAACCCTCATGGTTCTACAGATTTTGCTCTATGTGACAGGTGGCGATATCTGTCATTTGTCCACACGGAGGCTCTTCAGCAGAGCCAAATTCGCAAAGTTTCGAGATGAATACCTCTTTGGAATGGTCCACAGAGTGTGCTTACAAACCATGCACACTCTGTACACCATTCCAATTAAGTATTGTACTCTAAATGGGACGATTTTGGCTCTGCTGAAGAGCCCTCGTGTGGACAAATGAATGAAATCTCCATCTGTCACATAGAGCAATATCTGAATAACCATCAGGGTAGGGGGGATAGGACTAACAGCGAACAACATCTGTTTTCACAATGTCTGCAATATGACATCAAAGTGGACTTAACCTTTGCTAGACCCTTGGAGGGATAGCCATCCCTAAAAGTTGTAAAGACAAATAAATGTAGGATTTACCCCCCGAGCTAAACAATGGTATTCCTACTGCTGAAAGGTGTGTTGATTCAAAAGGTATCACAGCTCAGACATGGATATGTCAGGGGAAATATCCCAGTGGCCTGAAATTGTACAGTGGTGCTGTTACTACACTATCATATGGACAGCTCTGGTACAGGGACCAGATATCTACATGGGAGGGTGTTGCAACAGCCCCACTGTACTATTTCGGGCCACTGTGATATTGCACCTCAAAATGAAACCTTCACCTGTAATAACTCAAACAACACCTTTCAGCAGTGGGAGTACCCTTGTTTACCCAGGGGAATTAACCCAAACACACATATTTTTCTTCACCAGATATCAAAGTATAACTGTCTCCCCAAACCTATGGCTAAGTTCACTAATCACAACATCTCATTTCTCCACACAGCTTATGGCCCTCAAGCCCAGCGGGAGCCCGTGGAGGAGGCTACGTCACCCCCCAGTGAGGAGTACACAGAGGAGGTGAGCAGCCGGTGGTCACCATACCCACCATCCCCATCTCCTCAACACAGGCTGCACCACCACCTTCTGCACCACCACACGCTGCACCCCTCCAGGCTGCACCACCACAGGCTGCACCCTTCCAAGCTGCACCTCCCCAGTACAGTGCCTGGATGCAACAGGAGTAGAGGTGGACGTATCCAGTCACCTCCACCAGCTACTACCCTCCAGCAGCAGCACCACGACCGCCGGGGAGGCAATGGCTGCCAGGGACAGTGGCCACCACCCAATATGGGCCATATGCCTCCCAGATCAACCCACCCTCCTGAATGGCTCCACAGCATGCCCCAGTGTATGATCCCAGGTGGGGTCCAAGCACCTACCAATGGCCACCATATGACCCTTGGCCACTGGACTACCCACACCTGGGCTTGATAGGTGAGCCCCAGCGCCCCCTACCCAGGGACATATGCACACCTTCACCAGCACACACATCATTGGGAAGCTCGGAGTCACTTGATGTGATGGGCATATGCCCATCATCTGCACCAGCCACTCCAACAGCTGTCACAGCAGCCACAGCACCTCCAGCAACAGCAGCGGAAACAGCACCTCCAGCAGCAGCAGCGGAAACAGCACCTCCAGCAGCAGCAGCGGAAACAGCACCTCCAGCAGCAGCAGCGGAAACAGCACCTCCAGCAGCAGCAGCGGAAACAGCACCTCCAGCAGCAGCAGAGGAAACCTCACCCTCAGCAGCAGAGGAAACAGCAGCACCAGGGTCACCGGGCACATCCACCTCCAGCACTGCACGCCTCACAGGGATGGAGGTGGAGTGTATGGCCCTTCAGAGGAGACTACTCCGGTCGAGCAGGAGTACAGGTGGCAACATCACCAGGAGCAGGAGGGAATCCAGGAGGAACATAGCCCGATTGGAGACCAGAATCCAAGGCCTGGAGTCGGAGGTGGCCAGGGGGAACACACAACTCCACCAGCTCCAGACAGGTATCATGGACATGTTGACACAGGTACTTGTGGAGTTGAGGGAGATCAACCGCAGGGAGAACCTGAGGATGGAGAGGGAGAACTTGCGTTCCATGGAGGGGTCTACTGCAACCACCACCCCCTCCAGTGTTACCCCTGAAGCCACACCTAGGGGGCAGAGGGTGACCAGGCGATCAACAAGGGCATCCACCTCTGGCAGCCAGTCTAAAGCCCCCCCAAAAAATAAATAAATAAATAAAAATGAAATGCCCAACCTGTTAACTGCCCCCTCAATAAAGAAACCTTTTTTTTTTTATTCCTGTCTGATCTGCTGTGTCTTCAGTTATGGATTGGGTGGCAGGGTTGTCTCCAATGCATTGCCATACAATGCAGTGAACACAACCTCTGCCTGGGTAAAATGTTTGTGGGATGCTACAACATGGGTTCACACGCACACACACACACCGTTGTACAAATTCAACTGGAAATACATCCCTGGAGCCATATTACTCAAATGTGTTATATGACAATGTTGTGTGTTGAATTTGAACAACAAAACATAACCCTTAGCACAACAAATGGTACAACACTGAACATTTGTCTACATCATATGTTGTGTTTAACCCTTTGAGTGCCAGAGTGGTAGGCAACGCATTGCAAAGAAATGCGTTGGGTACCACTCTGGCACTCAGAGGGTTAAGGGGATAACCAAACAAACAGCTATGTGACATAACAAGCAGGACAGACACATGGGACATGCATCAATATTGTCTTGGATTCAAACACTCATTGTGCAACTGACTTACTGGGGAACCCAATGTTTTTAACCTAGGATTTCAATGTGTAGCACACACAATGATATCCTGGGGTGAGCATTAGGGTCTCCAGTAAGTTGAGTTGCTGTTTCCTTAAAGGTGTAACAGACTTCGCCAGTGATAACACATGTCCACTTAGTCTGGGTGTTAGTTGATGTAGCCCATATACTGAGATATGTCAAAGTGGGGCAATATCTCAGAACATTGATTATACTGAGCAACACAGAAACTGTGGACAGGAATTCACTGTGGAAGTATGTCCCCTGTATCACCTCTTTATCACTCCCACAACACATTAGTGTATCACTGCCACCATCATCTGTTTGCATGGATACATCACAGAGTCCACTCACTGGCAAACAAGTGGTGGACTCCTGTGATGTGGGTGATGCCTTTCCATGTATGGGGGATACTCTATCCTGAGTGTGGTTACGCATTGACAAATGTGTAATCCAATATATAGTAACATAGTAAATTAGGTTGAAAAAAGACACAAGTCCATCAAGTTCAACCTTCGCCTCATACCTCAGTAACTGAGAATTTTATAGCTTTCCTGCTACCAATTAAATTAGTCTTTATCATACCTTCCTGGTCAGCCTACTGATAAACAGTATAACTCTGTATGTTCCCTTTTGAAAGAAATGTATCTAATCTTCTCTTAAATGTATTCATTGTATCTTCCATAACTACCTCCATGGGCAATGAATTCCACAATTTGACAGACCTTACCGTAAAAAAATCCTTCCTCTGCTGAAGTTTAAACCTCCTTTCCTCTACTCTCAAGGGGTGTCCCCTGGTCACCTGATCAGGCCTTGGAATAAACAGATCACCGCAGAGATCCTTGTATTGACCTCTCATATACTTGTACAATGTGAGAAGGTCTCCTCTTTGTCGTCTTTTCTCTAGAGTAAATAAACCAAGTTTGTTTAGTCGTTCCTCATATGTCAAGTCCTCCAATCCCTTAATTAATTTTGTTGCTCTCCGCTGTACCCTCTCTAGTTCTAGTATATCCTTTTTCAGAACCGGTGCCCAAAATTGCACTGCATACTCAAGGTGAAGTCTTACCAATGATTTGTATAATGGCAAAATAATGTTATCCACTCTTGCTTCGATACCTCTTTTTATGCAAGACAGGACTTTGTTTGCCTTTGCTACTGCTGTTTGACACTGGTCACTGTTTCCAAGTTTGTAGTTGACAAGGATACCCAGGTCTTTTTCTAGCAATGAGTCACCTAAAATGATTCCATTAAGTTTATAAGTAGCCTTGGGATTGTTTCCTCCCAAATGCATGACTTTACACTTCCCCACATTAAACTTCATATTCCACATGTTTGCCCAATCTGACATTGTATGTAAGTCCCTCTGTAGAGAGAAAATATCCTGTTCTGAATTAATGACTTTTCATAATTTAGTATCATCTGCAAATATTGATATTTTGCTTTCTATATCTATTTCCAGGTCATTTATAAACATGTTAAAAAGCAGCGGACCCAATACTGAACCCTGAGGTACTCCACTCTCCACTTTAACTGTACTGGAGAATTTTCCATTTACAACCACACACTGTTCCCTATCCTTCAGCCAGTTTTGTATCCAATTGCAAAGGTTATCTCCTAGCCCCAATTTCCTTATTTTATACACCAGCCTTCTGTGTGGCACTGTATCAAATGCCTTTGCAAAGTCTAGATAAACTACATCTACTGCCTTGCCATTGTCAAGGTTGCTGCTTACCTCCTCATAAAAGCTGAAAAGATTAGTTTGGCATGATTTATTCTTCATAAAACCATGTTGATTCGTGCTAATGATCTTATTTTTTGTGTTGTAATCCTGAATATAATCCCTTATTATCCCTTCTAACAGTTTTCCCACTACAGATGTCAAACTCACTGGTCTATAATTCCCAGGTTCTGTTTTAGTTCCCTTCTTAAATAGAGGCACTATGTTAGCTCTTCGCCAATCCTGTGGCACTGAGCCTGTGGTAATAGAATCTTTAAAGAGTAAATATAGGGGTTTTGCTAACACTGCACCAAGTTCCTGAAGAACCCTTGGATGTATACCATCAGGACCCGGTGCTTTGTCAGTCTTAATTTTGTTCAGTCTTCCCATGACATCTCCTTGAGTTAACCCAATATCTATTAATTGTATTGTTTTATTTGTTATTTGCGGAGGCTCTTCTACCATTCCTTGCTCCCTTGTATATACTGATGCAAAGAAAGTGTTTAAAACATCGTCCTTTTCCTTATCCTCACTAACCAACTCATCCATCTCATTTTTGAATGGTCCAATGCACTCCCTCTTAAGTTTTTTGCTATTTATATATTTGAAAAACTTTTTTGGATTAGTCTTGCTTTCCCTTGCAATTCGAGTTTCATTATCTATTTTTGCTACCCAATTACCTTTTTGCAAGCTTTGTTGCACTCCCTGTATTTTAAGAAAGATTGTTCAGTTCCTTCAGACTTAAATAATTTGAATGCGTTTTTTTCCTTGCCATTTCCTTCTTTACATGTGCAGTTAACCACATTGGCTGTGACTTACTACTTTTGCATTTGTTCCCCATTGGTATATACTGTTGGGTACATTTTTGCAACCTAAATTTGAATTCTGACCATTTTTCCTCAGTATTTTTCCTTTAAATAAAATATCCCAGTCTATGTGTTGCATTGAAGCCCTTAACAATTTGAAGTTAGCTTTTTTTTTTAAAAATTAAGAGTTTTGGTTGAACCTATACATTTTTGCTTTGCCAGACTGATCTCAAATGTAACCATGTTGTGATCACTGTTTCCCAAATGTTCTCTTACCCCTTAATATTGGATACCATTTCTGTGTTATTAGTGATCACTAGGTCCAATACATTGTTATTTCTTGTCGGCGCTTCCACCATTTGTGACATGTAGCTTTCACGAAGTGAAAAAAAACCTGCTACCCTTAGCACTCTCTGACAGGTCTCATTTTTCCAGTTGATATCTGGATAATTAAAATCTCCCATAATTATAGTATGCCCAAACTTGGCAACTTTACTCATTTGCAATAGCAGTTGGGCCTCATCATTGTCATAGATATTTGGTGGTTTGTAGCATATGCCCACCAACAACTTTTTTTTACCTTTCACACCACATTTAGTCTCGATTTCTACCCACATGGACTCCACAATTTGGCCAGTTTCCTCACTAATATCACTTTGCAAAACTGGATTTAGCTCTGTTTTCAAATATAAGCACACACCTCCACCTTTTCTATTAATTCTGTCTCTTCTAAACAGGGAATAGCCCTCTATATTTACAGCCCAGTCATGTGCATCGTTCCACCATGTTTCTGTTATTCCAATTATGTCCAATTGCTCATTAACCGCCAGCAATTCTAGTTCTCCTATTTTGTCTACCATACTTCTTGCATTTGCTAGCATACAATTGATTTTGAAGTCTTTACATATATTAATCCCTACATGCCTTTTTTCTACACCTTCATTTACTAGGAATTCCTCCCTACTGAGTAAATTTATCCCCACCCTTTCTCCACCCCCCTGGTCATTTACTTGGACCCAGTTCCTATCTGCTCTATCTACCCCATTTCTGCTATCTATACCCACCCCCCCTTTCCTAGTTTAAAAGCTCCTCCAAGCTTCCTAGCATTCTCTCCCCTAACACAGAGGCTCCTCTACCATTTAGGTGCAATCCATCTCTTCCATATAGATTGTACCCAAGAACAAAGTCTGCCCAGTGTTCTAAAAACCCAAAACCCTCCTTCCTACACCATTGCTTGAGCCATGTATTAAGCTCCCTGAGCTCACTCTGCCTACCTGCACTGGCGCATGGCACAGGTAGTATTTCAGAAAATACTACCTTAGAGGTCCTTGCCTTGAGCTTGCACCCTAAATCCCTGAAATCATTCTTTAGGGACCTCCATCTTCCTCCTATTTTGTCATTGGTTCCAATATGTACCAAGACAGCTGGATCACTTCCAGCCCCTCCCAACAATCTGTCAGCCCGGTCCGCAACATGCCGAACCCGAGCACCCAGGAGACAGCATACTGTTCGGCATTCACGTTCCTGGCGGCAGATTACCCTATCTACCCTCCTAATAATAGAGTCCCCTATTACCACCACCTGTCTTGGTTTCTGCCTGCTCTGCATCCCATCTAGCCTGAAAGGAGGACTGTTCCCATGGCTGCTAGAGGAATTAGCCCTCTCCAGTGTTGCCAATTCTGAGCAATTCTCATCAACATCTTCACACAATCTTGCAAATCTGATGGACTGAGTCAGCTCAGAACTGGCTTTTCTCTTCCTCTGCCCACTACCTCCCCTCCTTACTGTTATCCAGCTGCCTACCTGTTGCTCCTCATCTACAACTCCACCCTCTTCACCACTAACCCCACGTACAGACACAGATTGAATAGTGATGGTTCATCTTTGTGTCTCAAAGTACATTAGAACTTAAATGTGTTTTCTGTGTGTATTGCCTATATGCATTAAACACTTGTATGAGAACACTAAATGTACTTTGAAACGAAATCATACTACTTTAGTAACACTGCTGTCTTGCTCATGTGTTGTCCACAAGGTTTGACAACTCTGTAGATGAGCATCCTAACTGTACAGGTTATTACACTCGTGAATTTGTGTTTTCTGTGTCTATATGAGAATGTTCCAGTACAGGTTGCTGTTAACCTCAGGTCATACATTGCATCACCAACAAAATCACCAGAAACAGCAAGGGGTGAGCTTCATGAAGGTGTTGTCAGGACATCAATCCAGTCACATGGAAGATCTTCAGTTTAAGGATGGATCATGTTATGTATGCCTGTGGGACAAGAGGACAGGATTTTGAGCAGTAGACCGGAACTGATCATCAAGCAACAAAAATTTCGACTTTATTATCCCCTCAATTTTCTTAATTACAGGTGAGTACACAAACCATTACTTGGTAATGTGTTGTGTACTCATCTGTAACCAATTATGTAGAGAACTAAGGACATGTGCACCAGCCCTATGGATATGTGCCCCTGACATGAATACACACATCAACAAGTGTTCTGAGAGCTCCATGGAAGTTATGAATTTGGGCTGCCACTGTGAAAGTGACAGTGGCAGCCCAATGTCATTTGTTCCATGGAACTATTAGGACATATTTGTTGATGTGTGTATTCATGTCAGGGGCACATATGTCTGCACACTCACAGGTCAGCATGGAGTCCCTGGTAATCTGATCTACGTTTCATGACCTCTACGTTGTGTGACAATACCACTGTACATCCACCCCTCTGCTGCTCTTCTCAGCTCTAGCACAGTACAGGTCCCATATTGAGTCCAATGGCCCTTTAACCCCTGATGTGATGGAGTATTATCCAATGCATAGCATTGAATAATACTCTTTCGCTACAAGGCTAGCATGGTTGCTCAGGCAATGATCATGGCAAATCAAGTTAGTTGCTGTCAATCGAGCCCTGTAAGGTGATGAACATGGGTTATGTGTTGTACCTTGTTTCTCCTGGGGGTGTGCGTGATATCCTTGGGGTTTGTAGGTCAATGTGGAGAGGGGAATGGATGATGGGTTTTTTTAATCCCCACACACAATCTGCCACGTCCATGGTATGGTTGATGTTTGAGGCCATGCTGCTGCCAGTGTAGTGCTGTGTCAGTGTTCCTGTGGGGTGAGACAGAACATCATGTGCATTGTGGTTAGTGTGTTGGCACCAATTCACAGGACTGATGGTGGACTTGCATGGATTGTTTGCATGCCTGTGTTATACTCACAGGTAAAGTGTTCCGTGATGAGAGTGTCTCTGATCTGCGCCCCTCTCAAGGTCTCCTCAACATGGCCAATGTCCATGGGCACTTCAGGTATGGGGGGGTCCTGGATGTGATCCAGCAGCCTGGTGTCCACTGCTATGTTGTGCATTATTGCGCACGCCACAATTATGTCGCACACCTTTCCAGGTGCATACTGCAGTGCTCCCCCCGAGTGGTCCAGACATCGAAATCGTGACTTGAGGAGGCCAAAGGTCTGCTCAGTGGCATTCCTCATTCTGCCATGAGCCTGGTTGTACCTTTCCTGGGCATGTGTTTGAGCATTGGCCACAGGGGTCAGTAGCCATGACTTGCAGCCATAGCCAGGATCACCTGTGTAATGTGAGTGACATGGTGAGACAGGGAGCACATGTTGTGTGAATGATGTTTTGTGTGGTGGACGTACTAGCTGTGGGTCAGGAGCATGCTGAGCAGCGTTGTGTGTATGCCTGTGGATGTGGTGTGATTTTGTATTGTGAACTCACCCAAAAGCCATCCCCCTGTAAAAGTTCCCTTCTCGAAATCTCTGTGGACTGAGGAGTTTTGGACAATGTAGGAATCATGTGAGCTGCCAGGATAATTTGCACAGACATTCACAATCCTCATATTGCTGTCACACACCATCTGCACGTTCATGGAGTGGAAGTTCTTCCTGTTGATGAATAGATGTGCTTCACGTGCTGGGGCTTTAATACGGACGTCGGTGCAATCTATAGCACCCATGACCCTGGGCATGCCTCCCCTTGCGTAAAAGGCCTGCTTGACGTGTATCCAGTCCATGTCAGTGGTGGGGAAATGTATATAAGTACTGGCTTTGCTTTTGAGGGCTGGCAAGACCTGGGCCAGCACCCTGGAGAATGTGGCCTGTGACATGCCAGATGCGTAACCCTCAGTGGACTGGAAGGCCCCACTTGCCATGAAGTGTATGGCACTCAGTAGTTTTTGCAGGCCAGATAAGGCATGGTTGTGGATGTAGATGGGATCCACCTGATCCTTGATGACCTCCTACAAGGTAATGATGCTGTCAGGCCTCAACCTGTAGCGATCAATGACCTCATCATCGGTCATTCCAAAGAGGGTGACCCTTGGGCGGTATACCCTGGGCCTTGGTGGTCGTCTTTATATCATCTGCTGCTGTGGAGCATCCTGTTGCTGAGGAGCATCCTGTTGCTGTAGCTGTGCATCTGCAGGCAGGTGCTGTCCTCCAGGTGGGGATGGACTCCTCTGTGGCTGCTGAGCCAGAGCCTCCTCACTTGCAACAGGTGAAGGCTGTTGATCAGGTGTGCCTGGGGGTTGCTGATGTTCCCTAGCTGTCTCCCTTGCACACCTTCTCCGCAGTCTTCGCAACAATATGTAACCCAACATACTGACTGCGCTCTCTCTCCCTCTCTCTCTATCTTTCCCTCCCTAAGTGGAAAACAAACCACAGGTGATTGTGGTGAGTTGTCCCTTTAAGTACTTGATAGGGCGTTGTGTAGGTGTGGTGATGAGGTGAGTGCTGACCATTGTAAATTTGTTTTTGTCCAGGTAAGTGTTTGCAGGTGTGTGTGTTATAAGATGTGGTGTGTTGTGCTTGGTATGTGTCTGCCATTTGCAGATGTGTAGTTGTGGGGTGCAGGTCGCGTGTTGATGTTGCACAGGTAAGCTTGTATTTACAGGTGTCTGTGTCGTGTGATAACCCCCATTGTTCCATGCCATGTTGTGTTGGTGTGTTTTTGGGGGTCCTTGTCCCTGTGGTGTTGCTTGTTGTTGTGTGTGGAGTGATTTGTGGTGTCTGTTCATGTTTTTGTGTTGTTTTGGCATTACACGGGTTAATTTTTCCATTTACATGCTTGTGCGGTAAGCATTTTCTGTATTTTCCTATGTAACGGGTGTTTGGTTTTGACCGTTAAGTGTCTAACGGCTAAGAAAAGTGGGTCTTAACTTTTTCCCGTTAAGTGTCTATTTATTTCAGCCGTTAACAGTACCGCAAGCCTTTGAGTGGCTCTGGGGAATCTTGTTCCATGCGTCTCAATGCATGTAAGTGTATCGGCCGTAAGGATTCTCAAACTGCCATTAGCTGTTCTTTAGACGGATCTTTGAATTGCTACATGAAACTTAACGCACCCGTTAGTGATTTCTTTTTACTAACGGCTGCCTTTAAATCTAGCCCTATCAGAGCAGTTATACATTCAATGTCCCAAAAGACAGTTAAAAAAAAGAAAAACCAAAAAGAAGAAAAAGAGAAGAAAAAACAAATACAAACAACAAACAAACGCACTCCTCTAGATATGCCCAGACCCCTCCCATTCATAGAAGGAGGAAAGAAGGATTAAGAAGGCAGAGAGAAGCCCGACAGCTCCGGATCCACCTCTCCCACATCCAAACAAGGATGCATCATTCTCCTCCTCGGTTACCAGCAATTGTTCTAAGGAGCTCTCTGTCAACAATCTCTCCTCCATCCATGAAGTGAATTTAAAACAGCGGTAAAACACCCGTTGACGAGCAACAGGCAAAGATAGAATGAAGGGTTCCCAAAGGGAGATGAAATGAGCACCCAGCACCTCTTTATCAGAGAGTGCAAGTATCCAGTTTAATCTTGTGAATCGAAACAATTTAAGTGTACAGTGCCGAAGCAAAGGAGATCGAGGGGATAACCAAAGTTCCAGAATACACTTCAACGTCACCATAATAATAAAATCTGTCAATTTAATTTGGGAGGTAGTTAATTGTAGAAAGGCATCATATATCCCAAAAAGAAAGGCCGGAGAGGCAAAGTCAATGGGAAACCCAATTCTCGTCGTAAAGTAGAAGAATATTTTAGTCCAGAAGGAGTAAACATGCGGACAGGAGTATAGCATGTGAAGTAAAGCTGTGTCAGGGGATTGGCATTTAGGGCAAGAGGGAATTTGTGTAAGACCAATAGGGTGAGCCATTAAGGGAGTCACATAGACCCTATCTGTAAGAAAGGTCATGAAAATAGGTTGATGGAGAGCATCGCAGTCTGCGTAAGAAGCTGGATTCCAAAATGTCCACTGTCAACGTAGGTAAATCAACTAAACAACCTGAAGAACTTAACGGATTGTTACCCTTGTGAGCCATAGAAAAGATAGTCCTATAGATGCGGGAAGTTACTGCCGAACGTTTTTTAATTAAACAATCTAGAGTGTTATCCGTAAGTTGAGAAGACAGCGTTGGTAAAAGAGATTGTACATAATGCTTAGCTTGTAAGAAGGCAAAGAGATGATTCGAAGGCAGAGTATATTTTGCTTGAAAATCTGGAAAGGAATAGACAAGTTGAGTTAAAGGAATCGATAGGTGACTGTAACGGTTTGTTCAACACTCAGACACAGTGGTTAGGATAAAACACAGTTTTATTAAAACAAACACAATGAGAAATACCCTTGACGGGCTATAGCGTAACTCAGCAGAATATACAGGTGCAATACAGGACTTAGACTTATACCTACACAGGCCCAGTATAAAGCAAGTGAAAGAGTTCATATACTGTCACAGGTCAGGCATGACAGGGTGAATACCCAGCACAGCATGGGTTAAAGTCCAAATCGGGAGGCTCAGTAATCGGTACACTGCCGTAGCAGTAACGGAGGCAACAGTAGCTCTGCAAGAGTTAATGGAAGGCTCAGCGATAGGTACACTGCCGTAGCAGTAACGGAGGCAACAGTAGCTCTGCAAGAGTTAACGGAAGGCTCAGCGATAGGTACACTGCCGGAGCAGTAATGGAGACAGTACGACACACTGACTGGTAGGCCCAGACAAGCAGAAGTCAGAATGACGCCCAAGCGACAACAACAGAGCAGGAACTGTAGAGCCGGGGTCAGGTCACAGTGCAGGAACATCAGCCAGGCCGAGTCGGATCACGGAGCAGGAACATCAGACAAGCTGGGTCAGGTCACGGACCAGGAACGTCAGTCAGGCCAGGTCGGATCACGGAGCAGGAACCAGAAGCAGAGTAGTCAGACGGGCCAATTCCGTACATGGGAACATAGCAACTCAAGTCAGCACTGGTACAGGAACACCACGAAAGGGCACCAGACAGGTGCCAGAGCCCAGTATAAAAATGCCATACTGGGCAGGCCAAACATAACTCAGCCAATAGGCGCGCAACACACAGAGAGTGACAGAGAGCACAAGCACCGTGATAGTACCCCCCTCTCAAAGACCCCATCTCCTGGAAGAGGGTCCTGGTTTCTGGGGATATTTGGAGTGAGAATTTGGCAATAACCTAGGGTAATGAAGATCCTTCTGATCAACTCATGAACGCTCTTCAGGGCCATAGCCCTTCCAATGGACCAAATATTGCAATTTTCCTCTAAATTTCTGTGAATCGATTATGCTTTGAACTTCGTACTCCTCTTGGCCCTGAACATCCACAGGACCAGGAACCACCGGAGTGGTAGTGTAGCGGTTGCATACCAGAGGATCTAACAGGGACACATGGAACACATTATGTATGCACATAGATGCTGGGAATTCCAAGGCGTATGAGGCAGGATTAACTTTACGGATCACCCTGAAGGGACCAATGAACCGGGGGGCCAGCTTATTGGATGGAACTTGCAGATTAAGGTTTCTGGAGGAGAGCCATACCCTGTCCCCAACCTAGAAGGAGACCGCTGGCAGCCGTGTACGGTTGGCATGTCGCTGATGACGCTGAAATGACTGTCTGAGGGTCGTTTGAACCTGTGCCCAAGTGGAGCGGAGCTGCTCAATATGCTCGTCCAGAGCTGGAATCTGCTGCGAATGGAATGAGTCCGGGAGCAGGCATGGCTGAAACCCGTAGTTGATGAGGAACGGGGAGCTCCCGGACAATGAATTAACTGCACAATTCCTGGCGAACTCTGCCCATGGCAACAGGTCAGCCCAATTGTCGTGATGATCAGTCAATAAACAGCGCAGGAACTGCTCCAGTCCCTGATTGGCACGCTCAGTGGCCCCATTGGTCTGGGGATGGTAGGTGGAGGAAAAGGACAATTGAATGCCCATATGGCTACAGAATGCCCTCCAAAATCTAGACACGAATTGGCTGCCCCGGTCAGACACCACGACCCTAGGAACCCCATGCAAGTGGAACACCTCTCTAGCAAAGACCACCGCCAGCTCCTGGGCTGAAGGAAGACCAGAAAGGGGTACTGTAACGGTTTTTAAAGACTCTCAGACCAGTGTGTGAAATAAAAACACAATTTATTAGAGTAAGTTAAGGCAGAGATACGCCCTCTAGTGGTGGTTGATATACACCAGCAGTAGGGACTGGTAGACACAATTGTAAATGCACAAATGTATTACATGTACAAATACACAGCAGTAGAATTGAATATACCCACAGAGGGCTAAGTCCTTTAACAGTCAGTCTCAGATGTGGATGTTTGGAATGCGCTGGGTGTTATAAGGCTGTGCTGGAGACAAAGTTCATCATAGGCTGGATACAGGACTGCCTCGCCACGGTGTTCAGTAAGAAGAAGCACAGGAATCCGCTTAGCCCCTCGGGCGTACCTACTGGAACTGCTTCAGCTAGTGCAAGTGCAAATAGCCCCCACGGGCGTAATTGGAACCGGCCTGCAATGCGAGAGCTGCCAAGCCTCCCCAGACTTAACCGGACACCGGGATATGACATGCAAGAGCCAACAGCCCCACGGGCGTAGTTACCGGATTTGCTAATGCTGACGCCTTTGCCTGCCACCACTCTGTAAAACGGAATCGTCCAGTATTGCAAAGAGAGTCAGTCTTAGGCGCCCAACCAGCCCAACGGATGTGAATACTCTGCAAGGATGTACAGAGCTGCCGACGGAGAGCGGCCAACTCAGCAGGAGTATCACCGAGAACGAGACTCTTACGGGAGTAGAGAGAGTGGAACCAAGGCAGCACTGCTAGGGTTAAAAAGCACCTTTACTTGAGGCTTTTCAGCAGTATAGCAAGGCTCTGCAGTATGAGGGAGGCGTACAAACGCACAGCTCTGCACAGGTAGATACACTGCACTGATCGGAGTACACCAGGCAAGGCAGTCACACCAAAGGCTGGAACAGCAGATAACAATGTCGCGGCGGCGACAACTGGAACGCAGGTCACTGGAACAAGCAGGAGTCGATCTTCGGAGCAGGAAGTCAGCCAGGCCGGGTCGGAGCATGCAGGAGGTAGTCATACAAGCCGGGTCATACACAAGCAGGAACGTCAGCCAAACCGAGTCAGGATCCAAGGGTGGTAGTCAGACGGACCGGATCATACACAAGCAGGAACACTGGAGAATAGTCAGGACAAGCCGATTCGGTACACAGGAATCCGGAACACAGCAACAGTATAACTGGCTCAGAAACACCACGAAAGGGCATCTGACAGATGTAATAGCCAGGTATAAAAAGGTCACCAGGGGGCGGGCCAAACCAACACAGCAAATCAGTGTCTGCCACAGATAAGACTGACAGGAATCACAGGCACTGTGATAGGTACGAAATGAGCCATCTTTGAAAAATCTGTCAACCACCATTAAAATAAACGAATAACCCCTGGAAACAGTCAGCTCTCCCAGGAAATCAATGGATATGTGGGACCACGGGTGTTCACCATTAGGTACAGGTTGAAGCAAGCCCACTGGGAGGTGTCTGGGGGTTTTGGCACGAGCACAGGTGGTACAGGCTGCAGTGAATGCGGAGCAATCGGCTCTAAGGGAGGGCCACCAAAATACATTAATTGATCCCTCCCAATATGCCCAGCAGCCTTAGCAGAGTGATATGTCTCAAGCAGACGGGTACGGAATGGCTCATCCACAAAACACTTGCCTACTGGGGTTTCTGGAGGTGCCGTAGTCTGGGTAGCCAAAATCTCCTCCCCCAGTGGCGAAGTGATGCTAGTACGTACAGTGGCCAGAATGTGGTCAGGCTGAATGATAGGCACGGGAGGCTCATCCTTCTCTACCTCTGGCCCAAACTGTCTAGAGAGGGCATCTGCCCTAACGTTTTTAGAGCCCGGCAGGTAGGATACTACAAAGTCAAATCGGGATAGAAACAGTGCCCATCTAGCCTGGCAAGAGGACAACCTTTTCGCTTCAGAGAGATAAGTCAGATTCTTGTGGTCAGTTAGAATTAATACGGGAGTTCTAGTGCCCTCCAGTAGGTGACGCCATTCCTTCAAAGCGAGAATAATGGCCAGGAGTTCTCTGTCACAATTTTCATAGTGGCTTTGGGCACTAGAAAGTTTCTTTGAGAAGAACCCACAAGGTCTCAAGGTGTCTCCCGCAACTGGGCGCTGAGACCGCACTGCCCCTACCCCCTACGTGCGACCCCTGGGAGGCACTACGCCCGGAGGCAAATCAATAGCGCAATCGTAAGTCCTGTGCTGAGGCAATGCGCTACCTTTTCCCTTACTGAACACGTCACTGAATTCGCAGTATTCAGCTGGCACGGAGGGAGAGGTACATAAAATCTTAACTGGGTGCAACACACAATGCTCCGTGGAATACTCAGACCAAGATGTGACCTCGCATCTCTGCCAATCAAACAGGGTTATGCAGAGGATTATCTGAATTCGTAATTCCTCCTTGTGGAGGGCCCCGATAATCATCGTAATAGGAATAGTTTCCATAGTAATCAGCGCTGGTTCCAATGGTCTGCCGTCAATGGCTAAGGGAGAGTCCCTCTTGACCAAAGGAATGTTATGTAACTCAGCAAATGAACAATCCATGAAGTAACCAGCTGCGCTGGAATCCACCAGGGCCAGAACCTCAACTGGCTGTTCTGCCCATGAAAATACCACCTGGATAGTGGGTTTCTGTGTACTTGGATCTAGGGACTGCTGAACACCATCTCGGGCCTGTCCCCCAAGGTACCCTAGGTGTGCATTTCCTGGACGTACGGGACAAGTGTGTAATAGGTTCCCAGCCTTGCCACAGTATAAACATAGGCCCTTCCTCCTGTGGTGTGCACGTTCCTCCTTTGTGAGTTTGGTGAACCTGAGTTGCATTGGTTTGCTGGACTCGGGTAAACAATCAGGAGGCGAGGGAGGCATGGGTAGGTGGGTTCAAAAGGCTGCTTTGCCCGTAGTTTCTAGGCCGTGGCCTACGGTCTTTAGCCATGCGTCTTTCACGAATACGGAAATCAATTAGAATGACATAATCAATGTATTCGTCCAAGTCATTGGGTACTTCTCTCGCAGCTATTTCATCTTTGATATGGTCGGCAAGACCTTGAGGAAAAGCTGCCACTAACGCCTCGTTATTCCATCCTACCTCTGCTGCCAATGTACGAAATTCTATGGCATAATCGCCCACAGTACGATTACCCTGTTGTGCCTCCATCAATCTTTTGGCAGCAGAGGCAGCTCTATCAGGACTTCAAATACTCTCCGGAACATTTGTACGAACTCCCTGAAGTCCTGAGTACAAGGCTTGGCATTCTCCCACAGAGGATTGGCCCAAGCCAGGGCTCTGCCCGTTAGTAATGATATCATGAACCCAACCTTGCTCCAGTCGTTGGGGAAGGCATGAGGCGTTAGTTCCAAGAATATCTCTAATTGATTAATAAACCCTCTGCATAGGGTAGGTTCACCATCATATCTGAGCGGTAATGGCGCTGCCGCCGTTAACCCTCTATTTGGTGCAGCAGTAGTCAAGGAATGACTCTCCGGTGTCAAAACTGGGGGGACCACCGGATTCTGACTTGGTTTATCGAGGTGTACCGTACGTTCAAGTAATGTCTGCATGGCCAGTGCCAACTGGTCTAGACGCTGCTCATGCACATCCATCCTCCAGTGGATGTTTTGTGAGTTACCTTCACCTTTACTGTCTGAGGTCATGGCCCTTTCGTACTGTAACGGTTTGTTCAACACTCAGAAACAGTGGTTAGGTTAAAACACCGTTTTATTAAAACAAACACAATGAGAAGTACCCTTGACGGGCTATAGCGTAATTCAGCAGAATATACAGGTGCAATACAGGACTTAGACTTATGCCTACACAGGCCCAGTATAAAGCAAGTGAGAGAGTTCATATACTGTCACAGGTCAGGCATGACAGGGTGAATACACAGCACAGCATGGGTTAAAGTCCCAAAAGATATTATCAGTCTCTGATGTGGTGAGTTCTCAGTAACGCCCAGTATGATGGAATAACAGAGATAAGGAGACTGTAGTGCAGGATGGAGCTAGAGCACTATAGATCTGCCGGAGCAGAGCTGAGACTTATACCCCCTGCCGTAGCAGTAAACTGAGGCCACACAATACTCTGCAAGAGCTGTACGGAATAGAGCCAAGGGCACCCTGCCGGTGCAGTAACGGAGGCAACAGTACTCTGCACAAGCTGAACGGAATCGAGCCAAGGGCACCCTGCCGGTGCAGTAATGGAGGCAACAGTACTCTACACAAGCTGAACGGAAACGCAACCAATGGCACACGGCCACAACAGTAACGGAAGCAACAGTAGCTCTGCAAGAGTTAACGGAAGGCTCAGCAATAGGTACACTGCCTTAGCAGTAACGGAGGCAACAGTAGCTCTGCAAGAGTTAACGGGATGCTCAGCGATGGGTACGCTGCCGGAGCAGTAACGGAGGCAGCATCACACACTGACTGGTTGGCCCAGACAAGCGGAAGTCAGAATGTCGCCCAAGCGACAACAACAGAGCAGGAACTGTAGAGCCGGGCAGGAACACGGAGCAGGAACGTCAGACAAGCCGGGTCAGGTCACTGAGCATGAACGTCAGCCAAGCCAGGTCGGATCATGGAGCAGGAATGTCAGACAAGCTGGGTCAGGTCATGGAGCAGGAAAGTCAGCCAGGCCGGGTCGGATCACGGAACAGGAACCAGAAGCAGAGTAGTCAGACGGGCCAAGTTGGTACACGGGAACACAGCAACTCAAGTCAGCACTGGTACAGGAACACCACGAAAGGGCACCAGACAGGTGCCAGAGCCCAGTATAAAAAGGCCATACTGGGCAGGCCAAACATAACTCAGCCAATAGGAGCGCAAAACACAGAGACTGACAGAGAGCACGGGCACCGTGATAGTGACCCACCGAAGTGATACCCCTAGAAGCCCAATGAATGAATCGAGTATCCGCCAGTCCACCCTGGAAAGAAGAATTATGGAGGAAGGGTAAAAAAAAAACAAGATAGAACGAGATTTAAAAAGATGATGTGTAATGTATTGCCAACCCTTCACAGTTGATGTCAACAAGGGGTTGGTGGCACAAAGAGAAGGGAGGGCAGATAGAGATGCATGTAAAACATAGGAAGAGACTGAGCGACGGGCAGAAACATTGGTCCCTATCGGAATCCGTATAAACCGAAGTACCATCTAGCCAATCCTTTGCTTCCCGAAGGAGGCATGCTACATTATAAAATCGCAGATGTGGAAAATTAAACCCTCCAGATATTTTAGGTTGAGTTAACTTGGCCATGCTCAACCTAGGACACCTACCACCCCAAATAAACCCTTGAAAGCGGCGATTAAGCGACTGAATGTCAAGCGCGGACAAATATATAACGGTAACATGTAATAAATACAAAATGAGTGGTAAAACTGCCATTTTAATTAAATGAATGCGACCAATAAATGACAACAATGGTAAAGTCTTCCAGGCAATAAAATCAGAAGTCAGTTTGGTTAATAAAGGACCAAAATTGGCCTGATGAAGTAGAGAGAGATCCTTTGGTAACAAGATACCCAAGAAAGTGATATGTCGAGTGGACCATTTCAACGGGCAAGAAAAAGGCAAGGGAGGAGGAGGCTGCGGGGAAAGCCACATGGCTTCAGACTTGGTAAAATTAATCGCAAAACCCTCTACCTTGCGAAAGCCTTCAAAAACTTGCATGATAAAAGGAAGGGCGGAGTGAGGATTATGAATAAACAAAAGTAGATCATCTGCAAATGCAGCAAGTTTACACTCCATAGCCCCAACCCTAATAACCTGAAATTCCCCCGATGCTAATAAGGTATGAAGAAGTGGATCCAATGCCAAATTGAAAAGTAGTGGGGAAAGGGGGCAACCCTGCCTTGTACCCCGAAAGAGTGGAAAAAGAGGTGAATTAAGAGAGTTAGTGGAGATTGTGGCATGGGGAGCTGAATAAAATTGTCCAATTAATGGGCGGAACAAGGGACCAAAGCCCTGAACCTCCAAAACCTGAAATAGATAAGGCCAAAGAATTTTATCAAATGCCTTTTCTGCGTCAAGATTAATAAGCAGGTTACTGTTGCAAGGGAAATCCCTGGATTTAATAAGGGCTGCTATAGCATTACGGATACTAGTAACCGAGTACCGACCCTGTATAAAGCCTGTTTGTTCTGGGGAAATAAGCTTGGGTAGAATTTGATTAAGTCTATTCACCATAACTTTACTTAAGATCTTATAATCCGTATTTAAAAGCGATATAGGTCGATAAGAGTCGACCCTGGTAAGATCTTTCACAGGCTTTGGTAAGAGAATGATCCTAGCAAGGGTGAAAAAAAGGGCATTACATGAGAAGTAAAGATAGTATTATACAAAGATAATAACGAAGGAGAAATATCTGCCCGTAGGATTTTATAGAATTTGGCAGGGAGACCATCGGGACCCAGAGACTTGGCATTGTGTAAAGATTTGATTACCGCCATGAGTTCTGAATCAGTGATAGGCATTTCCAAGAGAAGACGCTGATTGTGTGTAAGTGTAGGCAGAGAGAGTCCACTGAAAAACTCGGAAAGAGCAAAAGAATTGTCTGGTTGAGGACCGTAGAGATTGGAAAAGTATTCTACAAAAGTATTATTGATAACCGTTGGGTCTGAAGTAAACGTCGAATTATTCCGTTGAATAGAACGAATGAGGTTAGGGCCACGGGTAAGTCTGGTTAAGTGAGCCAGCATATTACCTTGTAGATTAGCATGACGATAAAAATGTGCTGCACGTTTAGTCAATTGAAATTGTGCAGCTGTGGAAAGAACCGTTTCGTACGCCTTTTTGGCATCTAGATATTTAGAACTATTCACAGCCGAGTCAACAGCAAAATAAGCAGAATAGCGTGCAGTAAGTGTACGTTGCAAGCTCATGAGCTTGTTTGCTGTTTCCTTCCGTATTTTCGTAACATAGGAGATATATCCAGTTAGGACAGCTTTAGCTGTTGGCCAAAACAGAATGGGGTCAGAGGAATAAAAGGCGTTATCAGTCTTGAACGCAAGCCATGCATTTTGCAGACTTGTGCAAAATTCAGGGGATTGGGCTAGAAAGGAGGGCATACGCCAATAAAAGGAAGAGCACACAGGAGGACAAAAAGATAGATCTAAAGTGGCAGGAGCGTGATCTGAAATAAGAATGTTGTGTATTTGGCACTCAATAACTAACGAAAGAATATTTGCAGATCCAAGAAAATAGTCCAATCTGGTAAAAGTGTCATGGGAATGAGAAAATAAGCTTTATTGCCTGTCGGTAGGGTGAAGATGATGCCATATATCGGTAAGGGGAACTTGATTCATGAAATGCTGCAGAGGAATAAAGGAAGAAGTTTAGTGTGCTCCTCATCTGTAAGATGAGTTTCCTGTAACAGTGCAACTTGAGTATGCAAGCGACGCAAGTGGCCTAAAATTTGTTTTTGCTTCACAGGGTTATGTATGCCCCCTACATTCCAAGAAGTAAAATAAAGAGAATGAGGGGTCGATATAGCAGAGCGTATGGAGTCTGTCATGGAGGAAACCAGTGAAAGAGAAACCAGGGAAGATGTGAATAGGCAAAAAGATCCAACGCCTCTCCCAGCGAGGAGGCGCTAGTGCTACAAAAGGGAAGGGGAGTAGGGCAGGACAACCCTAGGCAATCCCATCCAGAGGAGTGCGACAAACAAACACGAGACATAGACAACATTACCAAAGAAAACATGGTCCCTAACAAACCTAGTAACAGAATCAAGAACATAAGTTACATAGTAACATAATAATTTAGGTTGAAAAAAGACTTGCGTCCATCTAGTTCAACCTTTTCCTATTCCTGTTTACCATCGTTGATCCAAAAGAAGGCAAAAAAAACCCTCAATTAGTAATTTAAAATTCTGCCTTGAATGGGGGGAAAAAAATTCCTTCTTGATTCCAAATGGCAATCGGATTCCTCCTTGGATCAACAAGCCCCAACTAAATATTCATCCCAATACTAACGTACATATCCAGGCCCCGTTTAAAGGCATCTAATGTTTTCGATAGCACCACCTCCTCATCCAGTGAATTCCATACCTTTATTGTCCTACTGTAAAGAAACCCTTCCGCTGTTGTAGATTAAATCTCCTTTCCTCAAGTCTAAGCGGGTGGCCTCTTGTCCTGTGTACTGTTCTGTTAATGAACAGGTCTTTGGAGAGCCCTTTGTATGGGCCCTGAACATATTTATATAGTGTTATCATATCCCCTCTAAGACGCCGTTTCTCTAGTGTGTACAAGTTTAACTTTTCTAGCCTTTCTTTATAACTAAAACTTTCCATTCCCCTTACTAGTTTTGTAGCCCTCCTCTGCACTTTCTCTAGTTCCATAATGTCCTTTTTCAGAAAGGAGGCAAATATAGTTTTTGATACCTTTTATTGGCTAACTAAGCAGATTTAAATGCAATCTTTCAAGACCTTAGGTCTGTTCCTCAGGCATGTTATACAGATAAATATGAAAACATCTCTCTTAAATACAAGTACACATCACATTGTTTAGCATGGAAATCAGATAACAGAATGCAGTCCAGATTCAGATATCTTTGATCAGTCAATGGTAAATTGCACTCTTCCTCTGAGGCTTTAGAGGTATTTACGATGCTCTTGGGTCTGTGGAAAGGTCAGTCAACTAAATTATATTTTGCAGGGTCAGGCCTAGTTAGTACTTGGATGGGAGACCGCCTGGGACTACCAGGTGCCGTAGGCTTTTGCTTAGAAATTATTTTTTGTCATAAATTCTTTATCCCTGTTCAACCCACTACAAATTGCATTAAATTTTAACATTCATTTTACCTCCCATACCTTTCTGTCCCTCTGAGTGCGAAACAGTCCCATCAATACAGTTAATTTAATATCCTTGACACTGTGCCCATTTTGGCAAAAATGTTCTCCCACTGGTGTCTGTCTTTTTGTTATTAACACTGGATCTGTGGGAATTAAATCTCCTATGTAGTGCTTGTCCAGTTTCTCCCACATACAGAGCTGTTGGGCATTTTGCACACATGATAAGGTATATTACATACCTGAAAAGCAATAGCTTCCATCCAAAACACACAAAGAACTCCATCATATACAGCCAGGCCATCAGATACCACCGCATCTGTTCTGACATGATGGACCGTGACAAGCACCTCCAGGAACTACCCAAATACCAAGAAAAAAATCTGTTACACTACAAAGAACAACATAAGGGAAACGGTGCCACTGGTGGTCACTTACCACCCCCAGGTTGAAGTGCTACGCAAAATTTCAAGAGAACTTCAAAAGAAATTACATACAGATGAAAGACTCAAGAACATATTCCCACAGCCTCCCTTACTCTCATTCAGACAGCCTCCAAATTTGAAACAACTGATGGTGAGGAGTGCCCTGAGTAAAAATACAAAAAATGGCACATCTCCCTGCCTACAAAAGAGATGTGAAACTTGTGCTCACATTTACACCACTGACAACATACCAATTCCAAACACCCAGTTACACCATAAGATCAATGGTACCTTCACCTGTAAATCATCCAATGTAATATACCTTATCATGTGTGCAAAATGCCCAACAGCTCTGTATGTGGGAGAAACTGGACAAGCACTACATAGGAGATTTAATTCCCACAGATCCAGTGTTAATAACAAAAAGACAGAGACACCAGTGGGAGAACATTTTTGCCAAAATGGGCACAGTGTCAAGGATATTAAATTAACTGTATTGATGGGACTGTTTCGCACTCAGAGGGACAGAAAGGTATGGGAGGTAAAATGAATGTTAAAATTTAATGCAATTTGTAGTGGGTTGAACAGGGATAAGGAATTTATGACAAAAAATAATTTCTAAGCAAAAGCCTACGGCACCTGGTAGTCCCAGGCGGTCTCCCATCCAAGTACTAACCAGGCCTGACCCTGCAAAATATAATTTAGTTGACTGACCTTTCCACAGACCCAAGAGCATCGTAAATACCTCTAAAGCCTCAGAGGAAGAGTGCAATTTACCATTGACTGATCAAAGATATCTGGATCTGGACTGCATTCTGTTATCTGATTTCCATGCTAAACAATGTGATGTGTACTTGTATTTAAGAGAGATGTTTTCATATTTATCTGTATAACATGCCTGAGGAACAGACCTAAGGTCTTGAAAGCTTGCATTTAAATCTGCTTAGTTAGCCAATAAAAGGTATCAAAAACTATATTTGCCTCCTGTATTTATACGGCTAACACGGTACCAACTCTCATCCTTTTTCAGAATTGAACAGCATATTCCAGGTGGGGTCTTACCATGGACCTGTAAATATCTTATTGGCCTTTGCAGCTGCCAGTTGGCACTGCATGCTACTGCTAAGTCTATTGTCTACCATTACTCCCAAATCATTTTCATTTGTAGATTTCCCCAGAGAAACACCATTTAAACTATATGTTGCATTTTTATTATTATACCCAAAATGCATAACTTTACACTTGTCTATATTGAATCTCATTTGCCACTTGCCTGCCCAGTTGCTCAATTTGTCCAAATCCTCTTGTAATGAAGACACATCCAGTTCAGACTTTATTACCTTACTTAATTTTGTGTTATTGGCAAACACTGATACATGGCTCCCTATGCCCTCTGGGAGGTCATTAATAAACAAATTAAAAAGAAGAGGACCCAGGACAGATCCCTGAGGTACTCCACTTATCACGTTTATCCAACTGGAGAACTTGCCATTTACTACCACTCTTTGCATTCTATCTTTCAGCCAATTTCCAATCCACACACAAACATTTTCCCCTAGGCCTATTTCATTCAATTTGTACAGTAACCTCTTGTGTGGAACTGTATCAAATGCCTTGGCAAAGTCTAAATAGATCACATCAACCGCCGCTCCCGCATCTATATTATTATTACTCACTTTTTCATAAAATGCAATCAAGTTCGTTTGACAAGACCTATCTTTCACAAAGCCATGTTGGCTATTGCTAATGATATTCCTGTTCCAGCAGAATTCTTGAATATAATCCCTTAGCAACCTTTCAAACAGCTTCCCTACCACAGATGTCTGTAATTTCCTGGCTGTGACTTTGATCCCTTTTTAAATATGGGCACCACATCTGCTTTACGCCAATCCATGGGCACCATACCTGAAATAAAAGAATCCCTGAAAATCAAATATAACGGTCTGGCCAGGGTCTGGCTTAGCTCTTTAAGTACCTGTGGGTGTATACCATCTGGCCCCGGAGCTTTGTCTACCTTAACACCATTCAAATGTTTTAACACTTTTTCTTGTGTTAGCCAGTCCCATGCTTGCTGTAACTGTTCTGTAAAAATAGTCTGCAGATTCTTGTCCATTGGGTCTTCCTTGGTAAAAACAGAAGAAAAGTAATTATTTAAAATATCTGCCTTCTCTCTGTCCCCCTTGACCATCTCACCCGTTTCAGATAACAAGGACCCAACATTATCAGACTTTAATTTTTTGCCATTAATGTATTTAAAGAATTTGTTTGGGTTGCCCTCCTTAGCAATATTTTTTTCATTCTCCAGTCTAGCTAATTTAATAGCCTTTTTGCAGGTTTTGTTTACATTTTTGTATACTGCAAATGCTGATCCCTCAGCTTTGTAATGATTAAATGCCGCTTTCTTGTTATTTATTTCATGAATTACTTTACTGGTTAGCCACATTGGCTTTAATTTGCTTCTTTTGTATTTGTTTCCAACAGGGATAAATTCATATGTGTATTTTTGCAATGTTATTTTGAATGCATTACACTTACCTTCTGTGTTTTTTCCTGAAAATATTTTATCCCAGTTAACGAGACCAAGGGATGAATTAAATCTGCTAAAGTTGGCCTTTTTAAAATTCAGTGTTTTGGTGGGACCCATACTAAATTGCTTTTTTGAATTTATCTCAAACGATACCATGTTATGGTCACTATTCCCCAAGTGCTCCCTAACTTGGATGTTAGAGATAAGTTCTTCATTGTCAGTTATTACCAGATCCAGACATGCATTCCCTCTGGTTGAGGTCTGCACTAGTTGAGACAAAAAATTGTCATTCAACAAGTTCAGAAACTTGCTGCTTTTAGCAGAATTAGCTGTTCCATTTTTCCAGTCTATTTTCTGGAGAATTAAAATCCCCCATAATTAAAGTTCTACCTACTTGAGAAGCCTTTTCTATTTGCATTAATAGCTTTGATTCCTCAAGGTCACCAATGTTTGGTGGTTTATAACAAATACCCACTAGTATTTTTTGGGTAGTTTTACCCCCAGTGACTATTTCAACCCACAGGGATTCCACATGTTCACTACTGTCATCACATATATCTTCCCGCAATTGAGGCAATAATGCTGGTTTGACATACAGGCAGACCCCACCACCTCTTTTGTTTGACCTATCTTTTCTAAATAACATGTAGCCCTCCAAATTGATTGACCAATCATGTGTGTCATCCCACCATGTTTCTGTTATGCCTATCAAGTCATAGTTTTCAATTTCAGCTACCAGCTCCAGTTCCCCTATTTTACCAGTTAAACTTCTGGCATTTGCAAGCATACAATTTATGCCACTGCTATGTTTCATTTGTGATTTAATTTTGATGTGGTTTATAGGCTTCTCCCTATCATCTGTACTAACCCTGCCCCCAGATCCTCCCACCTGGTTATTAACTACATCCCCTTCCCTTTCTATACTATCTATCCCAGTATTTATTGGTCCCCCCCCCTTCCTAGTTTAAGTTCTTTTAAACCTGTGGTTTTAACCCCAGAATAGTCGGTATAATACATCAACAATATAGGCATCAGAACTAGCCAGGAAACCCTGGATTAGAACAGAATATAGAATTTGCTTTCTTCTTGGCCACATGTCCCTCCAAGTAATAACACGGAACCAGAAACAAGGAGAACGTACCCACTCTGCTCAGGCTCAGATCACCAGAAACCTTCCCCCCCCCCCACCCCAGGGCAGACAATAACTTATAAACGTGGAGAGCCCCACCCCGATATCAACCCCCTGGTCCACAAGCTCAGAGAACCCACAACTCCCAATTCAGAAAGAGGGTAATAAGAACCCATCATAGGTGTAAAACGGGTGCAGTAAACATGAAGTAATTTAGAAGACCCTAAAATTTCATATGATGTAGAAAAATCCAGGGAGCAGAGGACCAAGGGGTAAACCACCGCCCATCGAGTGAGACAGAGCTCGGCACTACCCCCAAGTACAGTATGAAATCCCCTGACCTGTAAGGGAAGGGAGGGAGCAAGCCCGACACAGTCATGGACATCAATGGGCCCAAGGAGCACATCGCCCACCTTCGACCCACCCCCAAGCGGCTATCTTACCATTAACCATAATATACATAAAGCGTCTAGACAGCAGACAATATCCCCACATTAACCCAAACTCAAATGATAATTTCCCACTAACCAGTAAGTCACAGTCAGCCCGATCTCCAGACAAACCATATGGGACCTGAAACAAAGATCATGCTGGCCCAGGAGAAAGGACTGACTGAGAACATGACCCCCGAACCTGTATGGAAAAAGAAAGATTAAAATAGGTACAGTCCCAGTGTCCAAGTGCTGGAAATGTGGCCACAATGACCATGATCATGACCATGACCATGACCTCCATATGGACGGTCTCAGCTAGTGGTACAGCTGCCGGGGAAGAAGTTCCTGAAGGCTCAAGTAACAGAGGCCAGCCAAACAACAAAATGAAGGGTAATAGAATCAGCAGTGGCCCTCTGCTATCCTCACACTATTATGTGCCGATAGACTCTTATAGTAGGCCCGTGCCTCCTCAGGTGAAGCAAACCAATGGGTGGATGAACCGTCCAAGACTCTGAGGCGTGCTGGGTACAATAGGGCAAATCTGATGTTTCTCTTGAAGAGTTTGCTGAAGATTTCTGAAAAGCCACGCCACTGTGCAGTGACCTTAGCTGAAAAGTCCTGAAACAGGAGAAGTTGCGAATTGAGATATTCAACTCTGCCTGTCTTCCTGTAGGCAAATAGCAGTCGTCGTTGATCTTCGTAATGCAGTAATTTAAAGATGACCGGCCGAGGTCTGCTTTCCTCAGACTGAGAAGACTGCCCCAGTCGATGGGCCCGTTCGATGACCAGTGGAGTACTAGTATCTTCCATCTTTAGGAGAACCGGCAAGTCCACACTCAGAAAATGAACCAATTCTTTGGCTCGAAGAGATTCAGGCAAGCCGATGATGCGAAGGTTGTTTCAACGACTGTGATTTTCAAGGTCATCAATTTTGTCAGTAAGAGTAGCAGCCTTGGATTCCAAGCTTTTTATAGTAACACGAATATCTTCCACCAGCACTTCACAGTCCATTGTACGTTGTGTAAGACTCACAATTTGTTCACCATGAGTTTTAACTTCCCCCAGAATAGAATGGGTGGAAGACTGAAGTGCATCCAATTTAGTGTCCAAAACTGGTGTGAGCAATGCAAGGACTGCTTTAGCAGTCTTCAGCAAGTGTGGATTGTATAGTAGTAGCAACCGTAGCAGAGGCACTAACAACCTGGTCTTCTGTGAGGGAGGACGAAGCAATTTTATTCTTGTCTTGCTTCTTCTCCCCACGCTGGGGGCGCAGGGTTTTAGGTTGATCCGCAGATTGTACAAAGCGCTCCATGAGAGCAATAACAAATTGAAAATATAGACAATGTAGCAGGCGTAGGAGAAATAGAGAGTACAAATTTGGAGCGAAACCAGGGGCACTCTGTGAAGAATAGCATTGCTCAATATGCCTTAAGGAGTTGACTGGGAAGACCACAGGTTAAAGGGGGCACATCACATGGTGGTATTATCACAGTGCCCGTGCTCTATCTGCAACATTTTGTCAGTCTACACTCCTGCTTTACTCCTATTAGTTGTGCTGTGCTTGTCCTGCCCAGTATGGCCTTTAAAGGGATAGTAATACGTAGTTTTAAATTTATTTTATTTTGTAGGCATTAAAAAAACATGAAGAATGATATAAGTCTTATCTCTCAAACCTTTATGGTTTATGAGATATTCACAAGCAAAGTTTCCCCCTCCCGCCCCTTTTACCTAGTGTAAGCAATCTCTTCTTAGATGTGGAATGCAGTCCATAGACCAGACAGATAACAGCAGGGGACACTCTTATTCCTATGAAAACAATGAAATCCCTGCCCCCCTTGACAAGCTTTTCAGGTTTTTCCCTTATCTTAATTGATGATTGTCCCTCTCTGCAGTCTACCTGGGCACCTCCCTTCTGCTCTGACTGAGCAAAGTTGCATCAGAAAAAGGGGTGGGAGGGGGACACTTTGTCATTGAATTACTCTGGAACTACAACTCTGACAGAATTGAAATAACACTCTCCAAAGTCCAAATACTATGAGGATTAATTAGAGCTGCTTTTATTATGAAACATTACTATCCCTTTAAAAACTGGTTTCTGGCACCCCTCCGGTGCCCTTTCGTAGTTTTCCAGTACCAGTCAGTCGTTCCAGCGTCATCAGCGCCACGCTAACAGTAGACTGCTGCCAGAGGCCTCCTTTCAGGTTGGGGACATTGTATGGCTTTCTTCCAGAAACCTCAATTTGCAAGTTCCGTGTAATAAGTTGGCTCCCCGGTTCATTGGTTCCTTCAGGGTGATCCACAAAGTTAACCCTGTTTCGTATGCCTTGGATCTCCCAGCGTCTATGTGCATTCACAATGTGTTCCATGTATCCTTGCTGAAACCTCTGTTATGCAACCGCTACACTACCACTGTGGTTCCCGGTCCTGTGGAGGTTCAGGGTCAGGAGGAGTACGAAGTCCAAAGCATCATTGATTCACGCAGATTTAGAGGAAAATTGCAATATTTGGTCCATTGGAAGGAGTATGGCCCTGAGGAACGTTCCTGGGTTGATCAGAATGACCTTCATGCTCCTAGATTGCTGTGCAATTTTCACTCTATCCTCTGAAACCAGGTCCCTCTTCTAGGAGAGGGGGTCTTTGAGAGGAGGGTACTATCACGGTTCCCGTGCTCTTTTTGTGAAATTCTGTCAGTCTACACTCCTGCTTTACTCCTATTGACTGTGCTGTGCTTCTCCTGCCCAGTATGGCCTTTAAATACTGGGTTCTGGCACCCCTCCGGTGCCCTTTCGTGGTGTTCCAGTACCAGTGCTTGTTCCTGATTTCAGTTGTTCTCAGTGTATCTACCCTGCCTGACTACTCTGCATCTCGTCTCCTGCTTGTGAACCGACCCGGATTGCCTGACCATTCTGCTGCTCCTGCTCCTGTGTACTGACCCGGCTTGGCTGACGTTCCTGTTCTGTGTACTGACCCGGCTTGGCTGATGTTCCTGCTCCGTGTACCGACCTGGCTTGGCTGACGTTCCTGCTCCATGTTCAGACTTGCATTGGCTGACATTCCTGCTCTGTTTGCACCAGCCCGGTCTCCAGTTGAGGGTGGTGATCCTTTCTCGCTGTCTGTGACAGCTGTGCAGTTTTGGTCTCGGTTGCCACTGTGTCGCCCTGGCGACATTCTATACGCTCCCGGTTGGTTGCCACCTCAGGGCGAGTTGCTCAGTTGCTTATTCCGATACTGTCATGGCAGTGCTCAGTTGCTTAGTCTCCATTACTGCTACGGCAGTCTCCAGTCTCCATTTACTGCTATGGCAGAGTGAAAGTGGCCTAGTCTCAGTTTACTGCTATGGCAGAGTGCAAGTGGCCTAGTCTCCGTTACTGCTCCGGCAGAGTGCTGGTGGCCTAGTCTCCGTTTACTGCTACGGCAGAGTGCAAGTTGCCTTGTCTCCGTTACTGCTACGGCAGTGTCCACGTCACTCAGTCTCCGTTACTGCTACGGCAGTGATCACGTGGCCTAGTCTCCGTTACTGCTCCGGCAGTGCTCTGTTACTCAGCCTCCGTTACTGCTCTGGCAGTTCACCCTTACCTGCTAACCTATTATTGGGCGTTACTCGTATTTAAGCTCTCTAACCTAGGTGAGCTTCTTAACAGGCCTTACCACACATGGGTCTGTTTACACTTGCTGAAGGCCATTAACCCATGCAGTACCGATACACTGGGCCTCTGTCAAGATCTGCCTGACCTGTGTCAGTATAACTTGTTATGGACTCTATATTTATACTGGACCTGTGTGGGCGTATATGTAACCTGTCTTGTGTCTGTATTATATTGAGAATATACTACAGGACCTGTGAGGGTTATTGTATTCCTAATTGCTTAATAAAACTGTGTTTTATCCAAACCTTCTGTGTCTGTGTGTCAAACAAACCGTTACAGGTATAGTAGCCGTGCATGATGAGGTCAAAATTGCAGGAGAGATATGTTTGAAGTGGCCTACATGGATATTATACATGGGATAGGCAGGGGAACACAAAAGGAGAGTCACAAACGGGATTAATCGAATTGGTTCAGCAGTGTTCCAGGTAAACATGCATAGGCAATGGAAGAACCAAAACAGAAGGGAGCACTGCAGTTGAAGCCTCTTTAAGCAGGTATAGAAATATGGAAACAGAACTCCAAACCTCCTGCAGCAGTTAAGAACAGAAGGTGCAGTAGAGTCCAGCCCAAATTCAAGAAGGAAGACCTCTGCTTCATATCATACACGGGGTAGATAAGGGGGACAAAATAGGGAAGAAGACAGACTGGGGGGTTGATGAGTAGATTAAAGATACTCCACTCGTTGGGTCTCAGGCTCTTGTAAGTAGAAGGGCACCCAGCCACCAATATATCCACTCTCCTCACAGCCACTGCAGCGACAGGAACTGGAATCTTCTGCAGGTTAACCGCCTCCTCCGCAGTAAATAAAGCATGCCACCGCGGTCACTTGAATGGCTAAGGAGAGGGAAATACTAGAGGAGAAAAATAAAAAAAAGGATGCTGACCCTAAGGTAACAAAAGGGACTTAGAGGAGCAAAAGGGGGTGCTGGCGTGGCCCTGTTATATAGCGCAGCACGTAGAGGTAAAATGTAGAGCCCACAACAAGGCAGCTCACCTTATCCCTGAGTAATGTCAGGCAGCCAGATGTCAGAGAATATATCAAGGCTCCAGCAGTGTGAAGACGCTTCCACCTCGTGGTCAGAGTCTACCCAACGTACCGCGCCAGACAGCGGACCCAGCACTCGAGACCGCGGATGTGCGGCCTTGGCCATGGTCCACCCAGCTCGGCAGCGAGGACAACCAATAGAATTAAAACGAGATCCACAATTAGCTGGAAAGGTAGAAGACTCCACTATACACTCTATGGGTGCAGATGTAGCGTTTAGAGGGCAAATGAGGACTGATTATGTAGCAGGTGTAGAGAGCCGAAAGGCAGCACAACCATCCACCATGACTGCCAGGCCACGCCCCCTCTTCTGTGGTATTTAACCCCTTCTTTGCCAGGCTATGTTGTTTTTGGGGATATGGTATCACACCTTCCCTTGGGGATTATGTGTTTTCTATTATTCTTTGGGTGTTCTTTGTGTGTTTCATCACTTTTTAGATACTTTTTGATTGTTTTTCATTTGAGTTCCGGCATTCTTTACCGCATAGCCTCAATGCTCCATTGATATCTATGGGACAGTTTAACTTGGACATATCTTTCCAACCGCTCCACGTGCAGAGTTCAGATATGGCTCATTCTTCTTGTCTGCCGTTGCCCTAAATTTTGGTGCACATCCTCAATGTCTTGGGGGGGCTCAGGGGGATTCAGGTGCGGTTTTTGGGGTACTCTGTGAGGAAAAGTACATTTCCCATAAACGCCCTTTTCAAAGGCTGTTTCTTGATTGGCTACTAGTCTGGTTGCCATTTTCTTTCTTTCCTTTCACGAGTATCTTACACAAGGATCCTTTCTGCTGTCCTCTTCAGGTTAATCCTTCGTTTCAAGATAAGTGTATTTTAGCTCTTTCTAGGGTGATTCTTTAATCTGAATTACAGTATTTGGTTCTTTATCACTTTATTTCCTGTCAGGATGTCAGACCTGTTGGGACTGGACCTAAGACTAAGGACTTTTGGGTATCTTTGACCCCCCTTACTCATTGCTCCTCATGTCAGTTAGGGCTCCCTAGAGAATACTCTGGTCATTTATGCCCTTCATGCACTACGGCTCCTGCATCTCCGCCAGGACCCTCCAGCCATGCTCAAGAGCCAGTTTGGGTACAGGACTTAAAGGGATAGTAATGTTTCATAATAAAAGTAGCTCTAATTAATCATCATAGTATTTGGACTTTGGAGAGTGTTATTTCAATTCTGTCAGAGTTGTAGTTCAAGAGTAATTCAATAATAAAGTATACCCCTCCCGCCCCTTTTACTGATGTAACACTGCTCAGCCAGATCAGAAGGGAGGTGCCCAGGTAGATTGCAGAGAGGGACAATCTTCAATTAAGATAAGGCAAAAACCTGAAAAACTTGTCAAGGGGGGCAGGGCTTTCATTGTTCTCATAGAAAGAAAATTGTCCCCTGCTGTTATCTCTCTGGTCTATGGACTGCATTCCACATCTGAGAAGAGATGGCTTACACTAGGTAAAAGGGGCGGGAGGGGAAACTTTGCTTGTGAACATTTCTCAAACCATAAAGGTTTGAGAGATAAGACTTATATCGTTCATGTTTTTTTAATGCCTACAAAATAAAATAAAGATAAAACAAAGTATTACTATCCCTTTAAAGTCAACTCTGATGCAGTATCCTCTGCACCTTCAGGGGGTCCTCCAAACTTGGAGTAGTCTCAGGTGCAGTTAGATAACATTCTTGTTCAGGGTAATAGGGAAGCTTCCTTATCAAGGCGTTAACTGGGTTTCAAGGTTGTTTATTTATAAGAAAGTCTAAAAGATCCCTTTCTACAAAATGAAACTAATGCTGCTTAAAGAGACAAGCCTACATATATACAGACAAAATGGTTACTGAACAGTCTCTTAAACCATTTCCTTCCAGCAAAGAGCAGACTTTCTTAAGGCGGTTCTCTTAAGACACAAATCCTCTTATACAACTCTTAAAGATATATACAATATGTATCAAACTATATACTGCTAGTATATTTGCATATGTAGCTCAAAATGTTCTCCTCCCCTTCACACATGATTGATAAGTAAGACTATAAAGTTAGGGAAAAAGACATGGGCCACATATCACTTCCAGCTCTGAATACTTAGAAGTAAACAACCTGCAGCCCTAAAGAATGGAACACCGACCTGGGGGAGTCCACGTGGATCTATCAGCCGGTAAACTTGATCTAGCACACTCCACACGGGACGCCAACAAGATCAGAGAGAGGAGAAGGAAAGAGACTGTACCGGAATATTTGAGCTGTGAGATATGCTGAGACTCATCATATACCTAAAGTAAACGGCCACCCACACTTTAAGCAACCGGGACTTGGATACTTTGATGCATATATTCTGAATGTAAGGGGCCATTACATATCTGTATATTGACTTTTTGCAGTCACAGCTCATTAATTATATCCGGATCTCTCACCTACCTTATCCATCGTAATAGTGGTGTTTTCCCTACAATAAGAAAAAAAAAATTAGAAAAATACCTGAGTGACTTCCTAAACATTTTTTTATTCTATTCGTTATTTATGGTGTTTTATGTATATACTTATCACAGTGTACCTTGGCATCCGTGTTGTCAGTTACCCTTGTGCTATTTCCTTGCTCGGTCTGGTGGTTACGGGTGCAGGCGCGCATTTCTGTCTCTGAATGAGGCGCATATTTATACACACATATTCAATTTGACTAATTGATTCCCGCCTCTATGTAGGCCTATATTAACTTCCTGGGGCCTAGTGTTAGTTGCCCTTACATGATGTTCCAGTTAGTACTCGTTAAGTTTGCTCCATCTCGTTTTGACCATTGATTGGCTTCCGATCTCGCTCTGTGTATGACCCCGTCTTGTCTGACTATCCACACCGGTTCTGACCTGTGGCTCTGGCTGACTTCTCGCTCCATGTACGACCCCGGTTTGTCTGACTATCCTCACCAGTTCTGACCTGTGGCTCTGGCTGACTACTCGCTCCATGTATGAGCCCGGTTTGTCTGGACTATCCACTCCAGTTCTGAACTGTGGCTCTGGCTGTCTACTCACTCTGTGTTATCCTAGGCTGGTTTGGCTATTCGCATTAGCGGTACTGTGGCTTGTGCTGTCCTCTGCTCCATTTGCCACTGTCTCCATTTAGTACCGCGCGGTAGTACTCCTATTCTGTTGGGCGCCTTATACCTCTTTGGAAGCTAGAACCATAGGCTGGTTCTTCATTCCTTTCTGAGTAGTACAGGCCTCTGCTCAGTGTCATTCTGGTTAGTGGACTGTGGCCTATCCATTTTATGTTCTGGGGCTTTGTTTGGGAATTACTATTATTGAGTATCTTTTAATAAAGGTGGTTTTATTTCATTATACCTGTGTCTGGCCTTCTTTTGTACTGGTTACTGTGACAATATTGTAGCAAAGCCTATAGCCTCAAGAAAATCTATTTCTAAAAATCCTGCTAAAGAAATTTTTATATATTGCATATATTTTACTTAGTAAAGTTGATACCTTTATTGACTAACTAAACAGATTTAAAATGCAAGCTTTCAAGACTTCTTAGGTCTCTTCCTCAGACATGTTATACAGATAAATATAAAAACTTCTCTCTTAAATAAAAGTACACATTACATTGTTTATAATGGAAATAAGATAAGAACGTCAGTCCAGATACTTTGATCAGTCAGTGGTAGAGGATGTGATTTAAATTGAATTCTTCCTCTGAAGAGTCCAGGTATTTATGATCCCAGAGGGACTGTCGTAAAAGTTAATTCACAATGTGGTAATGTGACAGAAACTCTGTCGCTATTCAGCCCATAAGTCAAAGAATCAAATTGTAGCATTAATTTTACCTCCAATAATTTTCTGTCCCTCTGAGTGCGAAATTGACCCATCATTACAGTCAGTCTAATGTCCCTGACATTGTGTCCACTTTGACAAAAATGTTCTTCCACTGGTGTCTCTGTCTTTTTGTTGTTAATGCTGGATCTGTGGGAATTAAACCTCTTATGTAATGCCTGTCCCGTTTCCCCCACATAAGGAGCTGTTTGGCATTTTGCACACATGAGGTATATTACACTAGATGATTTGCAAGTGAAATTACCATTGATCTTATGGTGTAACTGTCTGTGGTGTAAATGTGTGCGCAGGTTTTACACCTACTTTGTAGGTAGGGTAATGTGTAATTTTTTGTAATTTTCTTCAGGGCAAGCCTTACCATCAGTTATTTTAAATTGGGAGGCTGTCTTAATGAGAGTAAGGGAGGCTGTGGTAATATGTTCTTAAGTGTTTCATCTGTATGTAAGGTTGCTTGAAGTTCTCTTGATATTTTGTGCAGAGCTTCAACCTGGGGGGCTGGTAAGTGACAAACAAGTGGCACACTGTTTCCCTTATGCTGTTCTTTATAGCTCAACAGATCTTTTCTTGGTATGAGAGTAGCTTTCTGTATCTGACTGTCAATAATCCTTGCACTGTAACCCTGTTTTACAAAGTCTCCTCTGAGTTTCTGGAGGTGCTTGTCACGGTCCATGTCCAAACAGATCCGATTGTATCTGATGGCCTGGCTGTATATGATGGAGTTCTTTGTGTGTTTTGGGTGAAAGCTATCGTTTTTCAGGTAGGTTGGTCTGTCTGTTGGTTTACGGTATAGGGATGTGTGGATGGAGTTGTTCTGAATACTGATAGTCGTGTCGAGAAAGTTAATGTTTGTGCATGAGTGACTGAGTGTTAGATTGATACTGGGGTGGAATGCATTGTAATTTTTGTGGAATTTGAGAAGTTCCTCTTCACTAGCGGTCCAGATGATAAGAACATCATCTATGTAGCGGAGATAGACCGTGGGTTTTGTCTCGCAGGTGGACAGGAAGTCCTCTTCTAACTTTGCCATAAACAAGTTGGTGGTGCCATTGGGGTACCAATTTCAGTCCCCATTTTCTGAAGGTAGAGGTCCTGTCCAAACTTGAAGTATAAAGTGTATAAACTCTATGAGTTTTGTTACTGGTGCCGTGGCTGTTATTTCTTTCCAGATATTCTTGGCATGCTGCTATGCCATGTATGTGTGGAATGTTGGTGTAAAGTGATTCTACATTCATAGTGGCAAGGGTGGTGCTCTCTGGAATGGGGCCCCAGTCTGCTAGTTTGTGCAAGAGATCCGTGGTGTCTTGAAGGAAGCTGGGTGTTCGTTTTACCAGTGGTTTCAGGGTATTTTCTACCCAGCCAGAGATATTCTCTGTGAATATGCCAATTCCTGAAATGATGGGTCTTCCCAGATTTCCTTCTTTGTGTATTTTTGGTAACGTGTCGAAAGAGCCTGCTTTTGGATCTGCTGGTATTAGGGGCCTTATCTGTTCTGCAATGTTGGAGGGCAGTTCTTTTATGATCATGTTGAGTTGTTTTGTATATTTTTTTTTGTGGGATCCTCTTGTAATTTCTCATAGTATCTTTCATCAGAGAGTTGCCTATTTATTTGCTTCTTAAATGTAGTCCGCAGTATTCATAATAACAACAGCACCCCCCTTGTCCGCAGGTGTAATAATAATATCCTTGTTATTCTTTAGTGACTGTATGGCTTTCTGTTCCTTGCTGGTTAGGTTGGGTGTTGGTTCACATTGTTTCTCCAGTATATCTGCAGTTACTCTGTTTCTGACGTTATCTATGTATCTGTCCAGTGTAGGGTTACTACCTGGTTTTGGAGTCCATGTGGATCTTTTTGTGAGTGCATTGATATTATAATGTTGCTCTGTGGTGTTTGCATCATCGTTATCCATTTTGTCATGGAAGAATTCCTTGAGTCTGAGTTTTCTGAAAAATTCCTCCATGTCCCTGCAGAATGTTACCTTGTCAACAGGGTTAGTGGGACAGAATGACAGGACTTTAGAAAGTACAGATATTTCCTCTCTGGCTTGTGTGTGGAAAGATTCACAATGCAGTTCTGTTCTGGTTGATTTACAGAGTCTGCTGGGAAAATAGGATTTTAGTCTTACCTGTTAAATCCTTTTCACTTAGTCCATACAGGTTACTGGTACAGTGGGAGGCGATCCGCCCCTTTAAGTAGGCAGGAACATTTCTCCAAATGTATGCAGGGGGTGGAGCCTCCCCTCCCTCTTAAGCTGCCCTCAGCCAGAACAAGCCAGAATGATTTGAGACACAGATACTGACCAGAGATAAGAAGGAAAAGGAAGACTCCTGTGAGCATGCCCCAAAGGTCTCCCACTGAATGCCACAGGAGAGCCAAGCATGGTCCCTTGACAGGGTGGGAGACCAGTAACCTGTATGGACTAAGTGAAAAGGATTTAACAGGTAAGACTAAAATCCTATTTTCACTGTCGTCCAATACAGGTTACTGGTACAGTGGGATATACAAACATTGAGCTTTCCCAGAGGCGGGAAGAAGGCAAGGACCAAGCGCAAGGCCCCAAAGTCACCAGAACTCCTATGAACCAACTAATCATAGAGCCCAACAACAGAAGTGTCAACGGACACCAACCAGGGGTAAAATCGAACCCCCTGAACGATCACAGCACACTGAACTAGAGCCAACAGGGCTCAACAGTAAGGAAGCACTGAGGACCACAGAAGAAGAAAGTCCTAAACAGGCAAGACTGCCTCCAGGACCTTTCTCCCAAAACTGGCATCAGCCGAGGCCAGTACATCCACACGATAGTGCTTCGAGAATGTGTGTACGGAGGACCAAGTGGCCGCCCGGCACAGTTGATCAGCAGACGCTTGATTTTTATAGGCCCAAGAGGCCCCAATTGATCTGGTGGAATGAGCAGTAATCCTGAATGGAACGTGCTTATTCCACAACTTGTAGGCTTCACGAATGGTAGATTTTATCCAAGATGCAATAGTCACCTTGGATGCTGGTCTCCCTGCCCTAGGCCCCTCAGGAATGACAAACAGAGCGTCAGATTTCCTGATAGACTCAGTGCGATGCATATAAAACTTGAGACAATGCACTACATCCAACAAATGAAGATCTCTCTCCTTGTCAGAGGAAGGGTTAGGGCAGAAAGAGGGTACCACAATCTCCTGATTGATGTGAAATTCGGAGATGACTTTGGGCAAGAACTCCTTGGAAGTACGGAGTACAGCCTTATCCTTGTGAAATACCAGGTAAGGAGGTTTACAAGACAGAGCTTGCAACTCTGCTACCCGGCGAACTGAAACAATATCCAAGAGAGAGGCCATTTTCCATGTCAAGAGACGTAAAGGAATGGAAGCCAAGGATTCAAACGGGGGTCTCTGAAGAACCCCCAGCACCAAATTGAGGTCCCACTGGGGAGCTGGACTCTTGAAGGCAGGCCGAACATGAGCTACACCCTGGAAGAAAACTTTAACGTCAGGAAGAACAGCAATCCATTCCTGGAAAAATACAGACAGAGCAGAAGTCCCTTTTCAACCCCATGCAACAAAAGTTGACCATATGCGATGATAGATCTTGGAGGACACAGGCTTGCGAGCCCTAAGCATCGTAGACACCACAGAAGAGGAAAACCCTTTCTTCCTCAAAATTGAGGATTCAACCTCCAAGCCATCAAATGGAGATGCTGAACATCCTCCTTCCACAGATATCCCTGAAGAAGCAGATCTGGACGGGCAGGAAGCGGGAAGGGATCCGCCACTGACATGGCCAGCAGGTCCGGATACCAGGACTGTCAAGGCCAATTTGGGGTGATTAGTATGACAGGACAACGCTCCATCTTCAGCTTCTGGATGACTCTGATCAACAGAGGGAGAGGAGGGAAGATGTACGCTAGGGAGAACTTCCAAGGGATTGACAAAGCGTCCACTGCTAGAGCAAGAGGGTCCCTCCACCGAGAGCAAAACACTGGCACCTTCCTGTTGTGTCTGGTAGCCATCAGATCCACTACAGGTACCCCCCACATCTGGGTTAGGTGAAACACCTCTGGATGAAGTGCCCACTCTCCGCTGTCGACTGTGTGACTACTGAGAAAGTCTGCCATGACGTTGTCCACGCCTGGAATGTGTACCGTTGAAATGACAGGAACATGAGCTTCTGCCCAAGATAAGATGGCCTTGACCTCTAACCAAGCGGTGAGACTTCTTGTGCCGCCTTGTCTGTTGATGTAGGCCACTGAGGTGGCGTTGTCGGACTCCACTCCTCCAGCTGAGATTCCCAGTGTCTCAGGGCTAGAAAGATGGCACGAAGGTCCAGAACATTGATGGAGAGGAGAGATTCTTCCAGCCCCTGAGCACTAAAACGACCCAACACTGCCCCCCAACTCCGGAGGCTGGCATCCGTCGTGACTGTGGTCCAATAGGGAATCTGAAAGGACCTCCCTTTCAGGAGATGACAGGTCCAGCCACCATTCCAAGCTCAGCTCGACATGAGGAGGCAGAGAGACTGATGATCTGGATGATTCCTGCACGTCTGAATCACAAACCTCTGAAGTTCCCTGGTGTGCGCCATGGCAAATGGCACTGCCTCTATTGTGGAAATGAATTTCCCCACCAGAGAAGTCAACTTCGCCACTGGAACCCTTTCGAGATCCAGGATCTTGGATACACGGAGAGTAATCTGATGAGCCACTTCCTGTAAAAACACCATGCACTGCTGAGTGTCGAACAGGAGACCCAAGAAAAGGATCTGTTGAGATGGGATCAAGTCTGACTTGTCCAGATTCACGATCCACCCGTGGCGATTGAGTGTCTGGATTCACAACTGAACCTGCTGGTGAAGGATCTCCGCAGATGAAGCTTTCAGGAGCAGATCTCCCATGTAGGGAGTCACTCTGACACCCTCTCGATGAAGCACAGCTATCAAAGCTCCCAATACTCTCTGAAAAACCTGAGGAGCTGAAGTCAGTCCAAAGGGAAGAGCTGAAAACTGAAAGTGGCCCTTGTGACAGGCAAACCTGAGTTACCGCCCGCTCTCTGGATGAATAGGGATGTGAAGATATGCATCCTGAAGGTCCAGTGAGGCAAGGAACTCCCCTGGAGACATTGCGGCTATCACAGTACGCAGTGATTCCTGACGATAGTGGGAACTCACAACAAAGGAATTGAGATCCTTGAGGTCCAAAATAGGATGGGCACCTCCGTTCTTTTTGGCCACAACGAACAGGTTGGAATAAAATCCTGAACCTGTGTCCTCTGAAGGAACTAATTCCAGGACCTCTTTGTCCAAAAGATCCTGAATAGCGTCGTCGAACAGACATCTTTTTGTAGGCTCCTGAGAAGGATGAGTAAAATGGAACCGAAAGGGAGGCAGGGAAGAGAAAGGGATCCTGTAACCCTCTGATACCACCTGAATAACCCAAGGGTAGCCAATCAGAAAACGGGCGCGAAACAAGCGCTCATGGGAAACGTAGTTTTTCTCAGAAGTACCCCTAAAACAGTACCCGAAGCCCCCCAAGAACCCCAACACACTGAATCATGCAACCGGATGATAGAGCAAGGGAAGAGTAACAAAATGAGCCCACTCTGAAGTCGCTGTGACAAGCGGTTCCAGAGATATGTCCCACACTGTGTAAACCCATAGAGCGTAAAGGAGCAATGGCATCTATGCGGGAAAAGCGCGCTTAAAGGCGCGGAACATAAACTTTTAATAAAGTTACCCTGACAGGAAAAAGTTACCAAACACATATAAAACATGAGAAAACAATATCCCAAAGAGGAAAACAGCAGGGAAAAGGTTAAAACCCCCATAAACTGCTCCAAAACCCAGGGAATACACACAGACATTGCATAAATACAGTGCAATATAAAGAAAAACACCCAATGAGTGCTGGAGTGCATAATGAGAACTCCCAAATACAAGCCCAATGAAGGGACACTGTGGGACAAGTGGACCTTCAGCATTCAAAGGGTGGCTCACCTTTCTGCAGGACTTCTGTCTTCAGGTAACCGTGTGAAAAGGGAATTAACCAAAGGAAAATCCCCAGCAGGGAAGCTACTTGACTCAAGTTGTTCCCTCTTCAGGGCATAAGGTCCACCAGAAAATCCCTGGAAGCTGCACTAGCCACTTTGGAGAGGGCAATTGTCAGCCATGGTCACCCGCCTAATGGTGGTATTCCATATTTGAAGAAAACAAAAAAAAAAAAACTAAAGTTTATTGAGAGATGTTCTCCACCTGGTGTGCACAGCACGCAGGAACAAATCATTCTGGCTTGTTCTGGCTGAGGGCAGCTTAAGAGGGAGGGGAGGCTCCACCCCCTGCATACATTTGGAGAAATGTACCTGCCTACTTAAAGGGGCGGATCGCCTCCCACTGTACCAGTAACCTATATTGGACGACAGTGAAACCTGCTTTGTGTCTCAGTTTGTAGTTTCTTCCTCTTGGTGTTGATGAGGAATGTTTCCTCTACCACTGACTGATCAAAGAATCAGTATTTGGACTAACGTTCTTATGTGATTTCCATTATAAACAATGTAATGTGTACTTGTATTTAACCCCTTAACGACTGGCCGAGCAGGCACGTGGCGGTCACTAAAGGACCACAGCACATTTTTTTTATGTGCCGATCTGACTCAGGGCTCCCCGAATGGCGTGCAGCCGCGCGGGGAGCCCTGAAATCCATGACGGTCCTGGTATGTCATGGGTTGTTCAGTCACTTCTACCCATGACGTACCAGGACCGTCAAGAGTCGTTAAGGGGTTAAGAGAAGTTTTCATATTTATCTGTATAACATGCCTGAGGAAGAGACCTAAGAAGTCTTGAAAGCTTGCATTTTAAATCTGTTTAGTTAGCCAATAAAGGTATCAACTTTACTACATGTTTGCCTCCTGTGTTTCTATGGCTAACACAGTACCAACTCTCATCTATATTTTATTTCTTATTAAATGGATATTGTTTTTAAATGGTTTCATATACAATTTTATCTTGTGATTTTCATCTATTAAAATGTAACTGCTACACTTATATGGTATTTGCGCTGTCTTACCCTTTCCCATTTTTTTTCTTTTACATGACAAATTATCCTTTGAATTATGAACTGTGATGAACTTTTAAGAGATGTGGCAAAGAGAGTATGTGCCCAAATAAACTTTGTAGGGAAAGCTTTCTAAGTGAATAGTGGAACTTGTATAATCTATACTCTACATATATCACATAGATCCATCCCACCATCTGTAAATTATCCCAATGCGTTGGTTTAGAAACATGCTCTTTTCTCTGTCCAATACAGATTACTGGTAACTCTGAGAGGCGATCAGCCCCTTAGTAGGCAGGAACAATTCTCAGTGTATTCAGGGGGTGGAGCCCCCCTTCCCTCCTTCACTGCAGCTAGCCAATCCGCTCCAGAAAGACTTGTTCCTTGTTGAAGACAACACCAAGCTGAGAACAGTTCCACTATAGTTTTAGAATCTTTATTTTCTGTTAGATATGAAATACCACCATTAGGCGGATTACCATAACTGACAATGCCCTTAAATGTGTCTAGCTCAGTATCCAGGTGCTTTTTGTGGACTTTAAGCCCTGAGGGGGAAAATCTTGATTCCAAGTGCTTCCCCAGGAGTTACCCACTGAGGTACTTCTTGCTGCATCGTAATCTGAAGACAGAAGATCTACAGGAAAGGTGAGCAACCCTTTGAGTGCTGCAGGTCCACTTGTCCCACAGTGCCCCTCCGCACAGGGGTGTATTTCTGGAGTTCCTATTGCACACTCCTGCACTCATTGGGTATATCTGTAATGTCTGTTGGGTGTTTGGAGCAAGTTTATGTGGTAACTTAACCCTTTCACTGCTGGTTTGGCACTTTTTGGGGGGTTTTCTATCACTTTCCCTACTGGGTTAGTGTTTTTTGGGTATCATCACATGTTCTGTTGATGTTTTATGCATTTTAATGTTTTATTTTAAAAATTGTCAAAATTGTGTGCTTTACCTCATAGTCCTCATTATTCCTTTCACTCCTATGGGACTGTACTGTTTGGGACGTATCTCTGCAGCCGTTTAACCTAGCGACTTTAGAGATGGCTCATTTTACTTGTCTGCCCCTGCTCTATCATCTGGTTCAGCCGTAGCAGTAACGGAGACAACACTTGCACACTGCTGAAGTCTAATGGAGGCAACAGGTGGCTCAACAGCCTGAGTGGTAATGGAGGCAGACACTTGCTCTGAGCAGAGGCAATAACGTAGACTAGGCCCAAGGTAGACTGCCGTAGCAGTAACGGAGACAACACTTGCACTACGCACAAGTATAACCGGAGGCAACCGGTGGCTCAAAAGCCGGAGTGGTAACGGAGGCAGACACTTGCTCTGAGCAGAGGCAATAACGTAGACTAGGCCAAAGGTAAACTGCCGTAGCAGTAACAGAGACAGCACTTGCACTCTGCACAAGTATAACGGGGCAACCGGTGACTTAACTGCCGGACTAGTAACGGAGACTGGCCGCTGATACTCTACACAAGGAAATAACCCAATAGGCGACAGTCAGAATGTCGCCTAGGTGACACAGCACAGGAACGCCAACCAAGCCGGGTAGATACACGGAGCAGGAACGTTGGCCGGGTCGGATCACGGAGCAGGAACATCATCCAAGCCGGGTCGAATCATGGAGCAGGAACGTCAGCCAAGCCGGGTCGAATCACGGAGCAGGAACATCAGAAGAATAGTCATGCAATCTGGGTCGGTACACAAGGGCAGCAGAACAATATGCAGAGTAGTCAGGCAGGCCGAGTCGGTACACTGGGAAACACTGAGCAGAAATAAGCAGTGGCACAGGAACACCGCGAAAGGGCATCGGAGGGGTGCCCCTAGCCCAGTATATAAGGGTCATACTGGGCGGGACTAACACATGGTAGCTAATGGGAGCAAGGCACAGACTAGACTGACAGAAAAAAAATAAAAAGAGCACGGGCACCGTGATAGTACCCTCCTCTCAAAGACCCCCTCTCCTGGCAGAGGGGCCTGGTTTCTGAGGATATTTAGAGTGAAAACTGCGCAGAAGTCTTGGGGCATGAAGGTCGCTCTGATCAACCCAGGAACATTCCTCAGGGCCATAGCCCTTCCAATGGACCAAATATTGCAATTTTCCTCTAAATCTGCTCAATATGTTTTGAACTTCGTACTCTTCCTGGCCCTGAACCTCCACAGGACCGGGCACCACAGGAGTGGTAGTGGAGCGATTGGATACCAGAGGTTTCAGTAAGGATACATGGAACACATTGTGAATGCGCATAGATGCTGGGAGCTTCAATGCATACGACACAGGGTTAATTTTACGAATCACCCTGAAAGGTCCAATGAACCGGGGAGCCAACTTATTAGACAGGACTTGCAAATTAAGATTTCTGGAGGAGAGCCATACCCTATCCCCAACCTGAAATGAGACCGCTGGCAGCCTTCTACGGTTAGCGTGGCGCTGATGGCGCTGGAACGACTGACTGAGGGCCCTCTGAACCTGTGCCCATGTGGAGCGGAGCTGCTCGATGTGCTCATCCAGAGCTGGAATCTGTTGCGACTGGAATGAGTCCATGAGCAAGCATGGCTGGAACCCGTAGTTGATGAGAAACGGGGAGCTCCCGGACGATGAATTAACTGCACAGTTCCTGGTGAACTCTGCCCACGGCAACAGGTCTGCCCAATTATCATGATGATCTGTGAAAAAACAGCGCAGGAACTGTTCCAAACCCTGATTGGCACACTCAGCGGCTCCATTGGACTGGGGATGGTAGGCAGAAAAAAGACAGCTGAATGCCCATCTGGTTACAAAATGCTCTCCAAAATCTGGACGCAAATTGGCTTCCACGGTCAAACACCAGGACTCTGGGTACCCCATGCAAACGGAACACTTCCTTAGCGAAAACAGCCAACTCCTGGGCAGAGGGAAGACCAGGAAGAGGCACAAAATGAGCCATCTTAGAGAATCTATCGACCACCATAAGAATGAATGAGTAACCCCTAGACACTGGCAGCTTTCCCAGTAAATCAATGGACACGTGGGACCAAGGACATTCACCATTAGGCACTGGTTGAAGTAGGCCCACCGGGAGGTGTCTAGGGGTCTTGGCACGGGCACAGGTGGTACAGGCTGCGGTAAAAGTGGAGCAGTCGGCCCGTAGGGAAGGCCACCAGAAAACTTGTGAGAGAGATCATATTAATTGATCCCTCCCAATATGTCCAGCAGCCTTAGAAGAGTGGTATGTCTAGAGCAACTGTGTACGAAATGGCTCATCCACAAAACACTTACCCACTGGGGTTTCTGGGGGTGCAGTAGCCTGGGTAGCCAGAATCTCTTCTCCCAGTGATGAAGTGATACTAGTGCGTAGGGTGGCCAGGATGCGATCAGGCTGAATAATGGGTACGGGAACCTCATCCTTCTCCATCTCTGGCCCAAATTGTCTAGACAGGGCATCGGCCCTAACATTCTTGGAGCCCGGGAAATAGGATACTACAAAATTGAAGCGAGATAGGAACAGGGCCCACCTGGCCTGACGAGACGACAATCTTTTAGCCTCCGAGAGATAAGTTAGGTTTTTGTGGTCAGTAAGAATTAGTACAGGAGTTCTGGTACCCTCCAGCAGGTGGCACCATGCTTTCAGAGCCAGAATGATAGCCAGGAGTTCTCTGTCACCAATTTCATAATGACTCTGGGCACTGGACAGCTTTTTAGAGAAGAACCCACATGGTCTCAGAGCAGTACTGCCCCAAACGCTATCTCAGAAGCATCAACCTCCAACGTGAATGGAAGGGAGGGGTTAGAGTGGGACAGTACCGGGGCAGATGCAAAAGCGGATTTTAGTGTCTGGAAAGCAAGCTCCGCAGCATCAGACCATTGGGAGGGATTAGCGCCCTTTTGTGTAAGGTCAGACAGAGGTTTAACAATGGTAGAGAAGTTATGGATAAACTTCCTGTAATAATTAGCGAACCCAAGAAAACGCTGAATTGCTTTTAACCCTTTGGGTCGTGGCCACTGCAAGATTGCTGCGAGTTTCTCCTGGTCCATGGCAATACCATCCAGAGATATCACAAAACCCAAAAAAGGCACTTAGGACCTGTGAAACTCGCACTTCTCCATTTTACAATATAACTTATTTTTGCATAAACAAAGCAAGACCTCACACACCCTTGATGTGTTGGGACAGAGTGGCAGAATGTATGAGTATGTCATCAAGGTATACCACTACACAGGACTGTAGTAAATCACGGAGGATGTCATTAATGAATCCTTGAAATATAGCTGGTGCGTTACAAAGACCAAATGGCATAACTAGATATTCATAATGCCCAGATCTAGTATTAAATGCCGTTTTCCACTCATCCCCCGCTCTTATTCTGATCAGGTTATAGACAGCACGTAGGTCTAATTTCGTAAAAATGGAAGAACCTTTTAACCTGTCAAATAGCTCAGTAATGAGTGGTATGAGGTATGCGTTCTTGGACATAAGTTTATTTGATCCCCTGTAATCAATGCAAGGTCTCAACTCGCCACTCTTCTTTTTTACGAAAAAGAACCCAGCACCAGCAGGTGAGGTAGACTTCCGAATAATCCCTCTATTAAGGGCGTCCTCAATGTATTCCTCCATAGCCCGGTTTTCCTCGCACGACACTGTATACGTGCGACCCCTAGGGTGCACAGCCCCAGGGGGCAAATCAATGGCACAATCGTATGCCCTATGCTGGGGCAATGTGCTAGCCTCTCCCTTACTGAAAACGTCACTGAATTGATGGTATTTGGCTGGCACAGAGGGAGAGGCACACAAAATCTTAACCGGCTGAGTCACGCAATGCTTCATACAGTACTCGGACCAAGATGTGATCTCTCAACTCTGCCAGTCAAACTGGGGATTGTGCAAATGTAACCACGGAAACCCCAGAATGACCACATGATGAGGAGAATGGATAATCTGAAATCGTTGTTCCTCTGTGTGGAGGGCCCCAATAGACATAGAAATCGGAATAGTCTCCATAGTTATCTGGGCTGGTTCTAGTGGTCTGCCATCAATGGCTAAGGGAGATTCCCTTCTGACCAACGGAATCTTATGTAACGCAGAAAAAGAATTATCCATGAAATAACCGGCCGTGCCGGAATCAACCAGAGCCAGAACCTCCACAGAGTGTTCTGCCCAGGAAAACACCACCTTTATTGTGGGTTTCTGCATGATCGGGTCTAGGGACTGCTGAACACCACCTAGGGCCTGTCCCCCAAGGTACCCTAGGTGCGTTCGTTTCCCGGACGCACAGGACAAATACGTAATAAATGGCCAGCCTTGCCACAGTATAGACATAACCCCTGCCTCCTGGGGTGTGCCCGTTCCTCCTTTGTTAATTTGGTGAACCCTAGTTGCATCGGTTCACAGGGTTCTAGTTTACTCTCAGGAGGAATGGGAGGCATGGCTGGGTTCAAAGGACTGCCATGCCCACAGTTTTTAGGCCGTAACCTACGGTCCTTGGCCATAAATCTCTCACGAATAAGAGAATCAATTAAAATGGCATTATACTCGTCCAGATCACTGGGTAGTTCTCTAGCTGCCGTTTCATCCTGAATATGGTCAGCCAGTCCTTGAGCAAAGGCTGCCACCAGCGCCTCATTATTCCAACCCACCTCTGCTGCCAATGTACGGAATTCTATGGCATACTCGCCCACAGTACGATTGCCCTGTTGTATTTCCATCAATTGTTTGGCAGCAGAGGCGACTCTCCCAGGAACTTCAAATACTCTCCGGAAGGTTCGTACAAACTCACTGAAGTTCCTGGTACAAGGTTTAGCATTCTCCCACAAGGGATTAGCCCATGCCAAAGCTCTGCCCGTTAATAGTGAAATCATGAACCCGACCTTACTGCAGTCATTCGGAAAGGCATGAGGGGTTAATTCCAGAAATAGCTCCAATTGATTAATAAACCCTCTGCACAGGGTGGGTTCACCATTGTGTGTAAGTGGTAACGGGGCAGAAGCCGTTAACCCCTTAACTGAGGCCGCCGCGGCCACCGATTGACTCTCCAGTGTCAAAACTGGGGGGACCACCGGATTCTGAACTGGTTTATCGAGATGCACCGTGCGCTCAAGAATAGTTTGTATAGCCAGTGCCAACTGGTCCAAACGCTGCTCATGTACATCCATCTTCCAGTGGATGTTCTGTGAATTTCCCTCACCTTTACTGTCTGAGGTCATGGCCCTTTCGTACTTTAATAACCTTCACAGGTCCTGTAGTATATCATCAGAATAGTACAGACACACGACATGTTATAGATACATAGGCCTACTCAGGTCCAGCATAAACAATAAGTCCACAATAGTCTATACTGACACAGGTCAGGCAGAGTGATGGATTCCCAGGAGCAAGGTCTTGCATGGGTTAAAGATCTTCAGAGTGTAAACAGTTCCATGTGCAGAGAGCTCAGTGATGGGACTCCCTGCATATAAGAAGCTGTGGAAATCGTAATGCCAAAAGCCAGATAAGCAGAACTAGCATGAGCTGTTTAGGCAGTACTCGGAACAGAGACACATGAGGTACTGCCGTAGCAGTAACGATGAGAACAACACTTGCACACTGCCGAAGTCCAACGGAGGCAACAGTTGGCTCAACAGCCTGAGTGGTAACGGAGCAGACACTTGCTCTGAGCAGAGGTAATAACGGAGACAAGGCCCAAGGTAAACTGCCATAGCACTAACAGAGACAACACTTGCACTCTGCACAAGTATAATGGGGACAACCGGTGACTCAACTGCCGGAGCAGAAACAGAGACTGGCCGCTGATACTCTGCACAAGGAAATAACCCAATTGCCAGACAGTCAGAATGTCGCCTAGGCGACACAGCACAGGAACGCCAACCAAGCCGGTTAGATACACGGAGCAGGAACGTCAGCCAAGCCAGGTCGGATCACGTAGCAGGAACGTCAGCCAAGCCAGGTCGGATCACGGAGCAGGAACGTCAGCCAAGCCGGGTAGAATCACGGAGCAGGAACATCAGCCAAGCCGGGTCAGAGTCACAGAGCAGGAACGTCAGCCAAACCAGGTCGTATCACGGAGCAGGAACATCAGAAGAATAGTCAGGCAATCCGGGTCGGTATACAAGGGCAGCAGAACAATATGCAGAGTAGTCAGGCAGGCCGAGTCTGTACACTGGGAAACACTGAGCAGAAATAAGCACTGGCACAGGAACACCGCAAAAGGGCACCGGAGGGGTGCCCCTAGCCCAGTATATAAAGGTCATACTGGGCGGGACTAACACGGTAGCCAATGGGAGCAAGGCACAGACTAGACTGACAGAAAAAAAAAAAAAAGAGCACGGGCACCGTGATACCTAGAGAATTCTCAGGTCATTTATGCCCAGCATGTTTTGATGCCCCTGACAGCATTCCAGGGACCTCCAGCCATGCCATAGAGCCAGCTTGAGGGCAAGAGTTCAAGTCTGCGACTAGGGACCTTAGGTCCACATTGCAACTCTTTCCATCCCAGTTACAGGGGGCTTTTCAGTCTTGGCAGGCCCCCTCTTCAGTCAGGTCTTCCCTGCCCAAACCTCAGGGAGTACCTGATGTGTCAGATTCCTCTGAGGAGGAATTGCTGGTGGATTCAGATGTTGAGGAGTGTTCTGTTTTGGGGTCCTCTCAGTTTTTTGGGGACCCTTTTTAGGCTGATCCTGAACACGCCGCTGAGGGCCTGATCAGGGCTGTCTTAACCACTCTTATAATTAAATCTTTATTGAAATAAGAATGACAACCATCATCAAACAAAAACAAAGCCATGGTAAAGGAAAAGAAAACAAACAGCCATGTAAAGGATATGAACATCACATATAAACACAATGAGTACAAACAGCAGACAAAGAAGCAAACTTAAGTATGATGGCCTGACATTCCCATTCCATAATTTTTACTGAAAAATATAAAAAAAAGAGAGAAAAGGAGAAAGAGATAGAGAAAGAAGAGGACAGGCAGAAGGGGAGATGAGGAAAGAAAAGGGAGAAGGACCCAAGAGGAAGAAAAGAATAGACCAGATAAAGAAGAGAAAGAAGAAGAATAAAGAGTCGAGCACCCCGGCGAACAGGCAAGCAACCCCACAACCAAAAGCAGCCGAGCTATGGATAAGGCCACACAGTCAAAGGCCTAGGTAGCCCGCACCAAGTCCCAGCCCTGAAGAGTAGCAGATAGTTAGGGTAGAAGACCCACTACACCGGAGCACTCGACAATAGAGGAAAGAAAAAGGGTAAGAGAAAAGAGAGAGGAATACAGAGCAGAGAAGATCTCTAAAAAAGGAGTAAAGTAGAAAAGAAGAATAGAAAAGAAGAAATACAGTAGAATAGCACACTCTACCCGAGCAGGGGCAAGGAGGCGTATAGCCACCCACCCGGGGTAATATGTACATCAGAGAGAGTAGACTTAAACAGCAAAGCAGACGGAAAAGTAAGGAAGTCACCTGGGGGAGCAGACCCCCAGTCTGAAATAAGCAAGAAGGGTGAGGCATAGAACTGTAGGCTCCCGGACAGAGAAGAGGATAAATAAGAAAAACATACATTAAAAGAAATAACAAAACTTATAGGGACTACAAAAGAGGACATAGGAAAAGTCAATTGAGAAAGGAACACATAGGGGGGAGAGAGAAAAAAAAAGTGGAGAAGAAAAGCAAGGGAAGGTAGACATACACACGAGGGAAAAACACCATTAGGCAGCTATAAACAATGAAAAGGGCACAAAAGTATGGACAAAGGAAAGCCAGGCCAGCATTGGAGAGATATCATAAACCCCAGACATACATTAATGTGAGACCAACAAATGCTTCCCCTGCCCGACAGTGTGGGATAGTAAAAGGGAAGAGCATACTAACCCAGAGTCTCTAAAGGCAGCAGTATAAATCCCCTATCCCATTGAAGGCATCCCAAATGGAGGTACCCCAGACTAGAACCATCAGTTCTCCCAATACCTGCGAGAGAATCTCTCCCCCAATCTCGTCACTAAAGAGGAAAGGAATAAAAGAGAAAGAGGAGGGGGGATACTGTCGAACAGGGAGAAGCAAACCGTCTTGTCTCAGGCAAAATATTTAATCACAAACAGCATAATCAATATGCATAGCATCAACATAAAAATGTCAAGTAACTCCGGTATTACCGGTGATTGAATATCCACAGTGCATTCAATACAAAATTTTTAATCATAAAGGAGCACCAAACTCCCTCCCCCAAGATCCAAACCGCGACATCGCCGCAAAAAACAAAGCTGCGGCGCTCTCGCGATCCAGACCTCTCATTCTACATGACCAACCATCCCCTACAAAACTCCCATCAAACATAACCATCCCACTAACCAAGCAAAAGCCGTCAGCCCATGGCCGGTCCCACAAAAGCCCATAGAACCGGCCATGATCCAAAGACAAACGCTGCCAACATATCAACTCCATAACTCCCATCTCCCCCCCTCCATAAATTCGCTATCGACATGCGATCCTGAGTCAGAGGGCAGGCAAGAGTCGGCTAAAACTCTCTCTCCAAATAAGGCCCAGGAATAAAGCCAAGGGAGTAAGGTCCATAACGAGATCTTATAAGGTCAATATGCCCATGTTTGGGCCACAAGTAGCTGCCCGCCATGACCCAATGACCAGACCGCACGCCGAGGGCCAAATAAAAGGAAACAAAATCCCCATGTAGATAATAAACGGAGCAGGATAAGTCCCACTGAAAATCACAAAAACTACCACCTCATAACCGGGCAGCCAATCAGCCCGCGACAGGGCCCCACTCCTCCCCAGGAGCCCGACCGCGGGCCGAGGGCCCCCGCCAGCAAACCCCGAAACCACCCCAACAGTAGTAACCAGCCGAAACAGGAACATAACAGTACAAAATCATATGCCCCAGAGACCGGAAGGCCAACCGACCCACAACAGGGCCCACTCAACCTCCAAAGCCCCGCCATGAGTCGGCGGCCCCCCGCCCTACCAGGGCATCCCCCAACTACGAATCTCTAGGATCCCCAGCCAGAAATGAGCAATCAGGATCACAAGCATCCATGGTAAAAAGTCTCAAAAAGAGCCCAATAACACTGTCAGGCTACAGTTTCTGAAGAGTTCCACACAAGTAGAGCTACCTCCAGTATGAATAAAGAGCATCTGACCGGAGTCAGGGAAATCAGGTACCAGTCTGAAGGCTATACCGTATAAAAAGTTTCATCCCCGTTCCTGCCGTGTGGGAGATGAGGAGTCCTCCTCAGTGGTGGGTGAAGCTCTGTTCCTCCTTTTCCGTGGAACTGGGTGCCATTGGGATCGCGGAGATGCTGTAGAGGACCACTGCATTTCCCCAAGTTGTGGAGCTAGCACAGGAGTCGCCTCAGGAAGCGGGATCTGTAAAGCTTCAGCAAACATTTTAGTATTGCCCTTATACCGCAACACATGATGAATCCCATCTCTGAAAACCATCAGACGCATAGGAAAGCCCCACTTATACTGGATGCCGTGTTGTCGCAGTGAAGTAGTAAGAGGGCGAAGTTCCCTTCTCCATGATGAGGTAAGTGGAGATAGATCTCCAAAAACAGTGATCGATGCACCCCGAAAAGAAAAAGCAGTGTTACCTCGAGCAGCTTGGAAAATCGCCTCTCTGTCAGGATATTTTTGAAATCTGACAATAACGTCCCTAGAAGCATCTTTAGGAGCCAGTTTAGATTTAGCTAGGCGATGCGCCCTGTCAATTGGTAGATTTACCGGGGTATTGGTGTGCAGAATGTGAGTGAAAAGTTCTCCAAGGTAGGGTCCCAGTGCCTCAGGGAGGATGTCTTCAGGGATCCCCCTGAAGCGCAAATTGTTGCGTCGGGATCGATTTTCAGCGTCGTCGAGCTTAACCAGCAAATCCATATTCTGGGTGTGTAAATAGTCCAATTTTCTTGTCACATCATGTTTAAATGCTTTCCAATCCTCAAAATCTTCTTCAATAGCAGAGACGCGGTCTCCCAATTGTCGGACATCCGCCCGCACATCTTTCAGTTCCTCTCGAAGAAAGGCCTTTAAATCCTGAAGGAGATTTTGTAAGTCTTGCTTAGTAGACGGAGATCTGGCAGAGGAGTCACAATCCCCATGTGTATCCTTTGAACGATGTACAGGGGAACGGGATCTAGACCTGGAAGCAGATTCTGTCTCTCCAATTGCCCCATCAGCCATTTTGTCAGATAGAGAAGCCTCTTCCCCCACAGGCCGTGGCGGGAAAAAGGAGCGCAGTCCAGAATCACGTTTATTCTGCTTGTTTCTCGCCATAAAGAAGTCCTCTGGCGTATAAGTAGTTTCACCACCAAAAAAAACAGCCAGTAAACTGTAAGTATGTCAGTAAAATCACGCAAAATCTGCCCGGGAGCCCAAGAGCTAAGGCATTAAGCAGCCATCCGCTCGGCAGTCCAAGCCATGCCCCCTGTCTTAACCACTCTTAACATTCCCCTAGTTCAGGAGGTTCCTTCTGATCCCTCTGATGTATTCCAGGAGCCTGCTAAGCCCCTTACTTATTTTCCACCTAATCCCACTCTTGACCACCTTGTGTCTGAGGAGTGGAAATCCCCGGACAAGAAAGCTTCTGTGTGCAGGAAATTTGCTAATCTTTACCCCTTCTCTGAGGCTGCTCTTGCTCAGTGGGTTCATCCCCCCAAAGTAGATGCACCTATATCCAGGCTATCTAAATCTACTGCTTTGCTGGTCTTTCTGCAACTGCTGGTTCTGCTATGCGTCCAGAGTTTGCCACAGCGTGGGTGAACTGGGCCATTGCGGTCTGGACTGGACAGCTCACCAAGGCTGTCTGTCAGGATGCACCTACTTCTGATAAATTGTGCCTTCTTGCCAACATATCTGAGGCACAGCATTATGTCTCTGCTGCCTTATTTGATGCCATCTGTTTGGTAGCCAAGGTTTCCACCATGTCTGTGGTGGCATCCACAAGTGTTTGATCTGCTGGTCCAGAAAAGGAGGCGTCCTTGGATAAACCTGATGGCTACCAGGGACAACAGGAAGGTTCTGTTGTCTTGCTTTCACTGGGGTAGTCCTCTGGCATTTGCAGTGGATGATTTGTCAATTCCTTGGCACTTTCATCTAGCCTACAGTTTTCTTCCTCTCATCCCCAGGGTGTTGAAAGGTTAGGATGGAAGGTGCATTGGTCATTCTGGTTGCTCCTTATTGCACCAGGCAACCTTGGTTTCCAGGATTCTTGGTTTTGTCTGCTCAGGATCAGTTTTCTCTGCCATGCAGACCAGATCGCCTTCTCCAGGGTTACCTCTGGAGTGAGGACGTGGACAGTCTGGCTTTGATGGCATGGCTGTTGAATCCTCCATCTCAAGGAGGAAGGGCTTTTCTCCTGAGGTGGTCTCCACCATGATTCAAGCTAGGAAACCAGTTTCTTCTAAGGCCTACCACAGGGTTTGGTCTAACTTTCATTCTTGGTCCGTGGACAGGGATCTGTCCTCACAGGAGTTTGATCTTTCATCCATCTTATCCTTTTTGCAGGTTGGTGTGAACAAGGGTTTTAGCCTTAGTTCCTTGAAGGTTCAGACCTCCGCTCTCTCGGTCTTTTACCAGAGATGCATTGCCATGTTGCTGGATGTTAAGATCTATTTTCGGATGTCGCTCTTGCTTTCCCTGCTTACAAGACTCCCCGCTGCTCAGTGGGACCTTAATCTGGCCTTGGGTGTATTGTAGCAGCCTCCCTTTGAGTCCTTGGCAACCATTCCTCTGTCTTCTGATGTGGAAGATGTCTTTTCTTTTGCCCGTGGTCTCTGTCTGCTGAGTTGCAGGCCTTGTCCTGCAAAATGCCTTTCCTGGTGATTCACAAGGATAAGGCTGTTCTCCGTACCTCCCAGGAATTTCTTCCTAAGGTGGTCCCTGAGTTCCACATCAATTAGGAGATTGTTGTGCCTTCCTTTTGTCCTGACCCTAAATCTGACACAGAGAGGGATCTCCACTTGTTAGATGTAGTGCGCTGCCTTAAATTCTGTGTGCACCATACTAAGTCTGTTCGTAAGACTGATGCTCTATTTGTCATCCCGGAGTGTCCCAGAGCTGGTTTGGCTGCATCCAAAATGACTATTACATTCTGGATTAACTCTATCATCTGCAAGGCTTATGAGCTCAGAGGGAAATCTGTTCCCTTCCACACAGTCACCCTCCCAAACACTAACCCTCCCATTGGCCCTACACTACTCCTAATATTAACAATAAAGTGTACCAATACTAGTCTTAACACTATCCTATCATCCATAGCTGTAACACTTACCTGGCAGTCTGACACCCAGTGGGGTCTTCTGCACCCTGGTCTTCCTCTTTAATTCTTCTTCTGTAATCTTCATCTGTCATCATCTTCTTATTTTCTTTATCTGTCCTCTTCTTTAGTCTTCTTTAAACTGTGTTGGCTCAAAAAAAAAAAAATCTAAGTATTAAAATCAATATTGCAATAAAAGTTATGCTGCCGCTGCTGGTGGCAACTGCAGCTAAAAGACCAAAAATCCCCCCTCTTTATACCTTTTGGGATGTTGCCCGATCCACACTGAGGGAAAATTGAACAGAGACTGACCAGTCCCTGTTCAAAATAGTTCCCACACTTCCCAGCCAATCAGCTTCTAGCTGGAGGCATGTCTAAATGATCTAGAAGCTGGGAGGACACTCCTATTGGCTTGAGTGTGTGGTTACTGCAGGGCACGAGTAGGGGGGATTTTTGGTCTTTTTTTTTTTTTTTTTTTTTTTTCTGTCGCTGGCGGCAGCATAACTTGTATGGCATATTGATTTTAATACTTATATATATTTTTCAGATCCAACACTAAATTTAAAGAAGAAGACTAAAAAAAGCACAGATGAAGAAAAGCAGATGATGACAGATAAAGAAGATATAAGCAGAAGTAGAAGAACTGAAGAGGAAGACCCCCACTGGACATCAGATTTACAGGTAAGTGTGTAAAGTTAATTGAATGTTAGCTTTCGGGAGATTAACCCCTCAAGTGCCAGTGGGTGTATGCAACACTGTGCAAAGCACTGTATACCCCACTTGCACTCAAAGGGGTTTTTTTTTATGTTGCTTTACACACTGTTTTTGATACTTTGTTTTTACTGATATGGGGCTTATTGATATGGGGCCATGTTCACTTGTGTAAGGATCCCTGCTTTTGATTTTTTTTTCCTTATCTTTTTGGACACTTAACTTACAAGCCGGTGGTTGGACATACACACATTAAGGGACTCCATATTTTCTAGACGGTAATGTTTGGCAGTAAAAGTGAGTCCCTTAACATGTGTTACTAGCCATCACATGTAATTGAATTGCAAATTCAATTTGTCAATGTCCAATGGATGCAAATTTAGCACCGTAGTGCATTTTTTTGGTTCGGCAGTGTGTCACAGAGCAGGTAATAGCATACCTGACTGTGACCTGAAACTACCGACTGTGTTTAGTTTTTTTTGTTGTTTGTTTTGTGTTTTTGTTAAAGCGTTTAATTGAATCGATACCCATATTTCCTGGTGCAATGATCTGCAGACTGTAAGTCAGTTCTATCTAGGTCTTGACTGTAATTGATTCACATTTTGTAATCTCTGTTCTACAACAAGTGAGTGTAAGACTCTTACTTATTTGTAGTTACAGCAGTAACATTTCATAAAAGAATGCACACTGGAGACGCTTTATTTCATGCAAATTCTTTCTCTTTTTTGTTTTCTTTTGTGTTTTGAGTTAAAAGAAAAACTTTTTTGGTTTTCATTGGGGATGATGTCACTTTCATGCAGTGGTGTTTCCGACTGCATGCAAGTGACGTCACAATCATGTGATGCGTTCTGGGAAGAAGAAGGGTTTAAAAGGTTGTTTGTCTCTTAATCCCATTGTCTTGATAAAGGTCCATCAATATATATACATATATACACAATACTTTGCCAACGTTTTAGGCAGGTGTGAAAAAATGCTGTAAAGTAAGAATGCTTTCAAAAATAGACATGTTAATAGTTTATTTTTATCAATTCACAAATTTGAACGTAACTGAACAGAAGAATCATCTAAATCAAATCAATATTTGCCTTCAAAACAGCATCAATTCTTCTAGGTACACTTTCACACAGTTTGTTAAGGAACTCAGCAGGTAGGTTGTTCTTGGATAATAAGCCACAGTTCTTCCGTGGATTTAGGCAGCCTCAGTTGCTTCTCTCTCGCTTCATGTAATCCCAGACAGAATCAATGCTGTTGAGATCAGGGCTCTGTGGGGGTCCTACCATCACTTCCAAGACTCCTTGTTATTCTTTACGCTGTAGATGGTTCTTAATGACTTTGACTGCATGTTTGGGGTCATTGTCATGCACAATAAATTTGGGGCCAATCAGATGCCTCCCTGATGGTATTGCATGATGGATAAGTATCAGCCTGTACTTCTCAGCATTGAGAAGACCATTAATTCTGACCAAATCCCCAACTCCATTTGCAGTAATGCAGCCCCAAACTTGCAATGAACCTACACCATGCTTCACTGTAGCCTACAGACACTCATTCTTGTACCACTCTCCAGCCTTTTGACAAACTGCCTTCTGCTACAGCCAAATATTTACAATTTTGACTCCTCAGTCCAGAGCACATGCTGCCATTTTTCTGTACCCCAGGTCCTGTGTTTTTGTGCATTGTTGTCGCTTGACCTTGAATCCACATTGGAGATTATTAATCCTTTGAGATACAGGTGTTTTGGGCATTTTTACCTCAGAGGCCTGAGATATTTTCAGCATATTACTGTCCATCAGTTTTGGCATGATTCCTATGTTTTAGGAATCATGCCAAAACAGATGGACAGCAATATGCTGAAAATATCTCATGACCTCCTGGAGGAAAAAAGGTCCAGAGCACCTGGTACTCAAGCAGTTAATAATGGTGTGTGTGTGTGTGTGTGTGTGTGTATATATACTACATGCTAAGCACCCAGGACTATTTATTGGACTAATTCAATTTTCGGGACCAGCTTTTGGGAGTAACAGCCTCTCTTTATCAAGTCAAAAGTAATATTAACCATCGAAATGTAACAACCAAGTTAGATGCGGGAGAGGCAATACACCGGTTAAGAAAAGACAAACTGATAAACTACAGATCATCACACCACTTTATGGATCGTAAAATCCTTTGGTCAGTGAGAAAAGAACATGGAGAAGTGGGCTGGATGACAGGCAAAGAGGCAGGAGAAGATAGATAAATTGTCTCTTACGTCATATGTGTAATATAGTAACAATGGGCAAAAGTCCACTCCTTCAGGAGGGCAGGGCACTGAACAAAAGAGGTCTTGGAAGCAGACACTCCCATCCTACACCACTTTACTGCCACCTGGACATGCCCAGTTTTAACAACGCTCTAAATGAAAGATGAAACAAGGGCAATACTCTGTTAAGTAGCCTTATTTTCTATTTTAGGATATGGGGCTGCTTAATCCCCCATTAGGCGGACTTCTATTCCTGGCCTCTTTTGTAAGGATTGACCATTGCACAGGCTTTCTGTGAATGATGGCTTGTTTTGCCAGCCTTTTTCCTCATATCTTCTAAAAAATGTTCCTATTTGTATAGGATTCTGAAGACTAAAAAAAGAATTTTGTGCCTCAGTGCACATTCCGTGAGTATGTCCTTATTTCTGTATCTGGCAGCTACTTCTATGTGGTATGGTAGTCTGAATTGTATTCTGTTGATGGGCATGCTTATGCAGCACATCTATAAATGTTTAAACACTTCTGTGTTCCTGTTCTCTAAACTAATGAGTTTTTAACCCCTGCACTGCCTGTCTGTGGGCATTCTTTGCTTTATGGGACTTTTCTATTCAATTGGGAACATTCTTATTTGCAGTGGTGCTTACATACTTTTTTTTTTTTTAATTTGTTACCTTTATTCAGTAAAATGGGAAATTATACAGATCAAGCAAATATGCAATTAGACCATCTACCATCTAATCTACCATCAAGTCTTCTTGCTATGTAGCCTGCCCATTTCCATTTCGGGTGCTTTACTCTTTCAATGATGTCATAGACCTTGTTTGCTGATGAATCCATGTACACATTTTCTCTTTTTGTTATGTTTAGAATGCAAAAAGAGACTGAAAATGTGTGTGTGTGTGTATGTGTATATATATATATTATAATATAATTGTTATTATGACATAGCATTATTAATCCTTTGAGTTACAGTTTGTTTTACCTCCTAGAGGCCTGAGATATTTTCAGCATATTACTGTCCATCTGTTTTGGCATGATTCCTGCATGTTATGTTTTAGGAATCATGCCAAAACAGATGGATAGCAATATGCTGAAAATATCTCTTGACCTCATAGCTTCTAAAAATGTTCCTATTTGTATAGGAGTCTCAAGACTAAAAAAATAATTTTGTGCCTCAGTGCACATGTCCTGTGAGTATGTCCCTATTTCTCTATCTTGCAGCTACTTCTATGTGGTTTGATAGTCTGAATTGCATTCTGTTGATGGGCATGCTTATGGAGCACATCTATAAATGTTTAAACACTACCGTATTTCTCTAAACTAATGGGTTTTTAACCCCTGCACTGCCTGTCTGTGGGAATTCTTTGCTTTATGGGACTTTTCTATTCAGTTGCAACAGTCCCTTATTTGCAGTGGTGCTTACATACTTTTTTATTTTTAACTTTTATTCAGTAAAAAAAAGGGAAATTATACAGATCAAGCAAATACACAATTAATGTCTTCAAACTATTATATAAACATGCTAGGAAATTCCATGTGTGTCCATGAGGCTAATTTGAATAGTGGAGTAAGGACATCAAGGCAACGGGTCACTTTGAGAGGCTAAGTAGAAGTGATAGTAAAAAAACCAGAAAAGTTAGGAAGTAAAGTAAGTAGACATCACGTGGTGAAAACAGGGATGGGGGGAAGGGGAGGGAGTGAAATTTGAGTTCATTAGTCCTAATTCACAACGCTGCCACTTTTAAGAATGAAAGCAATATACTTATAGCATGTTACTGAGATCAGACCACATATGAGCAATTTCCCTGAATAAGGATCTCTCAGCAGCACCTCTGGTAGAGATGCGTTCCATCGCCATAATGTGTGATAAGTGGGTCAGCCATTCTCCTATTGTAGGGGGAGCGATAGATCTCCAGTGCCTGGGGATGCATGATTTGGCTGTATTAAGCATATGTGTAAAGAATTTGAGTTTGACCGGCTGGTGATCCAGAGCAGGAAGCTGTATATTCACTATCACCAAATCTGGTGTGGCAGGTAGATATGTCTATAGTACTCTTGTCATTAAATCAAAAATAAAGGACCAGTAGAAGCTTATTCTGGGACATGTCCACCATATATACATTAGGTTACCCACCCCCAAATTGCATCTCCAACATGAAGGCGACACGGTGGGATAATATTGTAAGCAACACTTCAGGGGTTCTATGCTATCGTATGGTGGATAACACGTCTCCAGAGAATTTCATCAATGGATGTGGCTAGGTTGCGTTCCCAAGTTTCCCTAAGCCCAGAAGTTGGGGAAATGGAGCAGGTTACTACGGCATTATAAAAAAAGAAGAAAAATATCTTGCTTTTGTTTTAGTGTTAAGGAAGCGGGACTTAAACGGCGTGGGAGTCTGTAGGAAATCAGATCTGTGAGATGTGTTCGAAAGTCATGGATTTGTCTGTAACTCCAGTAGTCACTTGAGGTATGGCATATGCAAGGTTGAAGAACATCAAAAGAGAGAAGCTCCCCGAATAGTTTTCCGGCATGGAGTCAGAGGACAAAGTCTTCCAGGTGTAAACCTGGGGGAAAGCCAAGATTACCAACCAGTGATGGGATGGAAGAACAAGAATGAAACCTGGACAGGATATGGTACAAAGAACAAAGTAGTGTGTGCAGCAGCAGTATGGGGAGGACCCCTAGAGAAGAACGACTAACCCAGGAAGCCATGGGATGGCATGAAATGGTACCAGGGCTACTTAGTCTCCCAAAACTCTGACCCGCAGTGGCTCTGAGGGGGACTGAAGACAGTAACTCAACAGAGTCATATCAGTAGATACAAAGTTGTTAAGTACAACTGGGACATCCAATCCACACTCACCCCGCTTCCTACTCATCATATGCACACTTAGCTGTTGCAATTTGTTTTACGATAAGAAAGTGGGAGAGAGACCAGTACAGTCATAGAGATACAAGATCTTGGGTAGTGTGACAATTTTTTATTACATTTTTTTTGTTCCATTTCTGGAAATCTGTTGCAACAGTGGTCAATAGTTGCGGGAAGTTTGCGGAAAAAAGATCTGAGGGGTGTGCTGATATATGGATCCCCAAATATCTGAGGGACTGGGAAGAATGCCTGTAAGTTAGTCCTCTCGCCAATGAGAACCATTACCTCTGTGCAATGGAGAAGGCACTATAATGCAACAGTATGTTGGCAGTAGCAGGTAGTGAAGCAGTGGGATCTGAGAGAGTGAGAATAAGGTCATCCACAAATATGGATGGAGCCTGTGAATATCCCCAAGACCGCTGTCGAATATGATTTGCCAGGACCTCCATTGTTAAAATTAATTTTTCTGTTGTCCAGTACAGGTTACTGGTAACTCTGGGAGGTGATCTGCCCCTTAGTAGGCAGGAACAATTCTCAGTGTATGCAGGGGGTGGAGCCTCCCTTCCCTCCTTGGCTGCAGCTAGCCAATCAGCGCCAGAAAGATTTGTTCCTTGGTGAAGACCACACCAGATTGAGAACAGTTCTGCTATAGTTTTAGAATCTTTTTTATTTTTCTGTTAGATATGGAATACCACAGTTAGGCGGATTACCATGACTGACAATGCCTTTAGATGTGGCTAGCTCAGTATCCAGTTGCTTTTTGTGGACGTTAAGCCCTGAGGGGGAAAATACTGATTCCAAGTGCTTCCCCAGGAGTCACCCACTGAGGTACTTCTGAAGACAGACAGAAGATCTGCAGGAATGGTAAGCAACCCTTTGAGTGCTGCAGGTCCACTTGTCCCACAGTGCCCCTCTGCACAGGGGTGCATTTATTGGAGTTCCTATTGCACACTCCTGCACTCGTTGGGTATATCTGTATGTCTGGGTGTTTGGAGCAGGTTTATGTGGTAACTTAACCCTTTAATTGCTGGTTTGGCACTTTTTGGGGGGGTTTCTAACACCTTTCTTACTGGTTTAGTGTTTTTTGGGTATCCTCACATGTTCACGTAATATTTTACCTTTAAAATTTGTAAAAATTGTGTACTGTGCCTTTAAGGCACGCTTTAACGCATAGACGCCATTGCTCCATTCACTCCTATGGGACTGTACTGTTTGGGACATATCTCTGCAACCGTTTAACCTTCAGACTTCAGAGATGGCTCATTTCACTTGTCTACCCTTGCTCTATCATCCGGTTCATGTTTCTAGTGTGTTGGAGGGCTCAGGGGGCTTCGGGCACTGTTTGGGGTACTTTTTGGGAAACACTACATTTCCCATGAGCACTTGCTTCACGGCCTTGTTTCTGATTGGCTCCCTCAGCGGCAGCCATTTTGTGAGCTTCTCTGGGCGAGTATCCTATGCAGGGCTTGGACTCTCCTTCTCTCCTCTGCAGATTAACCCTTTGTTTGCCAGATAAGTTTATTTAGCGATTTCTGGGGTGAAACTTTAATCCTACACCCTATAATTGGGTGATTTATTGTACAGTAGGTTATTTGACACACTGAGAATGTCTATACTGCTGGATCTTGGGACTAGACCTAAGACTAAGGAGGCTGGGGTCTCTATATCCCCCATTGAGCATTGCTGTTCCTGTCACTCAGGGCTACCTAGAGAATTCTCAGGTCACTTATGCCCAGCATGTTCTGATGTCCCTGACAGCGATCCAGGGACCTCCAGCCATGCCATAGAGCCAGCTTGGGGGCAAGAGTTCAAGGCTGCGACTAGGGACCTTAGGTCCACATTGCAACTCTTCCATGCCAGTTACAGGGGGCCTTTCAATCTTGGTAGGCCCCCTCCTCAGTCAGGTCTTCCTTGCCTAAACCTCAGGGAGTACCTGAAGTGTCAGATTTCTCTGAGGAGGAACTGCTGGTGGATTTGGATGTTGAGGAATGTTCTGTGCTGGAGTCCTCTCAGTTTTTTTGGGGACCCTTTTGAGGCTGATCCTGAACCCTCCGCTGAGGGCCTGATCAGGGCTGTATTAACTACTCTTAACATCCCCCTAGTTCAGGAGGTTCCTTCTGATCCCTCTGATGTATTCCAGGAGCCTGCTAAGCCCCTTACTTACTTTCCACCTAATCCCACTCTTGACCGCCTTGTGTCTGAGGAGTGGAAATCCCCGGACAAGAAAGCATCTGTGTCCAAGAAATTTGCTTTACCCCTTTTCTGAGGCTGCACTTGCTCAGTGGGTTCATCCCCCCCCCCAAAGTGGATGCCCCTATATCCAGGCTATCTAAATCTACTGCCTTACCAGTCTCTGATGCCTCTGCTCTGAAGGACTGGACTGATAAGAAGCTTGAGGTTTCATTCAAGTCCATTTTTGCCACTGCTGGTTCTGCTATGCGTCCAGCGTTTGCCGCTGCGTAGGTGAACCGGGCCATTGTGGTCTGGACTGAACAGCTCACCAAGGCTGTCCGTCAGGATGCACCTACTTCTGATAAGTTGTGCCTTCTTGCTAACATATCTGAGGCACAGCACTATGTTTCTGCTGCCTTATTTGATGCCATCCATTTGGTGTCTAGGGTTTCCACCATGTCTGTGGTTGCCAGACGGGCTTTTTGGCTCAAGATCTGGTCTGCTGACACTGCTTCTAAGAAAGCTTTACTTTTCCTACCCTTTCAGGGTACCTCTTTGTTTGGGCCAGATCTTAAGGATCTGATCAGTGAGGCCACATGGGGTAAGAGTACTCTTCTACCCTTGGTTCCCAGGAAGAAATTGCCGCTTAAGCGTAACAGTTTTTTTCGTTCCTTTCAGAATGAGACCTGTCCGGTGAACCAGACTGTTCCCTCAGCTCCGCGTACCTCCTCCAAGCCCAAACAACAATGGAAGCCCAAGGTCTCCTCCGAGCCCAAGGCTTCCAAGACTACTTCGGCATGACTCGGCGATCCCGGGTCCGCACTCCACTGTAGGTGGTCATTTACGACACTATCACAGCATTTGGGAGGACTCATGGGTTTTACAGGTGGTGACGGAAGGATACAAGATACCTTTCATTTCTCTTTGTCCCTTTTACCTTAGTCCTTCTCACATGCCTCAGGGTGCAGAGAAGCGATGTCTGTTCGACAGCACTGTTTAGGCTCTTCTGGACAAGGATGTTCTAGAGCCTGTGCCTATCCAGGACAGGGGTTCAGGTTTCTACTCAAGCCTCTTTGTGATCGCCAAAAAGGATGGCGGTTGTCTCCCTATTTTGGACTTGAAGGATCTCAATTCCTTTGTCTCTATGCACAGTGATTGCTGCCATGTCGGCAGGGGAATTCCTTGCTTCTCTGGATCTTCAGGATGCAAATTTACACATTGCCGTTCATCCTGAGAGCCGGCAGTACCTCCAGTTTGCCTGCGATAGGGGACATTTTCAGTTCTCAGCTCTTCCATTTGGTCTGACAATGGCTCCTCAGGTCTTCAACCATGTCCTGGGTGCCTTGATATCCGTTCTTCACCGGAACGGCATCAGTTACTCCATACATGGACAACTTGCTTCGGAAAGCCCCCTCTGCGGAACTTCATCAGCAAGTTCAGAACTGCATTCAGGCTCTCACCCATCACGGGTGGATCATCAACTTGGACAAGTCAGATCTTGTCCCATCCCAGCGTCTGGTCTTCCTGGGCCTTCTCTTCGACACTTAGAAGAGCATTGTGTTCCTAATGGACGAGGTGGCTCACCAGATCGCTCACAGGGTTTCCGCAATTCTGTCTCAGGATCCAGTTCCAGTCCAAAAGCTATCCTCTCTGGTGGAGAAATTCATATCCACCATAGAAGCGGTTCCGTTTGCCATGGCGCACACCAGGGAGCTCCTGAGGTTCGTGATCCAGGTGTGCAAGGGTCAACGGGATCTTCTGAAGATGTTTGTTTCTCTTCCTCTTCATGTGGAACTGAGCTTGTCATGGTGGCTCGACCTTTCCAACCTGCTGAAGGGCAAGTCCTTCCTGGTACCCTTCTGGACCAAGGTGACGACGGATGCCAGCCTCTCTGGCTGGGGTGCGGTCCTGGGTTACTTGAGCGCTCAGGGTCGGTGGTCTCAGGAGTCGTCCCTCTTTCCGATCAACATATTGGAGCTTCAGGCGATATTTCATGTCCAGCGACATTGGACATCTCAGTTGGAGGACTGTCCGGTCCGAGTGGAGTCTGACAACTCCACGGCCGTGGCTTACATCAACAAGCAAGGCGGAACAAGAAGTCGAGGCTATTTTGTCCTGGGCAGAAGAACACGTACCTGCCATATCCACAGTGCACTTTCCAGGAGTAGACAACGTCATGGCGGACTTCCTCAGTCGACACGCAGTGGACAGAGGAGAGTGGGAGTTGCACCCAGAGGTGTTCCAACTCATTGTTCAGCGATGGGGTCCCCCTTATATCGAACTGATGGTGACAAAACACAAAAGGAAGGTTCCAGTGTTCTGCTCTCGGTGGAGAGACCCTCAGGCTCTAGCAGTGGATGTAATGTCCATTCCTTCGTTCTTTCCTCTGGCTTACGTCTTTCCTCCCCTTCCCATGTTGCACAGGGTGTTACGGAAATTACGACTGGAGCGTTGCCCAGTTATTCTGATTGCTCCGTACTGGCCTCGTCAGTCTTGGTTTCCGGAGCTCTTGAATCTGTCAGTGGCGGAGCCCTTTCGGCTCCCCTACCGTCCAGACCTTCTTCTACAGGGTTACCTGTGGAAGGATGTTCATTGGCTAGCTTTGACGGCTAGGAAATTGAATCCTCAATATTGAAGAAGAAGGGCTTCTGTTGTGGTGTGGTGGCTACTATGCTCAGTGCCCGCAAGCCTGTTTCTTCCAAGATCTACCATCGTGTCTGGTCATCTTTTCTGTCCTGGTGTGCTGACAGGGACCTTTCTCAGGAATTTGATCTACCTACGGTCCTGGCCTTTTTGCAGGACGGTGTGGATAAGGGCCTCAGTTTGAGTTTCTTTAAGGTTCAGACTTCTGCTCTCTCTTTTCTTTCAGAGGTGCATTGCCATCCTTCTTGATGCCAAGATTTTCTTCCAGGGCGTTGCTCATACAGGAATGGTTCTGCCATACCAGGGAAATCTCGACCTAGGGTACAGTCTGAGATCAGTAGCTGGTGTATAATTGTATCTACTGCTGGGTCTTGTACCTGGAGGGCTAAAAGTTTACAGCATTTGTTATTAGTAATTTGCTGGTGACTGAGATATTGTTTTAGTCGCGTTCACGTGCAGGACAATTAAGTACGTGCATGCGTAAGGGATGTCAGCTTATTTGTGCAGCCCTGCTGTCTGTGGGCTTCCTCTAACAACTTTATTGTGGAAAGAGGGGAGTCAAAGTCAGAGTCCCTGTGTCACTTAAGTCTAGCATTCCTCTGTATGAGCAAGCCCCTGAGGTAGCACTTAAGCTCCTCACAAACACTGACAGCAGAGGACACCAATGGCTCGTTGCACGTTATAAAGTCAGATATCTTCCCCACAATCTCCCTGCAATAAATGTCATCACTCAGAAGGGATGGTGCAGTCTTCATGCACTGTTCTGCAGAAAAGCCATAGGAAGCAAAATAGTCACCTCCACAGGGGCATGGTCAGACCAGATAGTAGGTAGAATGGTGGCACTAACTAGATACTGGAAGTGAGCTTGAGAGAGGAAATGCTTGAGTATGATCGTACAGGAAAGGAATAAAAGGTATAATGTTGAGTAGTAGGATGTAAAGCCCTCTATGTGTAAATTAGGTGAAATCGGTGTAAAGATTTGGAAATAGTCATCAGCCGAGAAGTGGATAGTGAGGAGGTCCCCGTAGAACAGTCAAAACTAGGGAGAAGGGGAGAGTTAATATCTCCTCCCTGAATAACCATTCCATCTCTAAAGTCAAGTAACTTGTCCAAAAGATTTTGTAAATAAACTAAAGTGCAATGTACCTGTGTGCACTGATTCTGGGTACTTCTCCAGTGGAATAAAGCAAATAGACTCTATAGGTTCAGCCTGGAAATAATCTATTTTTAGATTGAAAGAGTATACAAATACAAACAAACTCCTGACAATCCCAAGTCTATAAACTTGTTTATTATCTAGAGATACAATGTTTTTAAAATAGACAGATTTTCTCACAGTTAATGTCAAAAATGTCAATCACAATCAGAGTCAATATTGGACTCCTCAGTCTTTTCCACATCTATCGAAGATAATCTCATCCTTATTTCTTCAGTATCTTGTGGGCTCACTCCCATACAATATGCAAAGGTATATGAAAACACACCTTCGGCAAACATACCATAAATATTTCCCCAATATATGTATCTACTTACTGGTTAAAATCTTTGTCTCACGTAGAACAGATCCCTAAACAATCCTCCTTCCTCTTGTTAATATTGGCCTCCTATACCTGGTATGTAGAGGTTCCCGGTCAAATGGCTCCTCCCCCGTTCACCATATACAGTTTGGAGATTCAAGGGTTAAATCTCAGTCTCATCTGTTTATTAAATAGGTGAAAATATCTACTCACAAAGATAAGTGTTATCCTCCAGCTAAGTAATCGATCTGCTTACACAGGGATCAATAAACAATCCAAGAGTCACCAGTCTTCGTTCAAAAGTCACTTTACCGCTGACAGATGCAAGCCACTTATCCACTCATGTATGCCTCCTGTCTTGTGATGAAGCAACTGATTCTACAAGAGGAGCTGCACTCCAGCATTAAAAAAGTGGTCATTGCCAGAGACAGTGCTAGTTGGTAAAGGGGCCGAGAAGTAAGGGAGAGAGAGCGGATAGGAAGGGGAAGTATCTGAGAGGTAGAAGTAGTAGATGAAAATGGAAAACATTAAAGAGTAACGTTCCTGAGCCCCTTGAGAACCCTAGAAGCAAACAGCCATAGAGTACTATAAACTGTTCAATGGGGGGAATGCGACAGTAACTGAATCAGTCACAACCACAAGGTGCCTGAACGGTTCCACAGGCAGGCATGCCCACATTGAAAACCGGAAAGTATGGGCAGTAGCTCTAAGGTGGCAGCCACCATACCCTCCGGCTCCAAACCCAAAGGTTACTGTACCTTTAGTAATGACTTCTTTGGAGCCAAAGGGTACCTTCCTGCAATTTGACCGCTGGCACCCCAAGATTAACAGACACACAAACCTATTAGTCACTTGGCCCTAGGCATAATCACGGGCTTATTACCCATATAGCAACCCTGCAGACACCCAAACCGTGGGAGGGACAGTGAGAGTGTTGGCCATTAGAGAATTTTGGCCATTTACCAGCATTGAATGGGATAGTATGTAGGTTTGAAGTACAGAGGGATGTACAAAGAATCTTCATGCACTCCAGCAACATGTGCAGTGGGCTGTGTGCCCCACTCCAGCCTCTATTGGGACTATGTGTAAGCTCCATAATAAACCTATAATGGACTGTGAATATTAAGTGGAACCCCTACCAATCTGAACAACTTTGCTGACATACCAAGAAGAGAACGGCAGAAGTGTGTAGTTTTTATACTTTACCCTTGTTGTTTTGCATGGAGTTGTTATCCTATGTTTGTGTGCCGTGACACCTCTAATAAATGCAATTTATTAACTTTTTGTCTCTCAGGATAATCGCTTAACCCTCGGTCTACCAAGCAGTAACCCCTGCACCCGTCAAACTTCCATATTCAAATATTATTACGGTGACCTCTATTCTCGAGATTCAGCATTGATTTGAGGAGCTGAATTATTTCATCTTGAGATTGCTGTAGCTCATGCTACGTGGTAAGAACAGACTCAGTGGTTTCCAGTCAATCCGCTACCCTGGATACAATCTGATGGATATCTCAGCTTAGATCCATGATGTCTGACCTGAGGGCCTCCCTCAATTTCCCTGCAATATGGTTAACAGAGTCTCTAGTGAGATAGTGCTGTTGGTTGTGCTTAGGCTGGTTGGATCCCGGTCGTCTCAGATCACCGGTCCAAGGTCTTCGGCCACCCTATTTTCTTTTCCAGGAGCTGCCATCTTTGGTGCGCAGGCAAGGACAGCAGGAGAATTCCCCAGTAAGTATGCTGCTGTTTTGCCGCCTTCTGTTTCTTCCTGCTCATTGCACTGAAGGATCTACAAGGAAGTTGTTGTATTAGTTTTATAAAAATGTTTATTTGTGGTCGGGGCTTACGGCTGTGATATGCTAAGGAGATGCTTGGTGTAGGGTTGCCAGCCCCCCGGGCCTATCGGGGCCCCCAGGGGGTGCGTCGATACGGTTAACCTGTAAGAGGCCAAAAGAAGAGGGCAAAAAATAACCAGAAACCATTGACTGGGAACCATCGTGATGAGTCGATGAAACCAGAGCATGTTGAATTCGGATCGAGGAATATAACATGTGTAGCATGAGGAGCGTCGGCGGCCCATCTTTGAATGATGTGAGCAGGAACGCCGTTACTTGATGCTGCAGAAGCGGCAGCAATTCTAAAAGAAAGGCCAGTGTATGTTCTGGATTGAGGCCCAGGTGTGATAGAGACCTAACTGAGGGAGAAGATGCATAAAGATTTACTGAAGTTGCCGGTTGAAAGTGGACCGTCAGATAGGGTAAGTAGTGGCTAACCGCTGGTGAGATGAGGTGGATAGAGATAGCTTGCAGGCTGACATAAGACATCAACTGTCTTGGTGGGATAGAAAGGTAAGTCTAGTCTTTTGAATTGATCCGTTTAGAGCAGGAAAGGTGCAACATACCAGACGTGAGATGAGGTGATCTAGTTATTTATAGCCTCAGCTTCCTCCGATGGAGCTGCTGGGGTCCATCGGCTTCTGTGAAGAGGAATGGCTGCATTCCATCAACCTCAGCAAAGAGGTATGGAACGACTGGGGTCCATCGATTTCTGCGAAGAGGTATGGCTGGGGTCCGGCCACCTCGGCAAAGAGGTTTGGTCTGCGAAGAGGTATGGCTGGGGTCTGTCGGACTCTGCGAAGAGGTAAAGCTGGGGTCCGACGGCGTCTGCGAGGAGGTATGGCTGGGGTTCGTCGGCCTCCGCGAAGAGGTAATGCTGGGGACCGTCGGCCTCCGCGAAGAGGTATGGTATGGAGTGACTGGGGTCCATCGCCCTCTGCGAAGAGGTATGGAGAACTGGGGTCCATCGGCCTCTGCAAAGAGGTATGGAGTGACCGGCTGCTGGAATCCGTCGGGCAAAGAAGAGTGGCGGGGCACTGCTGGCATAATAAAGGTTAGGCTGCGGGAGTGGAGCAGGGACTGCTGCGAAATCTATTGAAGTGGGGGTAACTGTGATCCAGCGGCTTGGCGAAAGTTAAGGAGCAATGGGGAGTTAGCGTGTAGGAGTAGTATGATTGTTTGGAAGGCGGTAAAGTGGAGGCGGACGGCCCATCGTAAATGGGAATGTAGTTTCAATGGAAATGTTGTATGGTAGATACGGTGTGGTGTAACTGGATGTTGGTTATAATGGGGAAGCTGTTTGGAGCATGCAGTGTGGTGTAACTGGACGATGGTTACAATGGTAATTGCATGGTACGTACAGTATGGTGTAAGTGGGCGATGGTTACGATGGGAATGTAGTAATGATACAAGCAGAGTGATGTGAATGGACGTAGTTACCATGTGAATGTTGTACCGGTGCGCTCTGTATGATATGACTGGGTGTGTTACGAAAGGAATGTTGTAGCGGTACTAGGAATGAAGAACTGGATGTTGTTATACTAGGAATGTTGTGTTAGTGCGTACAATATGGTGACCTGGATGAAGCAGACAGAGGAAACTGGACATTGGTTACCATAGGCATACTGATGTAGGACATACGGTATGTTATAACGGACAATGATTATGACGGGAAGTAGTATTGGCGCATACGGTATAGCGACTGGACGTTAGTTATTAGTGAAGTTGTAAGGTGCATACATTATGGACAACTGGCGAAGGTATGATGGAAATGATTACACTGTACATACGGTATTGAATGGCTGGGAGTGGTGATGATATGAATTGCATTACTACATTGTAGTGTGGTGTCACCAGACTTTGGTTAATATAAGAATATGGTATGGTACCTACGATGTGGTGACACTGGACATAGTTACCATAGGAAGTTGTGTTGGTACATACTGTATAGATTAACTATATTGCTTACAACAGGAATGTGTAGTGGTACCTGGTATAATATGAATTAAGCGTTGATTACTAGGCAAGTTGTATGGTACCTGCAGTGTGAAAACTGAACGCTGCTATGATAGGCATGTGATAATGTTGCGTGCAGTATGATGAAAGTGGACGTGTTACAATAGGCATGTTGTAGTTGCAAACTCGGTATGGTGTAACTAGACACTGATATAATGGGAAAGCGTCTTGGTACGTGCACTATGGTGTACCTGGACACTGTACAATGGATGATGACATAGGTTACAAAAGAAATGCTGTATCTGCACCTACAGTTGGTAGCATGACGTGTATGAATGGCAATATGTGTTGGCACAACAGTATGGTGTAACTGAGTTGGTACAATGATGGAATGTGTAACCGGATAAATGGTACAAGGCATGTAGAGTGGTACCTGTATAATGGGAAAGTTGTATAGGTGCCTTCCGTATGTGTAACTGGAGGCTGTTTACGCTGGTGGACACTAACAGTGTAACTAAGTACGACTGTCAGATAGAGCGTGGACTCAGCACGCTGAACGATGAACTATGTGTGCATGCGGATAGAACGTGAAATCAGGACACTGAACCATAGGACTATGTACGCCAGAAGATAGAACGTGGAATCAAGGTACTGGCTGGATGAAGTACTGACATGAATTCCTTAAGTATAATGTATAAGGTGAGGTTGTGGTATTAACCGTGGGAGGTATGTATGTGATGAGGAGAGAGTCTGGCTTGTGGGGATATGGTGTATGAAAAATGAGGGGAAACTTGCGTGGATAACCGCTTGATAACGTGTAATCGTGGAGGAGAAAGATTGGTGTCATTTCTACTGCAGTATCTAGCATAACCTGGGAGCGAGATTCGGTGTGGCGCAAGGGTACGTGAGATAATAAGACCTTGGTATGCGGCCTGATGTAGCAGCGTGTGTTCGGCTGTAAGGAAAAGCACCTACAAAGACTATTGAGTCGGAAGACAGGTATGTTGATTGCAAGGGAAGGCAGTCAGGGTAGAACAGTAGAGCTTGCTGCGCTGTGCTGCGTAATGTAGCGCACTTGGTCAGTGCCTGTAAGCATACCTGAGCGATGTGGATGAATTAGTGGACATGTAAATAGAATTAGAAGCTGTATACTGCCGAGAGGGGAACAAAATTAAAGTAAGCACATGGAGATAGTGCTTATGCATAGTACGCTTTTAGCGAACATGATGGTTGTGAATCGGAAGTGCTAGATGTTTAGAGCAATGTGGATGAATTAGTGGACATGTGAAACCAAGTACATATGTAGAACGAGGAATCAGGATACTGAACAATGCAGACGAGTACATGTGTTAATGTAACCATGTATACTTGTTAGGACGCGGATCGGGACACTGAAGCCCCTAACCACGTACATGTGTTAGAACGTGGAATCAGGACGCTGAATAACGTACCCGTGTACAAATGACAGAATGAGTAAGCTTAATGAAATTATGTACCTAAATTAGAAAGTGGCATGAAGATGCTAACATTGTGATCATGTATGAATGAATTGAATCAGGACGCTGAAATAAATGTTACCATGAATGAATGTATGATAGGGTTTTTTTTTTTTTTTTTTTAAATTGATGATGTATGCGGAGGGGGTGCTAGGAGTGAGTGGCAGTAGGACTTGGTAGGTATGGAAAGTATAGGGGTTTGCGTTGACTGAGGGAACCAGCCGTGGGTGCTTGTACTGTGGAGTGTTGTGACTGTAAGGAACGTGTTGTGGTAGACGCAGGGGAGGCTGTTATTAGAGAAGGTCCGTATGGCTGGCTGCCGCTGTGTGAGACCTGGCCGAGGGTGATGAGCTGCGGCGGAATGCGATTGATGAATGTGGCGTGATAAAGATGCGGATGAGGATGCCGGGATTGTACGTGAGAAGAGGTGGTGACGGAGGAATGAGAAGGGCCTGACTGAAGGAAGTAACGTGGAGTGGTATATTGTATTGATCAGATGTTAGTTATATAGATGACAGAAGTATAGAAGGTGGGATGTGCAAGGGGGGGTGGGGGGCCTGGGGAGAACAATGAAATGGTGGTGGTGACAGACAACGTTGAAAGCAAGGCGTTAAGTTTGCAGAAGGCAGGGGGTGTTAATCCTATGCTTGCCAGAGGGAAATACAGCTTCTGCTTTTGTCAGAAAGCATTTGTTACTTAAAGATACATGTTTAACCATTTAAAGGGATAATAACACTTCGTTTTAACTTTATTTTATTTTGTAGGCATTAAAAAAACATGAAGAATGATATAAGTCTTATCTCTCAAACCTTTATGGTTTATGAGATATTCACAAGAAAAGTTCCCCTCCCCGCCCCTTTTACCTAGTGTAAGCCATCTCTTCTCAGATGTGAGTCTGGTTGTATGACAGTACAGATAACAGAAGGGGACAATTTTCTTTGTATGAAAACAATGAAAGCCCTTCCCCCCCTTGACAAGTTTTTCAGCTTTTTCCATTATCTTAATTGAAGATTTGTCCCTCTCTGCAGTCTACCTGGGCATCTCCCTTCTGATCTGGTTGAACAGGGGGGGGATACTTTGTTTGTGAATATCTCTTAAACCATAAAGGTTTCAGAGATAAGACTTATATCATTCTTCATGTTTTTTTAATGCCTACAAAATAAAATAAAGTTAAAATGAAGTATTACTATCCCTTTAAGTGTCAAATGTAGCGTTGAATACCCCCTTTTAACGCTCAGAGGATCAAAGGCTAGAATAGTAATTGGACTCGTTGCTAAGGGTGAAGGAGGGGAGAATGAATGGCAGCAGATGGGAATGGAGGCTGAACTGCCATGAAAGTGTGATGCGAGTACCGTGGATGGATAACTGAGGGAGTGATAGTGATTGCCGCGTGGAACGGATGATGAAGAAGCAGACTGGGTGAAAGGGAGAGAGAGGTCGAAAGGATGGCGAAGTCTTTGGTGGTGAATGAAGGAGTAGTGGGGCTATACTTTGGGAAAGCTGTACTTTGAGGAGAGACTAGCGCAGGGAATATAGAGGCACGGATGGAAGTCTCTACTTAAGAATCGCCTGCTGTATGATGCGCAGCAAGCGATCATATGCAATATACATGACATGGTTATGATGGCGAGTGGAGTGTGAGGGGACCGGCTGGCATGACTGTGGAAGTGTAGAACTAATGTATGGTGGAGGTTTGCTGATGGGGCCATGCTGACTGCTGGATAACCTGAGGGTGAGTAGACTAGTGAGGGAGGGCAGGTGAAGGAAGCGGGGCTAGGACAGTGTAATGCCGTGAATGGAAATATCGTATGAGAGATGCACCTACCGGATCGGTGTCAGGTGACCAGAAGCGGACTGGGAAGGGACATGTCGTGCGTTCGTGCTCAACTCGAATTGAGCTCCTGCGGATAGAATGCCTCCGATCACCGGAGGAGGCTGAAGCCTGATGTAAGATGAAGTTGACGAGTGCAACATGCAGAACCGGAAGCGGGAGTAGCAGGGGATGCTGGGAGACTACTACATAGCGGAACGGAGCTCAATGTGAATTGAGCTCCAGTGGAAGGGGCTGCTGCCTGTATTTAAGGCCTGCAGCCCCTCTCACAAATACAGGTGGAGCACCTTCAACTTGGTGCGGTGGCCATTTTGCTTGGAACATAGAATGCTATTCTGGGTCTTGTCTTGGTGTGTATTTGAGAGGCAGTAAGGAGCTGAAAGTGATTATAACCATGCATACTGATTACTGGAGCCATGTGGGACACCCCTCTCACTGATACTGTGCGATCGCTGGAAAACCACCAAGCCATTTTTAAATCTGTGAAACTATTTCCCAGGATCTCGTTCTTCACATTCTTTTTGACAAAGGAAAAGGTCATTGACTGACACTCTTCTTTTTTTGGATTCTGCTTTATACGCAGAGGCTGGTCTCTCATCCTACTTGCTACATTAACCCCTTGTAGTCAAATAAGTACTTTTAAGGATTTATTAATACTTTTATTCTACTTTTCTACTACACTTCCTGCTTTTACTTTATATTTTTAGGGGGTCTCCTGATTGTCAGAACCTAAGGGAGGCATGGGCAAGTCCAATGCTAGGAAGGCTTCAGGCATCCCTTTAACCCATTCCTCTTCATGCCATATTGAGCTTCCTGTGGAGTTTTGTGGTATTCTGTCTCCCTCTTTAGCCCCTACTCAACCTTTGGAGCAATCACCTGTTGAACAGGAACCTACACAGGTTAAGGTCCTTATTTCTTCAGTTAATATCCCTTCTTTTCCAGGAGTTTTAGATTCTTGGTCCATGTGTAACACATCCCCCCACCCCCCGAAACCACTTTTCAGTCATGTTGTAGAGGATGATATCCCCACTACTGGGCATTCTTACACTAAAGAAGAAAAGTAGAATAGTCAGTGACCAGCACTCGCCTACTTCTGGATCTGTGGATATACAATACAGTGTACAACAGTATTTGAAGTTAGCAAATATATTTCATATCTGATACATAAAAACACTCAAGATGGGATATTAAGAAGCATTCTTGTCACACCAGTAAGCACGATAAAAGCAATAAGATTCTCTGATTCAAATTCAGTTCATGCCATGTAGAAGAAAAACAAAATAAAACACTGAAGCCATTTCCATGTAAGCCCCAAGTGGGTAAAGAAAATCCTTCCTAACTCCATGGATCAACATCCTATCTGCTTTAAAGCCAACTGTCACAATTCTGTGCTAGTTTTTCAAGCGGTTACAGTACATGCACAGCATCTTGAGGCAAAGAATTCCATAACTTTACTGTCCTTATTGTAAAAAGTACCTTTCCTTTCCATGGATGACCTTTTGTTCTTAAAATGCAAGTAAATTAGATTGACATGATCTATTCTTCATAAAACCATGATGGCTGCTACTAATAATATTGTTCATCTTCACATAGTAACCCTTTTAATATTTTACCCACTATGGAAGTCAAGCTCACAGGTCTACAATTTCCTGCTTTGGATCTTGCCCACTTTTTGAATAATGGTATTATAATACCATTCAAAAAGTGGGCAAGATCCAGTATATCAACTGCCTCCAATACAGGGCACTATGTCTGATGAAAGAAAATAATAAATATGAAGTATAATCTTCTTTTTATTACTGAACTAAGTTTAAGTACCCTTGGGTGTAAGCCATCAGGTCTAGGTGCTTTATTTACCATAACCTTCTCCAGTCTCTTTGGGACTTCGTCCTCCAGTAATATATGTACATGATAGAGGAAATTCTGTTATTTTGTCCGTTTGCCTATAGCCTGCCATTGTTGCTTCCTTTTGTGTATACAGAAGACAAAATGTGTGTTTAAGGTGTCAGCCATAGCCTTATCCACACTAATAGATCTCAGATCTTCTCTGGTTCCATCCCTGGTTCTTCACTTTCTTGGCATGAGATTCAACCTTGTTCAGGAGAATGTTTTTTACCATACAACAAAATACGGTCATTGTCCCTTCATGTGACTGTCTGTATCCTGGCCATCTGAAAAGGTGCAGGAGACCATGCATATACTAGGCTAGCTTGTCTCTGCTCTGAAAGCAGTTTGGTTTGCTCAGTATCATACAAGGGAGTTGCAGCTCGAAATTTGCAGAAATTTGTCCAGACAATAGTGTTGCCTTTCAAGTGTCATGTCTCTGTCCAACAGGATGAAGATGGACCTTCACTGGTGGCTTTAGGGGCCTTGGGATGGCCACTGTTTACCCAACTTGGGTCATAGCTAGACGGGTGCCAGCCTGACAGGCTGGAATACCACTCTGTGTCCTCAAACTGCTTAATGTCTATGGACCAGTGTGTAGAGCTGTTCTGGGGCTAGATTCTATTGCAGGTGCTAAATGTTAACACCTGTTTTATCAAACATTTTCCTATTGAAGTCTATGGAGAAGAAGGAGATAAAAGCAGAGATAAAATTAGCACCTGTAATAGAATCTAGCCCTCTGAGTTCTGTGAATTCACATGGCTCTGCAGCATTGTTCTCAGTCCCTCCATGGATGCCTGCTGAGGATCCAGTCATATGTAAGCAATGGTGGTGGCTTACATCAATCACCAGAGTGGGCTGAGGTTCAGTTGATTGCAATGTGGGCAGAGGCTCATGTGCCAGCTTTCTCCACAGTTCACGTTCCAGAGGTAGACAACGTTGTGACACATTTTCATAGTAAAGAAAGACTTGTATATAATAAGACAGGTATATAGGAAAGTTTGTGGTATTGCCTCAAGCTGTTATTTTACAACAGCTTTTTGCTCTTTGCTACATAAATAGAAACTAGTGCAGTACCATTTGTGAAAATTGTAGATTATGCTAACGTAGTGTATTTATAATCTTAATTTTAGTAATGACAGGAGGCGAATATTTGCATCACTTTCTTTACTTAAAACTCCATAGCAGCACATCATAGAACCAAAAGTAACCAATCAGCAGTCACTAAAGAGGTAATATAAGGCCCAACCAAACTAAGTCCCGCCTCTTTCTTTGAATTAACACAAGCAACAGAAAAACAACTGTAAATAATTTCTCCCCCGAATCTCCGGACTTCAGCACGGCAACTGCTCCCTGAAGCCAACTGTAGATATCAGCATCCAACCAGACATTATGCACCTTCCCATGTGAGGTGTCGGTCACACTGAAACAGAGGAAAAAGTTGAAAGACCCTGGACTTCCCAAGGAAATAACATATGCACAATCTATAGCAGATCAACAGAAATATTAGAAATCTTAGACCGAGTTGCACAACTATCTGTGACCCAAAACCCTCTTGATCAATAAACTTACCAGCCGTAGACCAACCAAAAGGATCAACGAAAAAAAAAAAGAAGTTTGCAATTGAACCCCTGGGAAGGGGGGAGGGGGGAATATTCGCCTCCTGTCATTACTAAGATTAAGATTATAAATACACTACATTAGCATAATCTACAATTTTACTACATGACAGGAGGCTTCATATTTGCAATTTTAACACTGCGCGATCAGCGACAAAGAAGCGTGAGAAGGACAGAAATAAGAGACTCAGAAAGTATGTTCTCGTGACCAATCCGCCGCATGTAAGATATCAGACAAAGACACACCCGCTGAGAAAGCGGCCGTAGCCGCAGCACCCCTGACTGAATGGGCCCCCGAAGTTGGAATCCACCCCGGCCAACGTTAACAACCCTCTAGCCAAAGTAGTAGAAGTGACCAGTTTATGTAGCTTCACATAGGACACTAATAATTGACCTGATTGTGAAGTTCGTAAGGGAGCCATGACCTCCACATACTTCAATAAAGTAGTAACCACACAAAGCCGAGGCTCGTCCCTGAAAAAGGGGTAAGAGATCTCTACTGAATCCGATTTAGTACGACGAACTCCCTCCGGGAGAACCGCAAATCTGTCCACGTCAAAAGCCCTCACATCGGAAACTCTACAAAAAGACACCAAACACAATAACAACGTAAACTTAGCAGATAGCTGTCGCAACGACAACTCTCCATTTGGCGGCCAGTCACGTAAGAACTGCAGCACCACTGCTACGTCCCATAGCCGCCGATATCGCGGTCCAGGAGGCTGAGACAATTTAATCCCTCTGAGCAACCTGCAGATCAACGGATCCCTACCAACTGGAACCCCTGACAAAGGGACATGCGCCGCCGAAATAGCGGAGCGAACCACATTAATTGAACGAAAAGACCGCCCTAAGGAAAAAAGACAATAGGAAATTCAGAATCATATGAACGGGTGCCGTGAAGGGATCGCAACCCCTCTCCACACACCAGCGAGACCAAGAATTCCATGCTGATCTATAACATCTTCTCGTGCCAGGAGACCAGGAGTCCCACAGCAGATCCCTCGTTGTCTGCGATAGTCCCTCGACAGACCAAGCTCCCCTGAAAGCGTCCAGGCCACCAGTCGCAGACGATCTTGCAGCACCAACGGGTGTGGGTCTCCCTGGGAATTCAAAAGCAGTAGAGGAAACGACGGAAGAAGAAGAGGATCCTGAAACTATAAATCCAGAAGGTCCGGGAACCACGGCTGACTGGGCCACAATGGGGCGATTAGGAGCAGCGATACCTGCTGCACCCGAATCTGACGAACCCTCGACAGCATGGCAAAAGGAGGAAAGGCATACGCTCCCTCCCGTGGCCACTTCTGTAGGAAGGCGTCGACCGCCTTGCAAGCTGGATCTGGAAGCCAGCTGAAGTATTCCTGAAGTTGACTGTTTGTCCTGGACGCGAACAAGTCTAACACTAGAGGACCCCTGCTCGCCTCCAACTGATGGAACACTGATGTGTGAAGCTTCCAGTTGCTGGCGTCCCTCCAATGTCTGGAGAACCAATCTGCTGTCATATTGGACACTCCCGGAAGGAACTCCGCCTTGAGCGAAATGTTGCGATGGAAACAAGTGATAAATGTCTTTTGCCACCTCTGTAAGCGCCCGAGACCTGGCGCCGCCCAGGCGATTGATGTATTGGACCGCTGAAATGTTGTCCATACGAAGGAGAATGCAACAATCTGACTTGTCTTTGGCGAAACTGTGAAGAGCGAAGGAACCGGCTATCAATTCCAAACAATTGATATGCAGACCATCCTCTGCCGCCGACCAAGGCCCCCCAGTGGACACTCCTGCGCAATGCGCCCCCCAGCCCAAAAGGCTGGCGTCCGATTCCATCACAAAATCCGGTCGTGGCCCGAAAATAGCAGTGCCGTTCCAGGCCTGCATATGAAGAAGCCACCATCTTAGCTCGGCGTGAACCTCCGAAGACAGAACGACGGTATGATCGTAAGAACGACCAGCCCACAGATGATGCACCTTCAGTCTCTGCATTGCTCGATAATGAAGGGGTCCCAGAAAGATCGCCTGGATGGACGAAGAGAGGAGACCCACAATATGTGCCAGAAATCGTAAAGGCACTAGTTCGAGGCGAAGCACATGTCGGATCTCCTTTCAAATTGCCGCAATCTTGGCCATGGGTAGACAGAGTTGACACTTCAGAGTCTCTCAAACACCAAGAATTGGACCACCTGAGATGGCACTAGAGCTGACTTGTCCCTGTTGACAATAAACCCCAAGTCTTCGAGAAATCCAATCACAAAGTCTGTCTGAGATAGCAGCCGAGACCTCTCTCTGCAGAAAAACAAGTCGTCGAGATAAATCAAACACTAAATTCCGTGACTGCGAAAACACTCTACCACCGGCTTCATCAACTTGGTAAAGCACCAAGGCGCCGAGCTGAGACCGAAAGGCAGGCATGTGAACTGACACGCGCGACTCTGCCACCGGAACCGAAGATAAGGACGACTTTCTAACGCCGCCGGCACTGTAAGGTAGGCGTCTTTGAGATCCAAATGGGTGAACCAGTCTTCCTGAAGGTCCCGCAACATATGAATCCCTTCCATTTTGAAATGCCTGTAGACGTCAAATGCGTTCAGGCTGCGCAGATTGATGACAGGCCGGAAACCCCCAGTTTTCTTTCGCACTAAGAAGATGGTGCTGAAGAATCCCCCGTCTGGAGCGAACTGCACAGCGCTTTTGGAAAACAGCGACTGAATTTCTGCATTTATCAAATCCGTAGCCTCTCTCGTATTCACCGGATCTGGCGGAGGGGTTAACTGCACCGGAGGAGCTGTGAACTCGATGACGTAACCCCTCACCGTCTGCAGGATCCATGCGTCCATGGAAATCTTCCTCCAATTCTGAAAGAAAAACCCCAGTCTGCATGCAGTGACAGTCAGAGGAGACAGACAACCAAGAACATTTACCTGTGTTCGCTCTGCCACGTCCTTGGCTCCTCTGTCCACTGAACTTTTTGGCACCTCTCCCGAAGGTGGGGCGATACTGGGTCAATGGAAAGAAGGCCGCTGAAGGAGGCTGTGGTCTGAGGCCTGATGACCAAAACCGTCTGGAGGCACAGCCTCGTTGGTGTCCAGCCCTGCCAAATACACCTCTGGAAGGCGCAGGTCGAAAGACTTGTCTCATTGAAGCTTGAGCTTTGAGGGTGGTAAACAGGCTGACATGTTTTCAGTTCAGGGATGAACTGTTCCCCAAACAAAAGACCAGCCGCCGCCGGACCAAGTTCTTTGGTACTCAAATCCGCCAACTTGGAGTCAAGCCGAAGAAGAGCTGCCTTCCTTCTCTCAGTGCACAGGGCGGAATTTGCATTTCCTAGTAGGCAAACCGCCCATAAGGCCCATTCACGAACTGCAGAAGCATCCAACGTAGCTCCCTGGGACAAGGCTTGATCCGCAAAGAATAACATTCTAGCCAAAGGACCAAGCACATCCAATAGCTTGTCCTGAGAAGACTTCAGGCCTTTTTCGATGCCTCTGCGAGGATCCCGACCCGACCTGGACATGAAAAGCAACACGTTGGGGTCGAACTCCGGCGTCAGAGCTACCTTATCCGGAAACAAGGGACGAGGACATTCTGCATGAAGTCTGCACCGAACCTCGTGATCCAAAGGCTTCCGGATCCAAAAGTGGATGAACTTCGCCAAGTGATCCGGCAGACTCCATTCAGAGGAGCGGGGGTGTCGAATGGTTCTAGGGTCAAACATCAGATTAATTCTAAATATATCAGCACTCACTATTGAGAGGTCTCAACTTTGAATATACAACCACAATATTGTAGTAAAAATAAACAATATGTAATATTCAAAATATATATAAAAAACCCTTCAAAAGGGAAAAAAATTAATATAAATAAAATGAATAAAATAAAACAAAACAAAATAAACCCAAAGTCTCTAGTCCAGCCTTCTTCAAAAATCTCTTTTCACTTCTACTTTCACGGTGCCGCCTCCCAACATCAGTCGCTGGTATTCGACTTCCAATACATGTAGACAAAAAAACACAAAAGAGAGAAGCGCACAGATAGACCCCTGAGGAAGTGATAATATATCACGCAACGCGTAGGGTGAGAGTATTGTTTTATCTCTTTTGGAGATTATTTTATACTGATTATATTCTTTTTATAGTATTCAGTATATGTACATGCACATATATGTGTGTTTTATGTGATTTATTTTTTATAATAAATGTATATTTTTATGGAGAACCATTTGATCTAGTGTGTGGTTCCTATTTCATTAGTGGCCCACAGTTATTGTGTTTTTGGGACTGTATTACTCCATATAGTCTTCCCCTTCCTTTTTGTATATACATTAGTCCTCATTAGATATAGAGTATCAGTTGGAGTCTTTGAATCCTGAGGAGTATTATATCATCTCCATCTACTCTGGGTGAGGAGGAATATTGGGAGATACTGGGAAGACCGGTGGAAAGATCTGGAACAGGAGTGATACAGATACCCGCAATGGGGGTGATCCAGTGGAGGCTTATTCACTGAGAGGCCGGTATAGCCTCATGGAAATGTGAGTAGACATTTTGTGAGCTCACAGGTGATTATCTGGTGGAGGATTCCATATATTGACATTACAGTCTACACTTAGATCGTGTGCGCTTCTCTCTTTTGTGTTTTTTTGTCAAACATCAGATTACCCTGAGTGTTGTACAAATCTTCATCCCCCATAGGAGCATCCAATTCCGGAGCAACCGCCACAGGTTCCACAGATTCCTTCAGAAAACTCCACTCCACAACCTGCTGTGGCTTCCATTCAAGATCATCTTCTGAGGCATAGTCGTCCGCCGGCCATGCGTCCACAACGGCCAAGGGTGAAGACCCTGAGTAGTCGGCCTCTCCAGAGGACCGCGGACTTGAATCCTCGAAGTCCTGACCCACGCGAGGCCGCTTGAGGGGAGCCTTGCCAGTGCGACCATCACGAGAGGATGCGCCCTTCCAATGCCTCTTAGGCATCATAGCTCCAGATGCTCTAGCGTCAGCAGGAGAATGATCCCCAAGATCAACTGAAGAGCCAGGACCCGAAAGTTGAGGGCCCAACGGATGTGGATTGAGCTCTCTAGATAAAGCCTTCTCCAGCGAGGCGGCAACCGCCGCATGGATCATCCCCTGCAAGTCAGTTAAGGGTGGAGGAGAATCGCCCATATTCAGAGCCAGAGATCCCAGATGGCAGCAAGAAACCTAGAAACAGAGCAACCCACAATCAATAACGCTGCACCAGCAGTGGAGTATCCCCCTCGCTAACACAACTGGGGCTCACCCAGCGAGACAAAACGGGTATGCGGCCAAAGCCTAAATCAAACAGAGGCAACCAACCTCCTGGAAAACATATCCTTAGTTGAGGTTTGTTTGTTTTTTTCCCTCAGGGGAAAATCCTGGGCTAAAGCAAAACAACCAATCCCAGGCAGTACATGGGAGAGAGGGATCACCCCACCCCAAGGAACACTAAGGAGGGCTCACCTCCAGAAATAGACCCAATATGAGGCCCAGCAAAAACCTGTGACCATGCACAGAAAAGAAACAGAGATCCAGCAAGAACTTTCACGGAATAAGGGGGCTCACCCCAGTTGTGTAGTGGGGGCTCACCCCAGGCACAAGTATTAAACAGTGCATGAAAACAGAGTGTTATGTAACCTTTATTCAGTGATTTTTTAATTAGGACAGAAATAACCCACTCAGGCAGAGCTCATTAACCACCGGGAGCCCAAACACCGGGCCTGGAAACACCACACCAAACACAGCACGGCGTCCCAGGCCACAGCGAAACCCCCGGGTAGAAACAAAGATGGCCGCCGCGGATCACGAGATCTGAGACAGCCCAGTCGCGTAGCGGACCCGACGGGACAAACTCCCGCGGACCGCTACCAACGAAACCGGCTAGAAGAATAAACAGAAACTAAAAGTAAAATTAAGATTAAAATAACTGTGAGCCACTACCCTGCACAGGAGCACCCAAGAGAAGGCAGAAAAGGGGAATGACCCGGGCCACACGAATCCCCGAGGGCGGCGGCCAACAGGTCCTGGGAGAGAAACAACCACCCCTACCAGGCACTCTGGTGCGGGGCAGCGACTCCGCTAACAATGTTATACAAAAACAAACACAAGGCAGAGACCCGGTAGGACCCGAAGGCGCGTCCCATCCCCAGAAAGAAAGGTGAGAGACGCAACCCCAAGCCCTAGCACAGGTCCCAGCCAAGAGCTTCACAAATGTTGTATTTGAAGGAAATAAAACTACCGTGAAAACAATAGCATTGGCAAACAAACACTCACTGTTGCTATAGTATGTATCCCACTGCTTTTAGCAAATTCTAAACATAGTACAGAACATCACATAAAAATAAGCCAATACACCAGTACAATATAGTAAACCAAAACTGACCTGTCCTGCTTGTGGAGCAGCAAAGAAAGAGGCGGGACTTAGTTTGGTTGGGCCTTATATTACCTCTTTACTGACTGCTGATTGGTTACTTTTGGTTCTATGGTGTGCTGCTATGGAGTTTTAAGTAAAGAAAGTGATGCAAATATGAAGCCTCTTGTCATGTAGTAAAATAATGGTTTTCTGGGCCACGTTCATTTTACAAGGTGTTTTATTGTCACTCTAAGATAATATTTGTATACTCCATTTAAAACCACTATCAACTTAATGCAGTGTCTCTCAACTCCTGTCCTTAGGACCCACTAACAGGCCAGGATTTTAGGATTTCCTTGTTAGAGCACAGGTGAGTTAATCAATGTGAATGAGCCTCTGATCATCACGCCTGTGCTCTAGCAGAGAAATCCCTAAGTCCTGGCCTGTTAGTGGGTCCTGAGGGCAGGAGTTGAGAAATACTGACTTAATGGGTTCGCAAAGGTTATAGCCAACAGAAAAATAAAAAAAAGGGAATGGGGAGAAAGCAAAGTAGGCACTCTAGTGTAGTGATCAATTGACAAACCTGCATATAAGAAAAATCAATAAATACATTAAACTAAAAGTATCCGTTTGAATCCACACACACAGTTATCAAAGCTAATGTGTGAGTAAAAAAAAAACAAAAAAAAACATTATATCGGAGTCAATACAATAAAGAATACATACATGGATGAGATTAACCCTTTGAGTACCAGGGTGATATGCAATGCATTAATTTGAATTGTATTGTGTACCTCTCTGGCACTCAAAGGGTTAAAATATAATAATAATATTAAAACAATATAAGAACAAACATAATTCCCGAGTGGCAACAGTAATACAAAGCAAATTACATCCACCACTATGAAAATCTAGTGTAACACTGGATATAATCTATATTTAGCGTCCATTGCCATGCTGAGTACAGATCGAACAGTCTGGTAGTGCATATAAACAGGCAGTCAATACCCTTACTTGGTATAGGGGAATAATAAGTCTATGAACCTGTGGATTTAGTCCTCCATGGAATTTCACAAATTATCACTTATCCAGACGAGCATGCAATCATGAACTCCTATTCTTCAGACCCTCTACTGTTGTTCAAGCCGTCAATATGACTATGTCCCACCTAGGATTGTCCACTGCAACGCATTGATGTAAGGATACAAATTCACTTGTCTTGGCTTTCTGCAACCTATATACTTTGGACACTCTTATATCTCTTAAATAAATATATTCTAATTTTTCCTCTGGTCCGCTCCACAAGCATTCCTCCATGACGCAAAGAATTTTGGAGATGATATGTAGCACTGGTTTCCTGTATTTGTTCATAGCAAAGAGTTATTAGCGGGGTTTCAATGCAATGCAGTAAGCAGTGTATTTCTGTAATAGTTATTATATTAGGTGGTTGATATATTCACAGCATATACAAAAGAGAGCACTTAGTAGAAGTGGTTTATGGTTGAAGACCCATTTTCCAAACAAACTAATTTTTTTTTCATTGTATAAAACCCATATCTCATTTATGCATTCATTAAAAAGCTATTTTCAGTTTTAATTGCCTTGCCAAGATAGTGCTTCTATTTTTGCAGTTTGCAAATTGTTGTCAGACAGACTATATGCACTTTTAATTTCAATCTGCTTTTATGATTATAAATTACAAAGTTCCCTGAACATGCCTTTCCTTGATTTGTTGTTTTGTTTTTGGGGTTTTTTTAAATCAGGCATGTTACTGGCTTATTTTGCATTGAAAGTTTATCCACTCGTATGTGGAGCGTATGTAATAATGGACCACTACTCCGTTTTATTGTGTACTAGCAGTTTTGGACGGTGTTGCCCATCTCTTTGGGTATTTTTTAAGCAATGCTTAACAGTTTAAGTGTCAGGAGGATAAGCAACACATTGTAATGCATTGCATTCCCAATTTGGCAATTAAAGGGTTAATGTGAGCCTCAGTGAGAAGTGTGTGTGTATATATAATGTATATTAATGTACAGACTGTACACACAGGAGTACTCTGTACATTAATTTAAATTATATATACACTCCTCACTGATGGTCACATTAACCCTTTTAGTGCGAGAGGGGTATGCAATGCATTCAAATGTGTTGTGTATCCCTCTGACACTTCAGCTGTTAAGCATTGCTTAAAAAATACCCAAAGAGAAGGCCAACGCCGTCACATACTCCTAGGGTTAAGCAGGATGGGCAAGGCCATCCCACACGGCTAGTAATCAATAAAGAGCTAGAGCAGTCACAGGAAAATATCAATATTTCTGCTCTCTTGCAGCCATTTAGCAAGTCTTGACAAGAGCCAAGTGAGAGACCTGTAGACAAAAACAAAGAGGGAGAAAACAGAGTGGTGTCTATGTGGATCACACACAAGATGTTGAGGACCACCAACAAACACCCTTCAGGTGGCTACTTGAAAAGAAGATACTAAGAACTCAGCAGATAGAGACTACTTAGATCATAAACCTGCTGCAGACCCAAATGAAGTGTGCAAGCTTGTAATAGGGTTTTTCTCCCAGGGCTCATCTCAGCAGCAGCAACATAAAGATAAAGAAGGCACCCAGTAGTGTAATAATGTTGTAATACCCAGAAATATAAGCAAATTAAATTGATTACTCACATGTAATTGGAGTCAGAGTATGCTCCCAATAACCTGAAAATAAAATAAACTGAGAATATGACCTGTTTAATTTTGGGTGGGATCACAGACTCACGATACACCTTGTTTTATTTTCAGTGTAGCTATCTGTGTATCCTGAATCTGTGACACAACCCTAACAGACAGATCATATTCTCAGTTTGCTTTATTGTTATGCTATTGGGAGCGCTCTCTGGCTGACCGCAATTATATGTGAGTGAACAATTTTATTTGATCATTTAAACTGGTTCCTGGCACAGGGAACAGAGCAAGCTTCAGCATTCCAGGAGTTCTTGCAATATAATGGTTTTAACACATACACGTACTGTAGATACTTTAAGAGTATACAATAAACTTTTTTTTTATTTCAAAACATGTTTTGTGGGTCACAAGGTGTTATACATAGTTTTATTCCTTGAAGAAGCGGCTATGTGTACTGCAAAACACGTTTTGAAATACTTTAAAAGTATACAATAAACTTTTTTTATCTACATTACGTGTGTGTTAAAACCATTATATTGCAAGAACTCCTGGAAGGCCGATGCTTGCTCTGTTCTCGGTGCTGACAGGCAATTGAAATGGCAGGGAGTGTATGTAATTAAATAATGGGAAGGTGCCAGTAGAAGGTAATGCAGGGGAAACGGGATATATATGAAAATGTATGGGATAGGCAATGCCAGCTTAAGGCACTACTCAGTAGTACAATTCCTGTACATTGCAGACCAGGGGTCATGAGATTTATATATAATAAGTGAAAAGGATTGCTGAGGCTGTGCGCTTACAGGAATATAGCAGTATATCAAACTCTGCAACAAAGTATATGCTGTGAAGCTGCATCTCTGGCCTCTTGTGTATATATTGTGTTTACTTCAAGTAGGCTTGCAATATAGCTAATAATGCAGTCTCTCCCAGTCTGTCGGTGTTGTCCATGCATCTTCGATGCCTCCCTCTGATCCGCATACCTGGGAACTCTCCGGGTTTGACCCTGAGACTCTGGGTTTAGACCCAAATCTCAGGGTCTCGGGGTGAAGGGGCAAATTCTCAGGGTGAGAGAGATCTGTAATACCTACTACAAGATTTGCCACCATTAAATGTTTTAGTATCTAAACTGGTGCCATTTGTACCAGAAAAGCAGCAGGAAATGTGTTTAGGCAGTGTGATCTCTAAGTTGTAACTTGTTAAAGGTTCCTTGCGGAAAGATTGGAGCACCTCCGCGTTAGAGCAAGCAGGTACGTATTGCATAAAATCTACATTATAGGAAGCTTTAAGGGTTAATATTCAAAGATCTCAGGGTCAGCTCATTTGGAAAGTTCCCAGGTGTGCTGATCCGTCTCTGTTCTCAGTGATAGTATCCTCAGTTTGTGTCTGGTCTCCTCTTTCTCCCGATGTCATGATGATCTCCTCCGCGACGCGTTTCGGCACTCAAAAACTGGAGCCGTTCTCAAGCAGTCTAAGCTGCTAAGTGTAAAACCAGACACAAACTGAGGATATGATCACGGAGTATAGAGACTGAACAGAGGGAGGCAGCGAAGACGCACGGAGAACACCAATAGACTGGGAGAGACTGCATTATAGGCTATATGGCAAGCCTACTTGAAGTAAGCGCAATATATACAGTAAGAGCAATATATTCCAAGAGGCTGCACCAAAATACCCATGATGCTCTGTGCAGGCCACTCTCTCCCCTTCTGTACATGCACAATGACAGAGCATGCAGAGAGGAGGAGAGAGATGCCAGCATAGAGCTCCCATTATTCTCTGTCACTGTACGGGCAGCTGAGCATCATGGGAATTTAGGTCTAATTAAAGTATCCCACTGAAGCAGGGATCCCTACAGTGTGGAGCGGTGCATTTTCCTGCTCCCCAGCTGCTTCCTGTGTTTGTGGAGGGGTGATGCACAGGCTGCTGATGGACATAGGGTTCAGTGAAGGCAGGTTTTGAAGAAGCCATGGAGTTACTAGTGGTGTAGGTCAGCCATTTGTAAATTTTTTTTTTTTTTTTCCAAAGGAGATAGTGGGGAGGAGCGAAGTCGCATCCCTGTGTAGTCCAAGTCAGTGCAATGTGAGGAGATAATCGGTCCTCCTCCTAGCTGCTCCCGGGGGGTGTATCTCAGCCTATGGCAGTCTATGGGAGATCTGCATATGTCCTCTTGTGTGCCAGCCCAGGGTGTGTGGCTGGCATGGACATAGAATTTGTGATCACCTGACACTACTTCTTTTATAGTATATATTTATTAAAGAGCTGTTTGTTCATTTTTTTTACTATGAGAATGTAATGTTGTAATTTATTCTAGTTGAGGAGTGTTTGTCAACCAAACAACTACCAGAACTTGCTTTTCTTTTATCATACATATTATTAGATTTTGCAATCAACATTTTTTACCCACTCATACTAAATGTGGAGTGTATGTAATGATGGAACACGTCTCAATTTTATTGTGTATTCATTACAAAACAGTTTTGTTTGATTAGCAATTTAAAGGGTTAGTAATGTTTCATAATAGCAGCTACGATTGTTGTTTATAGTTACTACTGAGCTCCGATGTTGCCACTGTTCATATCTCTCTAGTTATTCTGAAATTAAATAATGCAGTGTACCCCTCCCGCCCCTTTTACCAACATCAGTCTTTGCCTTAGCGCTGAAAGCAAATCGTGACAAGAGACAATCTTCAGTCAGTATCAGGAAAATCCTAGAAAAGTATTAGGAATTGACATGTCTTCCTTGTCCCTCATGATCTGTCTCTTCCGATGACTGGATTTCAGATCTGAGGGGAGGTGGTTTGCTCTAGGGAAAAGGGGAGGGAGGGGAACACTTCATAATCTAATTTCAGCATTACTAGAGATGTGAACAGTGGGAACATTGTAGATTAGTAGTATTAACTATAAATAACTATCGTAGCTGCTTTTATTATGAAACATGACTAACTCATGTTTTTTTAACAGATGAGGATCGTTTATATATCCAAGTGTAGTTCCAGCTCACTATTATGGATCTATGTGTGACACAGTATCCTTCTTTCTGATACCTCCAAGAAATAGTGTTAGATGATATATATTGTAACGGACCACAGTCCGTTACTGGAAGCTCTCTCTGGACGTACGGATTGTCAGCCCATTGTCACAGGCTATGGAGAACTTTGAGACATTATTCTGGTGGACAACTCTGCCTGGCTTGCTTTAAACGGACTAGGTAATACACTGGCCTGTGTTAATTCTGGGCCTACAATCCTTCCTGAGCAGCTAGGGTTTAATTATTTGTGTTTGTGCCATGCTACTTCAAAGTTGTATGGTATTTACTCTTTAAAGATTCTATTACCACAGGCTCAGTGCCACAGGATTGGTGAAGAGCAAACATAGTGCCTCTATTTAAGAAGGGAACTAAAACAGAACCTGGGAATTATAGACCAGTGAGTTTGACCTCTGTAGTGGGAAAACTGTTAGAAGGGATAATAAGGGACTATATTCAAGATTACAACACAAAAAATAAAATTAGCACAAATCAGCATGGTTTTATGAAGAATAGATCATGCCAAACTAATCTTTTCAGCTTCTATGAGGAGGTAAGCAGCAACCTTGACAATGGCAAGGCAGCAGATGTAGTATATCTAGACTTTGCAAAGGCATTTGATACAGTGCCACACAGAAGGCTGGTGTATAAAATAAGGAAATTGGGGCTAGGAGATGACCTTTGCAATTGGATACAAAACTGGCTGAAGGATAGGGAACAGTGTGTGGCTGTAAATGGAAAATTCTCCAGTACAGTTAAAGTGGAGAGTGGAGTACCTCAGGGTTCAGTATTAGGTCCGCTGCTTTTTAACATGTTTATAAATGACCTGGAAATAGATATAGAAAGCAAAATATCAATATTTGCAGATGATACTAAATTATGCAAAGTCATTAATTCAGAACAGGATGTTTTCTCTCTACAGAGGGACTTACATACAATGTCAGATTGGGCAAATATGGAATATGAAGTTTAATGTGGGGAAGTGTAAAGTCATGCATTTGGGAGGAAACAATCCCAAGGCTACTTATAAACTTAAAGGGATAGTAACACTTCGTTTTAACTTTATTTTATTTTGTAGGCATTAAAAAAACATGAAGAATGATATAAGTCTTATCTCTCAAACCTTTATGGTTTATGAGATATTCACAAGCAAAGTTCCCCTCCCCGCCCCTTTTACCTAGTGTAAGCCATCTCTTCTCAGATGTGAGTCTGGTTGTATGACAGTACAGATAACAGAAGGGGACAATTTTCTTTGTATGAAAACAATGAAAGCCCTTCCCCCCTTGACAAGTTTTTCAGCTTTTTCCATTATCTTAATAGAAGATTGTCCCTCTCTGCAGTCTATCTGGGCATCTCCCTTCTTAACTGGCTGAACAGGGGGGGGATACTTTGTTTGTGAATATCTCTTAAACCATAAAGGTTTCAGAGATAAGACTTGTATCATTCTTCATGTTTTTTTAATGCCTACAAAATAAAATAAAGTTAAAATGAAGTATTACTATCCCTTTAATGGAATAATTTTAGGTGACTCATTGCTAGAAAAAGACCTGGGTATCCTTGTCAACTACAGACTTGGAAACAGTGACCAGTGTCAAACAGCAGTAGCAAAGGCAAACAAAGTCCTGTCTTGCATAAAAAGAGGTATCGAAGCAAGAGTGGATAACATTATTTTGCCATTATACAAATCATTGGTAAGACCTCACCTTGAGTATGCAGTGCAATTTTGGGCACCGGTTCTGAAAAAGGATATACTAGAACTAGAGAGGGTACAGCGGAGAGCAACAAAATTAATTAAGGGAATGGAGGACTTGACATATGAGGAACGACTAAACAAACTTGGTTTATTTACTCTAGAGAAAAAGACTATTAAGTGGAGACCTTATCACATTGTACTTGTATTGAGAGGTCAATACAAGAATCTCTGCGGTGAGCTATTTATTCCAAGGCCTGATCAGGTGACCAGGGGACACCCCTTGAGATTAGAGGAAAGGAGGTTTAAACTTCAGCAGAGGAAGGGTTTTTTTTTTACGGTAAGGTCTGTTAAATTGTGGAATTCGTTGCCCAGGGAGGTAGTTATGGCAGATACAATGGATACATTTAAGAGAAGATTAGATACATTTCTTTCAAAAGAGAACATGCAGTTTTATACTGTTTATCAGTAGGCTGATCAGGAAGGTCTGATAAAGACTAATTTGATTGGTAGCAGGAAAGCTATAAAATTCTCAGTTCTGAGGTATGAGGCGAAAGTTGAACTTGATGGACTTGTGTCTTTTTTCAACCTAATTTACTATGTTACTATCACTGTCTGGTCCACAGGTTGACTAGGGTTCCACCTACTAATCTCCTCTCTGTTGTGTATCCACTATTGTCTGTGTGATGGGATTAGTCTGGGGTTCTGACTGCATGCAACACCTGTTCCCATTGTACTGTGTTGATTGTAGCAATCATACTGCCTGTCACAGCCTCTGTATTGTCCCTTTGTTCAGTTGTGTACAGTAACCCCAGGGGGTCCCATGAAAATACAAGCCCCTACACCAACAGTCCATTGTACCCCATTGTGTGATGTCTCCACCATTTGCTGTGTCCCATTTTATCTACTGGATTGTATTATGCCTTCCTGCACTGCCCCTCAAGTTAATGTAGTTTACTCTGTATAAAAGAGCTGAGAGTTCACTAATAAAATGTTAGTCGTTAGAACTAAGAAGAAGTACAGTGTCCTTATTCTGAATGGTTTAAAGGGGCCCCTTTGCCCCCCATTCAGGCAGCTGATGTTCCAGTGTTCTAGGCTGATGTATCCAGCTTTCCAACTTGTGTTCCAGCCTTTTGCCAGTGACTGTTTCCAGTGCTTCAGGAGTTCCAGACCTTCATCCAGCTTCACCGGTCAGGCTACTGTCACCAGATTCCCTTCCCCTTACCTCCGGTGATGCGGTTCGCTCCCTTCCTCTGTTCTTCCTCCTTTCACTTCCCCGCCGCAGCTTAGCCTCGCCGCCGCGTTGCGCTTCCGGATTTTGTCTGCCTGTGCAGATGACGTCACGGCGCGGCGGGGTATTTAAATTGTGCATTCCTCCACCTCCGGTGCACTGTCACAGTGTTCTGTGGGGCACTCTATTCGGTCCTCAGCTTAGGAGCCGCTTCAGTCCCAGTCCTCTGTTTCTCCTAGATCCTGTAACTGGTGCTCAGTCCCCAGTCAGTCTTCCTGACCCAGCCCTCAGTCAGGGCAAGATCCTCTATTAAACCCTTAGCTCCCAGGGAGCTTTCCAGCTCCAGTTTACCATTAGGGCTAGACCTATTACCCACTCAGCCTGCATGTCCAGTCTGTCTCAGGCAATCACACCCTAATCCAGTCTATGATTCTTGGCTTTCCTCAGACCTCCTCTCCTGTGAACCCAGTGTTTGATCCAGGCTATCCCCAGACCATCTCCACCAGAAGACCCAGTGTATGACCACCGCAATTACTGTCCACAACTTTCTTATTGTGCATCTACGGTGCTACATCAGGAGAGTTCTTCAACGCCCTCCAGCCGCGCACTCGAGTCGCCGCACCCCAGCCTTCGCTCTCCCTTGCAGGGGAGCTTACGCTGTCCGTAGGAGGACAGACCAGGTTCCTTCTACTTCATCTACCTACAGGCAGCCACCGACATCGAGCAACGCCCACAAGCGTCGCTCACCAGCACTCCCTTCCCTGCAGGCCTCCGCCTGCTGTGTGTGACACACTGACAGTGCCAATACCGTTATGGAGCCCAAGGGTTTGTCTGAGGCAGTGGTCCAGCAAGGGGCCTTGCTGGAGCAGCACTCCTCGCATATAGCATCTCTGGATCAGAAATTGGATTCGATAACATCTGTTACAACACATGCAACAACAGCTGGAAACGCGTAATCCTACGCCAGCTGTACCGGGAATACCGGGTTTCAGTACTGGACCTTCCGATCGTATACATTCCACCGGGACTCCACGGCTTCAGCTTCCGGATCGGTATGATGGGGACCCAAAGCTTTTCCGGGGATTCTTGAATCACTGCTTCCTGCATTTCCGCAACCATCCCGATGTGTACGCGTCCCAACAGTCCAGGATCACCTTTATTATCTCTCTGCTTAGAGGTCAGGCCTTGACCTGGGTATCTCCACTACTGGACAGGCAATCACCTCTTCTGGACGACTGTGATTCGTTCCTACAGGCCTTTCGGGCGGTCTTTGACATACCGGGTCGTCAGGCGAAGGCAGAGAATTCTCTTCTAGAGCTGCAGCAGGGCTCACAGTCGTTCGCAGAATATGCAATAGCTTTCCGTACTTTGGCCTATGACACGGATTGGGGAACCAGTTCGCTGAAGGCAGCCTTCCGCCGTGGATTATCCAAGAGACTCAAGGATGAGCTTACGACTCGGCCCATTCCCGAAAGCCTGGAGGGCCTAATCACTTTGTGTTCTTCACTTGACTCCCGGATTCAAGAGAGGAGACTGGAGAGAGATCGAGAGAGAACCCGACGTCCTGCGGTCCGGCCTCCCGTGCGTCTGGCCCCAAGGTTCATAACTCCCACTGTACCAATGGAGTCAACACCAGAACCCATGGAGATAGGTCGAATCTCCCATCTCACGCCTGAAGAAAAGACCCGGAGACGCAACCAGGGACTGTGTTTGTACTGCGGCCTTGCCTGCCATTACGCCCGTGCCTGTCCCAATAAACCGGGAAACGCCCGGACTTAGCAGGAACAGAGGGGCTTCTGCTAAGTCACACCCAGGTCCCCTCACAACAGATGCAGCGTCTGACCGTCCGGGTACGTATAGCAGTGTCTACCTCTATGGTCGAGGCCACAGCCCTAGTAGATTCAGGAGCGGCCGGGGTCTTTATTGACCAATCCTTTGCTCAGGACCATAGACCCCTCGGAAGCGGACGTATTACCTACCAGACCGAACCATTGGTCATGCACATCGGTTCTCATAATCAGGAGAACTTCGTTTTTGACGTCATCTCAGCTCCCCAGTCTCCGGTGGTCCTAGGATTTCCCTGGTTGGTGAAACACAATCCGTCCATCGACTGGGCTACTAGATCTATTACCTTTTCTCCTGGTACCCCCCTCTCCGCTATGACAATAGGAGTACAGGAGCCGACAGAGAGCTTGCTTCCTTCGGCCTATCGCTCCTTTTCCGATGTATTCTCTAAGACCAAGGCGGAGCTTCTTCCCCCTCATCGGGATTATGATTGCACCATTGAACTCCTGCCCGGTGCTTCTCCACCCAGAGGGAAGACATACTCTCTGTCCTTACCCGAAACTAAGGCACTGGAGACCTATATACAAGAGAGCCTTGCCTGCTGGTTTATCCGTCCTTCCACCTCTCCGGCGGGTGCTGGTTTCTTTTTCGTAAAGACAAAAAGACGGGACTCTTCGCCCTTGTATAGATTACAGGGGGCTCAATTCCGTCACTCGCAAGAACAGCTATCCTCTTCCGCTAATCCCAGAACTGTTAGAGAGGCTTCGCGGGGCGACCATATTCACCAAATTAGACCTCAGGGGGGCCTATAATCTTGTTCGTATGCGGAGCGGTGAAGAGTGGAAGACAGCATTTAATACTCGATTCGGACATTATGAGTATTGCGTGATGCCCTTCGGTCTCCGTAATGCTCCGGCCGTCTTCCAAGCATTTGTCAACGATGTGTTCCGTGATCTCCTGTTGTCATTCGTGATCGTATATCTTGATGATATCTTGATCTTTTCCAGGAATCTACAGGAACATCAAACTCATGTCCGCACCGTTCTACAACGGCTTCGAGAAAACAACCTTTATGCAAAGCTAGAGAAATGTACCTTCGAAGAACCATCCCTACCCTTTTTGGGATACATTATCTCTGCGGCGGGTTTGGCCATGGATCCCGGAAAGCTCAAAGCTATACATGACTGGCCGGTACCACACACCGTTAAAGCCGTTCAGAGATTTGTTGGTTTTGCGAATTACTATCGCAGGTTTATTAGAAACTTCTCTAAAGTCATCCATCCAATTGTGCTCTTGACCTGTAAAGGGGCTGATCCTGGCATCTGGTCCAAAGAAGCCTTACAGGCATTTTCCTCACTCAAAACGGCCTTTACCACAGCACCACTTCTAGCTTATCCTGACCCTGACCTGCCCTACACCTTGGAAGTAGATGCCTCCGAAATTGCAGCCGGTGCAGTGTTATCCCAACGGTCTTCCTTGTCCGGTGTCCTACATCCCTGTTCCTTCTTCTCTCGTCGATTTTCCGTAGCGCAGAGAAATTACGACACCGGAAATCGGGAACTGCTCGCCATTAAACTGGCTCTGGAGGAATGGCGTTACCTCCTGGAGGGTGCTGTTCATCCCATAAAGATTCTTACAGACCACCGAAACCTGTCTTATCTGGCTTCAGCCAAGTGTTTGACCCCTCGACAAGCGAGATGGTCTCTCTTTTTCTCGCGGTTTGACTTCACCATCTCATATATTCCAGGAACCAAGAACGTCAAGGCCGATGCCCTGTCCAGACGTTACGAGGAGTCCGCTCCCTTGGTCAGTCAAGAACCGGTTCTCCCGACCGCTGTCTTTCTGGACGTTCTGACCACCTCTAGGATGAGATGTATCCGAGACACCCAGCCACATACTTTGCCGGCCTCATGTCCGTCCTCTTGTCTACTGGTTCCCGAGGAGCACAGAGAAACAATACTGGCATGGGCGCATCAGTCCCAGGTGGCTGGCCATTCTGGAATCGATCGCACTCTCGATCTCCTTAATCGGTATTTTTGGTGGCCTTCCTGTCGGAAGGATGTGTCTAGCTGGGTTTCCTCTTGCCCAGTCTGCGCCCAAGTCAAAGTACCCCGGGTTAAACCTTTGGGATTACTCTGTCCGCTGCCGGTTCCTGAGCTCCCGTGGACTCACTTATCCATGGATTTTGTTGTCGACCTCCCCATCTCAGCAGGTATGAACACCATTCTGGTAGTCGTCGACCGCTTCTCCAAACGGGCATTTTATTCCTCTGAAAAGCAGAAACAAAAGAACACAGGCGCATGCCCTCTAAGAGTATATCTGTATTGCTGCCACACCACAGACCCCCTTTATTTTACTGCTCACCAGAATGTAGTTGAGAAGTGCTCATCAGTAATTCAGTGATCTTCTTTCCATGATCTCCTCCGAAGAATAATTCTCTTACAGTGATGGATATAGAAATCTCATAATATTTATTTATAAAAAATCCACACATACAGTAACGCCCCCGACGCGTTTCGTATCCAAATGACACTTCCTCAAGGGGTAAAAAATATATACATATGCTCCTTTCATATAAATATAGCAATATAATATAGTGTAAGTTCTTTTTACCTTTATAGTGCTTCCCTCCGGTTCCTCGCTCATCTCCATGTTCAAACGGAAGTCTGAAACTTCCGCAGTGAACATCACTTCCGGTTTGAAAACGGAAGTCACATGCCCGCTCCCCACATGCGTTTCAACTATGGAACGCATCTTAGAGTTCGGCATGTCTAAACTCTCCGCTTCCCACAAGAAGCCTCACACTAGTTCTACAATTGCTCATACAGCTATCATCTTTATGTTGATCGCTGCAAGTCAAAAAAACCCCATAGAGATGTTTAACTTTAATCTATCTTAAAACTTCATACCACATATTTTCTAATATAAATATAAAACCACTCTCTTAAACATGATAATAAAAAATAAAAAAATATAATAAAAAATAAAATATAAAAATAAATAATATTTTGGAAACACTTTTTTTAAAAAGAGAGAGATACTTTTACCAGAAGGGAGAAAAGAATATATATATGCACAAAATGCTCATTCACACATACATGCGTCCATGCACATGCATATATGAATGAGCATATGAAATCATACATACATCTAAAAATATATATATATATATATATATATATATATATATATGCACACATTTAAAATGCACATAAAAAATGTGCACAAATAAACATATTGTGCATTGAATAACTGGGAGGAAAAAAAAAAAAAAAAACTTTATTCCCAGTTAAACAAAAAAAATTTTGTGAAGAGATGAGTCATCCACCTCCTCATACATTAGTATACATATGCATATGTCTACATATATATATACACACTATTCCTATTGTTCCCTAGGATAAACACCATACGTCTAACTCCTCATTAAGACCACTAGGTGTTAATGTATTCAATGTATAAATCCAAAAGGATTCTTTTCTACATAGCTCTGCAAATCTATTCACCGTTGTTCTAGGGATGAAATCTATACCCTTAACTCTAAAGTTATGAATGCCCCCACTTGGACACTCGTTGAAATGCCTGGGTACACTATGTTCCTGGGATCTTTTTTGTATATTTCTTCTGTGTTCTCCCAGTCTTTCTCTTAGTGTCCTTGTGGTGCGTCCAACATAACCCAACCCACATCCACATGAAATTAAATATATCACGTAGGATGTGCCACAAAGTGTTTCCAAAATATTATTTATTTTTATATTTTATTTTTTATTATATTTTTTTATTTTTTATTATCATGTTTAAGAGAGTGGTTTTATATTTATATTAGAAAATATGTGGTATGAAGTTTTAAGATAGATGTACCCCTCCGGATCCGAAGTTAAACATCTCTATGGGGTTTTTTTGACTTGCAGCGATCAACATAAAGATGATAGCTGTATGAGCAATTGTAGAACTAGTGTGAGGCTTCTTGTGGGAAGCGGAGAGTTTAGACATGCCGAACTCTAAGATGCGTTCCATAGTTGAAACGCATGTGGGGAGCGGGCATGTGACTTCCGTTTTCAAACCGGAAGTGATGTTCACTGCGGAAGTTTCAGACTTCCGTTTGAACATGGAGATGAGCGAGGAACCGGAGGGAAGCACTATAAAGGTAAAAAGAACTTACACTATATTATATTGCTATATTTATATGAAAGGAGCATATGTATATATTTTTTACCCCTTGAGGAAGTGTCATTTGGATACGAAACGCGTCGGGGGCGTTACTGTATGTGTGGATTTTTTATAAATAAATATTATGAGATTTCTATATCCATCACTGTAAGAGAATTATTCTTCGGAGGAGATCATGGAAAGAAGATCACTGAATTACTGATGAGCACTTCTCAACTACATTCTGGTGAGCAGTAAAATAAAGGGGGTCTGTGGTGTGGCAGCAATACAGATATACTCTTAGAGGGCATGCACCTGTGTTCTTTTGTTTCTGCTTTTTAGATATTGACACGATCCACTGGTGTTTTAAACTCGCAGCAACCCTCTTTTGTGAACAGAAAAAGTTAAAGAAAGATACAATAAGAACTGTACTACACAAGACCCTACACGTTACAACACCAGAAGAGAGAAGAATAAGATTACAGTTGATGGAGATCTCTCACTTCTGTTGATAGTGAACTGGCTTTTTTGAGATTCAATTATATATTCTTTATATTATTTTTTATATTATTTTATTTTCATATATTTGGGAAAAAAATATGAAGGTGTCAAATTAACATTAATCATAGCGCCCAGAACACAATTTTTTGGATTTTGTTTTCTATTTTATTCCTCTGCCAGGACTGCCTACTGCAGAACGACTTGCGGAGGTTGTTATCTCAGAGGTGGTACGTCTACACGGTTTTCCCCTCCACATAACCTCAGACCGGGGAACCCAGTTCGTGTCAAGGTTCTGGAGGGCCTTCTGTGCTCGGTCGGGTATATCTTTACACTTCTCCTCTGCCTATCACCCACAGACCAACGGGCAGACTGAAAGGCTCAATCAGGGCTTGGAACAGTACCTACAGTCTTATACCAACCAACAGCATGACAACTGGGTACAGCTTCTTCCGTGGGCCGAGTTTTCCTACAATTCTCTTCGTCATTCCTCGCTCGGTTGTTCCCCCTTTTTTTGCAGCCTTGGGTTATAATCCCCGTGTCCTCCTCTTGGCTCCAGGAATCCCCTTGGTGCCTGCTGCCGAATCGAGTCTACAATCTCTTACCTCTCATTGGCGAGCCATCCGAGCTACTCTGCTAAACACTCAGATCCGTCAGAAGAGCGCCGCTGACCGATACAGGTCCCCAGCTCCTCTTTTTCAGACTGGCCAGCGGGTCTGGTTGTCTACTAAACATCTCCGGCTTTCCCAGCCATCCAGCAAGTTAGGACCTCGTTACGTGGGACCTTTCCGCGTCCTTCGACGGCTGTCCCCGGTCTCGTACAAACTCGCTCTACCCCGGAGTATGAGAATACACCCCGTATTCCACGTTTCCCTACTCAAACCCTTTTTACCGGTTACATTCCCTTCGTCCACTCAACCTAGACCTCCCCCGCCAGTCACTGTTGACGGCCAGGAGGAATACATAGTGGATGGAATCCTGGATTCCCGTTTCTCGCGCGGCCGTTTGCAGTACCTGGTTAACTGGAAAGGGTACGGTCCCGAGGAGCGGTTCTGGGTGAAACCGTCAGATCTACATGCTCCTTCTTTGGTCCGCGACTTCCATCGACACTTTCCCTCCAAACCGGCTCCTTAGGCTCCGGTGGCGCCTCCTGGTGAGGGGGATGGTGTCACCCGATTCCCTTCCCCTTACCTCCGGTGATGCGGTTCGCTCCCTTCCTCTGTTCTTCCTCCTTTCACTTCCCCGCCGCAGCTTAGCCTCGCCGCCGCGTCGCGCTTCCGGATTTTGTCTGCCTGTGCAGATGACGTCACGGAGCGGCGGGGTATTTAAATTGTGCATTCCTCCACCTCCGGTGCACTGTCACAGTGTTCTGTGGGGCACTCTATTCGGTCCTCAGCTTAGGAGCCGCTTCAGTCCCAGTCCTCTGTTTCTCCTAGATCCTGTAACTGGTGCTCAGTCCCCAGTCAGTCTTCCTGACCCAGCCCTCAGTCAGGGCAAGATCCTCTATTAAACCCTTGGCTCCCAGGGAGCTTTCCAGCTCCAGTTTACCATTAGGGCTAGACCTATTACCCACTCAGCCTGCATGTCCAGTCTGTCTCAGGCAATCACACCCTAATCCAGTCTATGATTCTTGGCTTTCCTCAGACCTCCTCTCCTGTGAACCCAGTGTTTGATCCAGGCTATCCCCAGACCATCTACACCAGAAGACCCAGTGTATGACCACCGCAATTACTGTCCACAACTTTCTTATTGTGCGTCTACGGTGCTACATCAGGAGAGTTCTTAAACGCCCTCCAGCCGCGCACTCGAGTCGCCGCACCCCATCCTTCGCTCTCCCCTGCAGGGGAGCTTACGCTGTCCGTAGGAGGACAGACCAGGTTCCTTCTACTTCACCTACCTACAGGCAGCCACCGACATCGAGCAACGCCCACAAGCGTCGCTCCCCAGCACTCCCTTCCCTGCAGGCCTCCGCCTGCTGTGTGTGACAGCTACCCACTTTTAGCCACATCCAGGAGGGAGAGACACAGAATGATGGTCTAAGTCAGCCCAAGGACTTAGGCTCCCGTTAAATTGGTGGTATCATCTCCCTCACCAACTTGGATGTACACCGGTGAGTCATGGCGGACACAGCAGAGCAGCTGGATACTCCCCTTCCTACAGTGCTATGACGACATGTGGTTCCGGTGGGAACCACTGCTGGGCAATCAGGCCCTGGAAGTATGCAACTTACAGCTGGACCTTTGCATCAAAGAGGAGCTACGGGTGCAAGACGAGTACAGGGCTATAGTCAAGAAAATGGACCAGGAGTATTTCTCTGCGTCACTCATCTCCCTTCCCCCAGCCCATGTGTGATGTGATATGCAAGGGTGGTGTGGGATGCCTATCACTGGGATGGTAATTTTGACTGGCAGGACCCCTGCCAATACAGAGAGATTAGAAACAAAAGAAAGGACATGCTGGGGGGCACGTTCCTCTCCACTTACAGAAACAATTAAGTGATATAGCTCGCTGGGAGTGGGACCTTGAACAGATGTACACTGAAGTGCTACAATGGGTATAGAAGTACCAAGGGGAGGAAGAAGGCTGGGCGATTGACTCATTCGCCCCTCTAGAAGAGTCCAAGCCTTGGTCCCCGTGGCAACCGGATATGCCAGGGACTAAGATCAATGCAGACTCTGACCCTGGAATTGAAGCCCCCTGTGAAGAGTTTAAGGACCTGGGGAGATGGAGAGTACAGAAAACACTGACCTTTATGAGACCTCCTCCAGCAGGAGAGGTGGGGGGACCTTCTGGTGATGATATTGGAGCAGCATTACCTCAGTGGACTGAAGCAATCCAGTACTGTTGGCCCTGCCCTGGAGAGTGGTAATAGTGTCCTCTCCAGGGGCTTTGTTGCTACTGCCCTGGGGAGTGGGACCTGCGTCCTCCCCAGTGGAGCTGTTGCCCCATCTTCTGTTGTGCCTGCCCTGGGGAGTGGGGCCAAGGTCCTCCCCAGCAGCACAGATACCCCTGCCCTGGAGAGTGGGAATGTGTCCTTTCCAGGGGCTCTGTTGCTACTGCCCTGGGGAGTGGGACCTGTGTCCTCCCAAGTCGAGCTGTTGCCCCTGCCCTGGGGAGTGGGACCTGCATCCTTCTCAGTGGATCTGTTGCCCCTACCTTGGGAGTGGGACCCGTGTCCTCCCCAGTGATCCTGTTAACCCTGGATTGGTGGATGGGAGTACGCTCTTCACCAGTCATTGTGATACCCCTGCCCTGTTGAGTGGGACTCAGGTCCTCACCAGCAGCAACATGTGCCCTAGCATGGTGAGTAGGAATACGCTCCTCACCAGGCCCTGCGATAACCCTGCCCTGGTGAGTGGGACCCAGGTCCTCCACAATGGCAATGTTGCCCCTGCCCTGGAGAGTGGTAATAATGTCCTCTCCAGGGACCCTGTTGCCCCTTCCTCCGCTGCTACTACCCCAGGGAGTGCGACAGACGTCCCCCTGAGGATTTTGTGGCCCCAGCACCAGGGAGTGGGATAGATGTCCTCCCTGAGGATTTTGTTGCCCCAGCACCGAGGAGGGGGACCCGGGTCCTCCCCAGTGGCTTTGCTGCCCCTACCATGGAGAGTGGGAAGTGTATACTCTCCAGGGGTTCTGATTCCACTGCATGAGGAAGAGGGGCAGATGTCCTTCCTGAGGATTTTGTTGCTCCAGCACTGGGGAGTGGGACCCGTGTCCTCCCCAGTGGATTTGCCGCCCCTACCCTGGAGAGTGGGAAGTGTAGCCTCTCCAGGGGGTTTGTTGCTATGGCCCAGGAGAGTGGGACCACTGACCTCTCCTGCAGCTCTGTGGCCTATGCTTTGAGGAAGGGGGGAGATGTCACTGTCCCCCCCCCCACTGTGTTGCCCGAAACTGGATCCCTGGAGTCCAGAGAGGGGCTTACTGTGGAAATCCCCTTGCCTCACAGGACTTCACCCCACAGACTGACCCTGGACCCAGAACCCATGGCTCTAGACCCAGGGAGTTATAACACAAGTTCTACCTGGGGTGCCAAACCGCAGAGTCCCGCTGGTTGTTTTTTAGCCCAAGACAAGGGGCTACCATTTTTTCCTAAATAAATGTTAGTTGTTAGAACTAAGACCCTTTGCCTCCCATTCAGGCAGCTGATATTCCAATGTTCTAGGTTGATGTATCCAACTTTCCAGCTTGTGTTCCAGCCTTTTGGCAGTGACTGTTTCCAGCGCTTCAAGAGTTCCAGCCCATCATCCAGCTTCACCGGTCAGGCTACCCACTTGTAGCCACATCCAGGAGGAAGAGACCCAAAACGACAGTCTAAGTCAGCCCAAGGACTTAGGCTCCCGTTACATATAGTTTTTTATCCACTCACACTGTAAACAGGATATGTTTAGTAGCTAAGCACTTCATTTATTTAGACTGCATTCTCATTCAAGGTTTTCCTCTATGATGTAGTATAGAAGAGAAAACATGGGAAAAAAGATGAGGAGATATCATAAGGTACCACTACCACTGAACACCCTATGAGACACAAGATTGATGACTGCAACATTACTTATTTGGGATATTAACCTGCCCCAGCAGCAGTACACATAAGATGGAATGAAGAACAAGCAGCTCCTTATCGACTTACTCCCCAAAGTGGATAAGTATATAGAAAACATAAACCGCAAGGGCTGCCAATAGTGAACACTGTAAATTAATATTATATATACGCAGATCCTATTTACTCACAGATACAATGGTTAACCTGACAACTGCACAGCCAGAGGATATAAACCCATCTCTGCTCGGGGTGTTGCAGATTTCCTAATTGGTGATTCCAATCTAATCCGCAGCTGGAATCCCAAAACAAAATGACTGGAAACAATTTATTATTATATTGGGATTATTATAGGGATTAGTCCTTTTAATGTGGCACATCTGACTTGTTTAGATGTATCTGTATTAGCTGATATTAGCTTTTTATATTAAATAATATTGCTGAATGTTTCCCGAGTCATTTCCAGTCATTTTGTTTTGGGATTCCATTTGCGTCTGTGCAGTTTGTCGGGTTATCCATCGCCTGAGCATCATGTCTGTGAGTAAATAGTATCTTCATATATGTAATATTCATTTATAGTGTTACACTATTGGGCACCCTTGCTGTTTATGGTTGCTATATATGAGGTAGTGCTACTATTATCTGTATAAAATATTTATTTCTTTGTTAAAGGGTAAACCTACTAATGATCAGATAGATTAAATGACAGGCAATTAACACTCCACTTATATCAAAATAATTGATCACAGAACATGAACATTTATTTTAATTTATATATGTATTTGTTGCTTTATACTACAAGAGCTCCTTTGAAATTTTAATACAACCTTATTTTGATTATTACTAAATTCAATTAATTTATCCCCTCACACCTCTAACTAGGATGTCTAACTACCAACTACAAACATAAATATTACTGATATATAAATGATATATTCATCATATTGACAGATGGAGAAGAGTGCCACAGAATGGAGAATCACTGATAATGGGGCCTAATAATGCAAGAAATCTTGCTGCACAACATTACAGCATTAGATCATATTCAAGTACATCAGAAAATGTGTATGTGTTACAACACAAAGAATGTAAAAATGGATGTTAAATTGAAGAAACCTGCCTAAAACTGAACCCATGAATGAATTTACACAGATCATCAATTAAGAAAAATCAGCGGTACCCTTGCTGTCATTATTTCACCCAGAGGAACTGCTACATTCATGAATTCAAAATAAAAATACTTGGAGGGAATTTCAAAGATACCCAAGAGAGAGAGAGACATTTGAAATAGACAATGGACTAAATAAGGACTTGGGATTCCTCTCGGATTAGCACAACTTCATATAACACTACCTTGATTTTCATGTAGTATATATTGACACCTCTTCATAGTAAAACTCTTCCTTTTTTTTTTTTTTTTTTTTTTTTTTTTTTTTTTTTTTAAACATATACGTTTGTGTATAATGGATTTATCTATCTCCTGTTCTCTTTGCCTGTTATCCACCCTCCTTCTCCATTTTCATTTCGCATTGACCAAGATATTTTACAGTCCTTTAACTGGTGTGATCTGCAGTTTGTCTGTGTTTTCTTAACTCATGTAGTGCCACTCTCCTGTGACTTGGACCTTTCATTGTGATGATTAGTATTGCTTTTGTCCTGACAAAAGGAGGCTGTTACTCTCAAAAACCCATTGTGAAAACTGAATGTTAGTCCAATAAAAAAGCTGTTATGACATATGCAATACGAATTCATTTTACAAATATATCATTTTGCACATGTATATGTATATAACAGAGAGATTGCTCTTACACAGAATGTTACATCTATCCCTTGCACTTTCAGGGTGCAAACAGAAATCATATCACCACATTTAAAGATGCATTATCACTCTTTATTAGATTACTGTAAAAAACAAACAGGATAAAACATATGACATACCAAATCTCCATTAGCTACTAGCTCTACTCTGAAAGTTTTGTCCAGGGAGCTAGAGAATCATAAAGTCAGAGGTTTTATCCTGTCCAGTCTTGTAAGTAGTATATTAGTGTGATAATGTTTTACCAGTGAGTCAATAATTAATAAATATGACCTGCTATTCTTTTATTTAGATTATTTCTCCCTCCGATCTGGAAGCTGTGCTTTATCTCCACTCCCTTCACCAACTCCTTCAGTAGCAGGATCTGCCACCTCCAGTTCTGGGTCCCTACATCACCGACGTCCCTTGATCAGCCCTGCACGCCTCAATTTGCATGTACAGAAGCATGCCTTCTCCCCAGCACTATGTGATGCAACACAGCCTTACAACAGCTTTGAGGAGCCTTGTGTTGACTGCAACTCGTATCCAGTGGAGTTTTCGCACATCATGGCAAAAAATCATTGTGAGTACAAATTAATTGATTACACACAAATGACTGTTCCCTACATATATGTTCAAGCCTAGGGAATGATTGCTTGTACCACAAGAGGTAGGCTGTTCTTGGCAAATAATTGTAGCAGTATTAATAAGACCTGATTTTGGCTTTCGCGAGGACAGGAAAATGCAAAGTAGTAGTCACACAAAGCCCTACAAAGAGCCAAACATAGGCTATTTATAACTTGTGTTGGTAACTACCAAGATCTTGAAGGGATCAAACTACAGACATTGTTTAGAGAGCAGTGCCATCTCAAAGTTGGACTAGTACCCAGTTCTCCAACATGAAGTTACAGCACATGTACCAACCTCTTCCACAGGATGGGTTTTACATCCCAAGTGGGCCATTTCCAGAGAACAAAGAACCCCCACAGTAAGGTAACCTAATCACCAAACCCTCCTGTTGAAAGGGAGGCCAAGCGCCAATCTATCTCCCAGTGAGGGTGACCAGGGCCCTGAGCTCCCCCACACATGGGGAATTACAGCCAATTCACCAAGCTCTTCTATAGAGGGAGACCCACAGTTAAAGTGCAGGGGTTCCCCCCTCAATTATAGATCTCTCCCATAGAAAGGGTGCCATGACCCAAGCACTGAGTTCTCCCACACACAGAGTGCTGCAGCCAAAGCACAGATCTATCCCACTGAGAAAGTTCCCTAACCTAAGCACTGTGCTCTCCCAAAGAAAGTTAGCCATGACCAAGGCACTAAGCACTTTCACAGAGAAGGAGACCAAGCACTGAATTCTCCCACAGTGAGGGTGCCACAGCCCAAGCACTGAGCTCTCCCACAGAGAAGGAGCCTCGTCCAAAGTCCCAAGCCCTCCCACAATGAGACACTAAAATGTTTCATCACTGAAGGATGCAGGGACCATGGGGTATAGGAACATGCCAACAGGAGGCAGGGCACTCTAGTCGAAACTCCACCAACTTCCAAGTACCTATACCTCTCCTCCAAATGTCAACTGTCAGTTTTTTAGTGTGTCCCACAGGAGGTACAGGGTTTTTTCCCTCAAGGAGGACAGAGAAATCATTGTTTATTTATTAATTTTATTTTGATTAGTTCACTTCAAATTGAATTAACTGTAATTTAATATAAACAAGTGTACTGTTGCAATGGTGACACTAACATTTTGAGGAGAGTATTGCAGATTTCCATTGCAGCAGTATCCAGGCACATTTAATGGTGGAGAACATCACCTAGCCATTGGCTGAGGGAACAATAGAGGAAAACCGCTCTAATACGGTTCCAGAGGGTGATGGACAGCCACAGCATAAGAATAAGGTAGCATGGCAGTTTAGACCTCCCTAGTTTTGGTATATTGACTGAAACGAGAAGGTGGTAAAAAGTTCCAGTGAAGAGGTGGAGTATGGGGAATGGGGAAATGTGCAACCTCAATGCTGTTCTTCATATGCGGTACCAGCATACCATTGTTGATAGTGGGTACGCACTTATAGGCATTACAAGCTCATGCACAATGCATTACCTTACAGGATCAAACAAAGCCAGAATAAGGTGCTTTACTGAGGCAATACATTTCTGAATATTTATTAAGGTTAGACACTATGTCAAATCAAATATGCACTTATGTTAATGAACACAGGGCTACCACTTCAAAGGAATTTCCTCCCAATTTGAGACTGGAATTGGCAAAAGCATTACCAGGGTCAATAGCAAATACAATAGAAAGGGTGTTGGATAAATGGTTAACAGAAACACCACGTTCCCCAACAAAAATACCTTTATCATTAAGTCTCATAAATGACACCACTATTGTTGCATAATCCATTTGATGTTGATGGAGACATAAGCAGTGAAGATAGAAATGGACCGAGATGGTTCACTGTTTGGTCAGTTAAGGGTGAGGAAGCGGCAGAGTTGGTAGATGCCTTAAAGTGTTAGAAATGTCTAAAAAAAAAAAAAAAAAAAAAAAAAAAAAAAAAAAACCTTTTTTTGCATTTAGAAGAGCTTAAAAAGCTGATCTAAATGCAAAAAAACGTATCTCTCAAACCGCTATGGTTTAAGAGATACAGGCGTTTAAAGTTTGATTTCTCCTACTGACAGCTGTAAAGCTGTCAGCAGGAGATCCGTGTCACACGTTTTAGACCATTCCAATGAAGGGATTCCGTGTAAGTAACGAGATCCCGACGCTTCTCAAGCGCCAGCGTGTCGACTGACACGGATCTCCTGCTGACAGCTTTACAGCTGTCAGTAGGAGAAATCAAACTTTAAACGCCCGTATCTCATAAACCATAGCAGTTAGAGAGATACGGTTTTTTGCATTTAGATCAGCTTTTTAAGCTCTTCTAAATGCAAAAAAGTTTTTTTTCAGACATTACTAACACTTTCATTAAATCAATTTTAGAGGTTCTTCAGGTATCTGGGGAACATACTACAGATACCTCATTTAGGAGTAAAAAGAAATCCTTACTTGGATGGAGTAACCCTGATAAATCCTTAGCTATTCCTAAGAAATTTACTCATATCTACCCTTTCCCTCATGACAAAGCAGAGCATTGGTCAAACCCACAAGTGGTAGATCCTACAGTGTCTGGATTATCCAAAACATGCAGCAATTCCAATACAAAGTGCAGCAGTATTATTCTTTATTTATATAGAGCAAACTAATTCCGCAGCGCTGTACAATTGGGAATAGACATACAGAGGTATTAAATAGTACAATCAGATGTGGAGAACAGAAGGATCAGAGGGCCCTGCTCATGAGAGCTTAGTACTTAAAGATACAGCTGTAAGCTGGAATCGCCCAAATGTGAACTGGCTGAAACCTCACTGTGGAGGAGCAACTCAGAGAACAAGCAGACAGCTATTTATGTGTCAGAGATACCTAGCACAAGGGCAACACTGGGGATAAATACAAGCGGTGATGAACAGGTGCTAAGTAACTAAAACTGCAACATGCGCTGAGGGGAGACCCTCAGTAGGCCAGAAGGTAGGGATCGAAGAGTAGGGTATGGTGCTGGCTATCTGAGACTACCCCTAGGCAGTCTTGCAATTTCTTATCGCAAGATCAGTTTAGTGCCGACCGGATGAGCCAGCCCGCACCCAGGATAACTGCCTAGGGAATAGTAACTAACTACTAGTCAGTCAAGCCACAGGAGGTATAAGTACACTCTTACCACAAAACAAACCTCACAGGTTTGATTTCAAAAAGAGGCTCAACATATCGTAACAGATACTATAGAGGAACATCCAGATATTCAGCACCCAATATGGCAGGTAATCCCTTTCACTATGTAGAAAAAAGCCAAACTAGGCTGCAATCAGAAGAAAAATTTACCCGAGTCATCTAAAGTCTACCACAGCATGAAGGTAGGTGGGACTTCAGAGTTCCCCAAGGAACCTCCACTAGTGGGAAGACTCCAGAATTACATTCAAGAATGGATGCAATCAATTACAGATGAATGGGTACTTCATTGATACAAAATGGTTCAAGGGCATTTTATCAAGCAATTTGACAATACCTAAGGAACAGAGTGGTAATCCCAGTTCCAAAAGAACAAAGATTCAAAGTTATCTATTCCAATCATTTTCTGGGTCTGATATTTTGATTCAGAAAATCAGAAGGTGAAACTACCTCACTACAAAGTCTCAGAACTAGAGGAGAAAATTCTACATATTTTGACACAAGTACTCTATCAGACATTGCATAAGACTAGTGGGGAAGATAGGAACTGCTTTTATTGTGGATACTTTCTCACAGTTTCACATGCAACCTTTAAAACTAGAACTACTTTGCCACTGATCCAAGAAGCCAGATCACTTACATCAAAGTATGACATTATCAGAGTCCGTCAAACAAACACTACAGTGGTGGCTTACAAGTTACATAACAGGAAGATAGTTATCGATGACAGAGTGGAAGATAATCATGACTGATGCCAGTATGTTCAGATGTGGAGCAGTGTATGGACTTCACTCCATTCAGGGCCCCTGATCTCCAAGAGAGACATGCCTACCTATAAATATAATGTAGTTATGAGCCATCTACAGTGCTCTGTCGACATGGACAAGCCTCCTACAGAATCAGTCCAGCAATGCCACTGCGGTGGCTTTCATCAGTCTTCAAAGAGGAACAAAGAGCAAAGCAGCTTGAATGGAAGTAGAAAGAATTCTACTTTGTGCATGTCACAATGTGTGCCTTCCTGCCGGCATCGTACAAGCCGGCTGCTTCCATATTGGGGGGACTTACTTGTGCGGCTGGTTCTAAGGGGCCGGCCGCTTCTTGGGCCTTGTGTCTGTCACGCTGCGTCTGATGGGCGGATTGCTTCCGCATCTCCCTCGGCGTGTTGAGCGGGCGTGCGTCATTGGGGAAATCCCCCGGTGACATCACACTCCACTTTTAAAGGCATATAGGGGCTTGTTGTGTGCTCCACCTCCACAGCCTTACACTATATAAGCTGTCTGGACACCTTGCTCATTCGCCCTTACTTAGTGTCCAATGCAGCAGCTTCTTGTGTCCTGTATCTGATCCTGGTTTGACCCTTTGCTTGGCTTCCATTTGCTCCAGTGTCCTAACTCCTGGCTATAGTCTGACTACCCACTCTAGTGCTGACTGCCCGCTCCATGTATGACCCTTGGCTATAGTCTGACTATCCAGTCTGGTGCTGACCTGTGACTCTGGCTGACTACCCACTCTGTATATGACCCCTGGCTATAGTCTGACTACCCACTCTGGTGCTGACCTGTGGTGTTCCGTTTGTGACTTGGTTATGCAGGGTCCGCTCTTGAGTAGTATTCCTGTCTCTGTAGATATTGCTGCTCTAGCCCTGATGCCTTCTCTCTAGGGGATCTCATTGGGGGTTTGATTATTGTCCTACCTGTGCTACTCTTTAATAAAGGTGGTGGTCATTATACTGTACCTGTGTATTGTCTCATTTGTACCTCTACCGTGACAGTGCGGAACACCACATTTCAGCAATATCAGCCATATTCATTCCAGGAGTGGATAAGTGAGAGGCAGATTACCTCAGGAGACAGACCATAGACCCAAGAAAATGGGAGCTGAATCAAGGAATCTTCCTTCAAATAGTGGGTAGATGACAACACTGGAGACAGACATGATGGCATCAAGAAGAAACCGAAAAATTCCAGTATTCTGTCAGAGTTTTTGTATTATGAATGAATAGATGCCACTAAAGATGACCAATAACCATTCAACGTTTAGGGTGAACCTGGTAGCACATCAGGCCCCGCGTTACACCCCCAAACCCATGCAGCATTGGAGGTCTAAACACACCTCCACCAAACCACCTTTGGCATGTCTCGCCAAACCTTGGTCCGCGATCAGTAGGGGGTCTCCTGCATAACTTTGAGTGTTTGGACAGACTCAGATCAGTGGGTATTGCAGGTGGTTTCAGAAGGTTACAATATTCCCTTCAGATCCCTGGACCCCTTCAGGTTCTTCCCTTCTCGCTCCCCTCAGGGACAAGAACAGCTCAGGCTTTTCAATGGGGCAGTCCAGTCTCTCTTGGACAAGGGGTTTCTAGCACCAGTTCCCATACAGGAGAGAGATGTGGGATTTTATTCCAACCTCTTTATCATTCCCAAGAAGGATGTTGGCTGCCGCCCTATTCTGGACCTCAAGGATCTCAACAAGTTTGGGGTCAAGGCACGGTACAAGATGTGCTCAGTCATCGCAGCAATGTGTCCAGAGGAATTTCTGGCATCATTGGATCTTCAGAATGCCTATCTGCACATTCCTTTGCATCCGGACATTCAACAGTACCTCAGGTTTGCCTGCAAACTGGGCCACTTCCAGTTCATTGCTCTCCCCTTCGGGCTTACAACAGCTCCTCAGGTGTTCAATCGAGTTCTGGGCGCATTGATTGCCTTCCTGCATACCAAGGGGATTCAGGTAACCTCTTACATGGACTACCTTCTCCTCAAGGTGCCTTCCAGGGACCTCCTGGACCATCAAGTCCAGGACTCTGCTCAGATCCTCCTCCAACACTTTTGGAATCTGAATATGGACAAGTCTTCTCTGGTGTCCTCACTGAGCCTGTGGAAGGAGGATTTGAACCATCTGGCTTTGACAGCATGGCTGTTGAAGCCTCCATCTTGACGAAGTGCGATTCTCCAGAAGTAGTCTCCAGGCTAGAAAACCCATTTCTTCTAAAGCCTATTATAGGGTTTGGTCTATCTTCCATGCTTGGTGTGTGGACAGGAATTTGTCCTCACAGAACTTTGATATTCCTGCTATCCTGTCTTTTTTGCAGGATGGTGTGAACAAGGGCCTTAGCTTTAGTTCCTTGAAGGCTCAGACCTCGGCTCTTTTTTTCAGACGCATTGCCTGATGTCAAGGTTTTCTTTCAGGGTGTCGCTCCTGCTTTCCCTGCTTATAAGGCTCCTACTCCTCAGTGGGACCTTAATCTTGTTTTGGGAGTTTTGCAGAGGCCTCCTTTTGAGTCCTTGGCTACCATTCCTTTGCTTCTTTTGGCATGGAAGATGGCTTTTCTCTTGGCAGTGTTCTCTGTCCGCAGAGTGGCTGAGCTGCAGGCTTTGTCCTGCAAACCACCTTTCCTGGTGTTTCACAAGGATAAGACTGTTCTCCGTACCTCCTAGGAATTCCTTCCTAAGGCAGTCTCTGAGTTCCACATCAATCAGGAGATTGTTGTGCCTTCCTTTTGTCAAGACCTTAAATCTCCATTTGGGTATCCATTTGAAATGGCACACTCAAAATGTTGCGTAATCAAGTGTCGTATGTCTTTGGCCGCGTCGTTCCGAATGGCGCATGTAGCATGGCACATCTAAAAGTGTAAAAAATTATACATGACGCGTCATTTCGAATGGCGCATTCACCATTTCACGCATTAACATGTCGCAGCTGGGCTTAATTTAAGTGCTCAATAAGGACGCAACTTAAGGGCGCGTTAAGGACGCAATATGGGTGCAATAAGGACACAATAGGGGTGCATTAAGGGTGCAATATGGACTCAATATGAGTGCATTATGGACGCAATATGAGTGCAATATGGGTGCATTAAGGACGCAATATGGATGCAACTTAAGGGCACAATAATGATGCATTAATGATGCAATAAAGACGCAATATGGGTGCATTATGGATGCAATATGGCTGCAATATGGGTGCATTAAGGACGCAATATGGGTTGGTTTTAGTTTGTTTAGGATTGGTTTTGGTGTGTTTAGGCTTGGTTTTGGGTTGGGTTTTAGTGTGTTTTGGGTAGGTTTTAGTGTGTTTACGGTTGGTTTTGGTGTGTTTGGGGTTGGTTTTAGTGTGTTTACGGTTGGTTTTGGTGTGTTTTGGGGTTGGTTTTGGTGTGTTTAGGCTTGGTTTTGGGTTGGGTTTTAGTGTGTTTTGGGTTGATTTTAGTGTGTTTACGGTTGGTTTAGGTGTGTTTACGGTTGGCTTAGGTGTGTTTACGGTTGGTTTTAGTATGTTTTGGGTTGGTTTTTGGGTTTGTTTTAGTTTGTGGGTTGGGTTTTAGTGCGTTTAGGGTTGGCTTTGTACCCATATTGATTCCATATTGCACCCATATTGCATCCTTATTGCGTCCATATTGCACCCATATTGTGTCCTTAATGCACCCATATTGTGTCCTTAACCCCTTAAGGCCCCCGCGCGCGCACGCGGCACTTGCAGACCATGGGGCTTTTTTTTTTATCATTGCTTCCGGTTCAGGGCTTCCGGAGTGGTGTGCAGCCGCGACGGGAGCCCTGAACTCCATGCCGTGCCAGGACCGTCATTGGTCCTTAAGTGCCAGACCGTCGTGACGGTCCTGGCACGGCAATGGTCCTTAAGGGGTTAATGCACCCATATCGTGTCCTTAATGCACCCATATTGCGTCCTTAATGCGTCCTTAAAGGGATAGTAATGTCAGAAAAAAATATTAACTATATGGTAGATACAATTAAAAGAGAGTACTTGCACTTATTCGTATCTCTCAAACCGTTATGGTTTGAGAGATATAAGAAAATAAAGTTCTCTGCTCCTTCCCCTTTCTGCTTGATAACGGTTTGAGGGATATGAATAAGTGCTCTCTCCTAATTGTATCTACCATATAGTTAATACTTTTTTCTGACATTACTATCCCTTTAATGCACCCATATTGTGTCCATATTGCACCCATATGGCGTCCTTAATGTGTCTTTATTGCACCCTTATTGCGTCCTTAATGCCCCTTTATGTGACTCTTTAATTTGTGATATGGTGCATGTGCCATTCAGAATGACGCGACATGTACAATTTGCGACACTTTAAGACGCGACATGCTAAATGTGACATTTAGAATGACGCACCCAAACAAATGCAACATTTTACGACGCAACATTTTAAATGTGCCATTGCAAAAGTAAACCCTCCATTTGTTGGATGTAGTGCATTGCCTCAAGATTTATGTGTACCAAAACGGAGTCTGTCCTTCAGACTGATACACTTTTTGTCATCCCTGATGATCCCGGGGCTGGTAAGGCAGCATCCAAGGTGATTCGTCTTGGATCAAGTCTACCATTCGCAAGGCTTATGAACTCTGGGAGAAACCTGTCCCCTTTCACATCACATTGCATTTCACGAGGTCGGTTGGGGCCTCCCGGGCCTACAAGAATCAGGCCTCTGCTGAACAGATGTGCAAGGCGGCCATGGGTCTTCTGTGCACACTTTTGCCAAACACATTCGTGTTGATGTCCTGGCTTCAACTGAAGCTTTGGCAGGAAAATCCTGGAGGCAGTTTTGCCTGTCTATTACTTTACTTTCCTGTGCATTACAGTTCTTTATTTTTTTAAGCCCTGTTGGCGCTTGTTCTGTGTGCTGTGTTAGTTATTCAGTGTCCACTGACACTTTGTTAGTTTGGGCTGTTCCATGTCTGGATAGTCCATGGGAGCACTGGTATCATGGGGACCTGCTCTTGGTCCTTTCCTTCATTTTCCCACCGTGGGAACTCAATGTTGGTACATCCCCATGGAATGTGTAAGCTATATTGGACGACAGATAAAATATTAACATAGTAATTTAGGTTGAAAAAGACTTGCATCTATCAAGTTCAACCCTTTTCCTATTCCTGTTTGCCATTGTTGATCCAAAAGAAGGCAAAAAAAACCCTCAATACAGCAATTTCAAATTCTGCCTTGAATGGGGGGAAAAAATTCCTCCTTGATTCCAAATGGAAGTCAGATTTCTCCTTGGATCAACAAGCACTAATTAAATATTAATCCCAATACTATCATAAATAGCCCTCTATGTTCTGCTCTTTTAAATAAGTGTCCAGGCCCTTTTTAAAGGCATCTAATGTATTCGATAGCACTACCTCCTCAGGCAGTGAATTCCATACCTTTAGTGTCCTTACCGTAAAGAAACCCTTCCGCTGTTGTAGATGAAATCTCCTTTCCTCAAGTCTAAGCGGGTGACCCCTTGTCCTTTGTACTGTTCTGTTAATGAAAAGATCTTTGGAGAGCCCTTTGTATGGGCCCTGAACATTTTTATACAGTGTTATCATATCCCCTCTAAGACACAGTTTCTGTAGTGTGTACAAGTTTAACTTTTCTAGCCTTTTTTCTTAACTAAAACTTTCCATTCCCCTTACTAGTTTTGTAGCCCTCCTCTACACTTTCTCTAGTTCTATAATGTCCTTTTTCAGAAAGGGAGCCCAGAATTGAACAGCATATTCTAGGTGGGGTCTTACCATGGACCTGTAAAGAGGCATAATAATATCTTCCTCCCTTGAGTCAATACCCCTTTTAATACATGCCAATATCTTATTGGCCTTTGCAGCTGCCAGCTGGCACTGCACGCTGCTGCTAAGTCTGTCTACCATTACTCCCAAATCCTTTTCATTAGTAGATTTTCCCAAAGAAACACCATTTAAGCTATGTGTTGCATTTTTATTATTATAATCAAAATGCATAACTTTACACTTGTCTATATTGAATCTCATTTGCCTGCCCAGTTACTCGATTTGTCCAAATCCTTTTGTAATGAAGACACATCCAGTTCAGACTTTATTATCTTACTTCATTTTGTATCATCAGCAAACACTGATACTTAGCTCCCTATGCCCTCTGGGAGATCATTAATAAACAAATTAAAAAGAAGAGGACCCAGGACAGATCCCTGAAGTATTCCACTTATCACATTTATCCAATTGGAGAACTTCATATTTACTATCACTCTTTGCAGTATATCTTTCAGCCAATTTCCAATCCACGCACAAACATTTGCCCCTAAGCCTGTTTCATTCAGTTTGTACAGGAACCTCTTTTGTGGAACCATATCAAATGCCTATGCCTTGGTAAAGTCTGTAATGGTTTACCTTGATGGGAGTCCGTAGAGATGTTAGCTCACCCTTGCAGATAAACACAGCCCAAAGTGAACAGGTAAAAAGCCAACTGGGCTGTGAATCTGTGCACGGGGGCTGGCAGGAACAGTAACCAGATGCGTAGAATCAGACAAGGGCAAATCCAGAAGAGTAGTCAGGCACAGCAAGCTGGGGTCACAAGCCAAGTCAGTCTGGGAATCTGGAAACAAACAACAGGAACAGAAATACAACAATGAACTGACAGAGCCCTCAGGGAGAGGCAGTGTTTTATACCCAGGTAATGAGCAGCTTAATTAACAAGCTGCCTCAGGTGGACTCTGAATGACAGGTAAAATCTAATAGCAGCAGTCCAGCGCCCTAGTGCTGCAGGCAAAGCAAATAATACAGGCTAGAATCACACTGATGGAACAGATTCAGCAGTGGCTCAAAGGCAAGAAAGCAGGAACAGAGTATATGAGGACTCTGGTTCAATTCCACAGTGATCCGCCAGAGGGATGACCACACCTGGCAGTCTGCCCAGACAGGGGCAGACCGTGACAGTCTAAATAGATCACATCAACCGCCGCTCCCACATCTATATTTTTTACTCACTTTTTCATAAAATGCAATCAAGTTAGTTTGACAAGACCTGTCTTTCACAAGACCATTTTGGCTTCATTGGGGCTGTATGTGGAAAGAGAATTCTACAGGCATCCATGTGAGCAAGGGCAATAAGTCTTGCAGTGCTTTTCTCACGTTGCGTCCAAGACACAGTAAACATTAGCAGATTAATTACAGGAAGAGATCTCGATCTCAGGGCAGTTGCTAGCCAATCCTCTATGTTGACTAAGAGACATGCAAAACAAATGGAATCTTAAAGTGCTGGCCGTTCCTCAAAAAATATAGTGTGTACTACAGGGCTGGCCCTGAGAGGGGGAGCGGTCTCCATCGGGCCCCCTCAAGTTGACAGGGCCCTAGGCAGGTGCCTAGTGCGCCTTGCCTGTAATCCGGCTCTGCACCTCAGAGGCCTTAACTTTTTTTTTGAAGTACCCTTCCTTCCAGCAAGAGGAAACTTTACCCAGTGTTTCCTTTGTTCCATATACCTAAGAGAAAATGATTTATTGTAAGTACACTAAATTCCTCTTTTTCCAAGCATTCATTTAGATATTCAGGGCTATGATTCTTAAACAGAACAGCTAAAATGCTTCTCTATTAAGGCGTTTCAATCCATTTCAGTGGCTGTGATAACAAAGGCAAGATCTCTAGGATCTCTATCGTGCATCAGGAGAAATTTCAAGAAACACTATGAAGTGTAAACACCATTTCAGCATTCGTCTTGGATCTACCAAAATGGGTCCTAAGTTTCTGTGTTATCCACCCAGTGTACTGCAGGGCATATATACAGTCTACTGGATAAAGGACAAAACAGGAGGCACAATTCAGATATGTTTGTATTGGAGTCATGGCACATTCCACCAAATCAATGGGTGCTTCTTGGACCTACAAGAATCAGGCCACTGCTGAGCAACATTTTGTTATTAAAATAATAAAAATTCTCCAATACAGTTAAAGTTAAGGGTGGAGTACCTCAGGGTTCAGTAGTTGGGCCTCTGCTTTTTAACATGTTTATTAATGACCTGGAAATAGATACAGAAAACAAAATATAAATATTTGCAGATGACACTAAATTATGCAGGGTAATACATTCAGAACAGGATATTTGTTCTCTACAGAGAGATTTATATAAAATGGCAGATTGGGCAAATAGTCCTTTTAAACTACAAGGAAGCAGTAACCAGTGTAAAACAGCAGTAGCAAAGTCATGTCTTGCATAAAAATGGGTATTGAAGCAAGAGTAGAAAACATCATTTTGCTACTGTACAAATCATTGGGAAGACCTGATCTTGAGTATGTAGTGCAGTTGTGGGCACTATTTCTAAAAAAGGATTTTCTAGAACTGGAGAGAGTACAGTGAAGAGCAGCAAAATTAATCAAGGGAATGGAAGATGTATAAGGAATGTCGAGACAAACTTGGTTTATTTACTGTAGAGAAAAGACAACTAACAGGAGATCTTATCACAGTGTACAAGTATTTGAGAGGTCAATTCAAGGATCTCTCATTCAATCCAAGGCCTGATCAAATAACCAGGAGGCACCCCTCGAGATTAGAGGAAAGGAGGTTCTAACTGCAGCAGTGAGGTTTGTTAAATTGTGGAATTCCTTGCCCAAGGATGTGGTAATGGCAGATACAATGAATACATTTAAGAGAAGATTAAATACATTTCTTTCAAGAGGGAAGATAACAGGGTTATACTGCTGTGTAATAGTAGGCAAAAGTTCAGATACAGACTAACTTATTTGGCAGCAGAAAAGCTTATATTCTCATCGGCAGAGGTTTAACTTGATTGACTTGTCTTTTTTCAACCTAATTTACTATGTTAAAAGATTGACCAGTGACCCCTGACTTGACCAGTACTGGGAGGGGAGGTGTTTACGCGAGTTATTTAGGTTTGGGTGTTGGAAGTGCAGTGAAGGTGATGTCCTGTGTTCACTTACGAATAAAAATACATTTTTAATCATCTTTGGATGCCAAATGAAGAAATGTATCACATAACAGCAAAATTATGTTTGACAGAAGTATATTTTGCGTGAGGTGTTAATCACCTCAAACTAAATGCATAAGTGGGGGTGGGAGAGCGTAATCATCAAATATATTTTTTTCATCTTTGTTGCATTTTCCACATTATTTTGGACCTAAATGAAATCCTGCGCACTGTATGAGCATAAAAAATAAAATATTTGACAACCTACTATATTACCTTTAACTCTTTTTAACTTGTTAGCCAAAATGAAGATCCTTGGCGAAGCTGGAAGTGTCTCCAGCGACACAACACAAAGAAAAGACAGTTCCTCCAGTTCTTCTGCATGCCTGGTAGATACAACAACAAGATTTCTGGATTCCCCTGATTCTCAAGGTATATGGGCTTTATTATTTTAGAAGTGCCATTAGCAGAGCACTTCTTGTCCACATGTTTATCGCTTATGTTTAACCTTGTGACTACCTAGTCAGTTTAAACATGCTCAGTGACAGTCTAAAGGAATGGGAAGAAATATGAAGAAGATCAAGGTAGATTAAATGAAATTTTGGAGATTAGAGTTGTTAAGAATCAGATGCCAGATTACATGAGCATCATTATGGGAGTGATTCCAGGATTTGGAGAAATGCCAACACAGGGAAAGAAGCAGCAGGGCAGAGAGGGAGAGGGTGTGTGTGCAGGATTTCCTCAGGTAGGAGGTATTTGGCTGAGTTAGTGTCCAGAAGGTGGGCAGTAACTGCAGCAGTAGCCTTGGGATGCTGATTAAAAAGTTGTGATGTACCTAATGTATAGAAATGATCTAAGTTCATGGTAAAAGCAGATACATTTCAGATGGAGGTTGGTGAAAATCTGTTACACAAAGCAGCACAGTGTAACCCTTTCAGTGCTGTGATTCTGAGTATGGCTGATGTTGCAGGGTAAAAGGATCCCTGAAGTCCCCCATTTTGGGAATGCAGATAGAGAAGAAGTTGAGGCACTCATCACACGAGTTAACCCCTTGAATGCTGCCGGGGTATTTTCACTAGCATTCATTGAGTTAATGCAGTAGATCTCAACCTGAGTACAATGGTGCCGTTTTTATTATAAGAAGATTGACAAACATGTGAACTGTGCATTTGAAATGTTTAATTAAAGGGATAGTGATACCTCAATAAAAGTTTAGCTCTGGGTATTATTTACAAAATTTTAACATGTTGCGCTATATATATATATATATATATATATATATATATATATATATATATATATATATATATATATATATATATATATATATATATAGTTACAGATTTGTAGTTCAAAGTCTATTGAAGATGAAATGATCCCCCTTCCCGCCTCATCTGTCCTTCTCCTCTTAGATCTGCAATCTGGTTGTAGGAACAGACGGTTGCAGCGAAGGACAGTCTTCATTCAGTAAGTATAAGGAAAACCCTGCCCTCCTTGACAAAGGAGGGCAAGATTTTCCTTTTGCTTACTGAAGATTGTCCCTCACTGCGCTCCATCCGGACCAGACAGAGCGGATCAGTGACACAAGGAAAGGGACCGGAGGGGGATCCTTTTGTCTTCAATAGCGTTTGAACTACAAATCTACCAACTAGTATCCCCCCCCCCTGTTCAGCCAGATCAGAAGGGAGGTGCCCAGGTAGACTGCAGAGAGGGACAATCTTCAATTACGATAAGGGAAAAAACTGAAAAACTTGTCAAGGGGGGAAGGGCTTTCATTGTTTTTATACAAAGAAGATTGTCCCCTGCTGTTATCTGCCTGGTCTTACAACCAGGTTCACATCTCAGAAGAGATGGCTTACACTGGGAAAAAGGGGCGGGAGGGGGAAACTTTGCTTGTGAATATCTCTTAAACCATAAAGGTTTGAGAGAAAAGACTTATTTCACTGTCGTCCAATACAGGTTACTGGTAACTCTGGGAGGCGATCCGCCCCTTTAAGTAGGCAGGAACATTTCTCCAAATGTATGCAGGGGGTGGAGCCTCCCCTTGCTCCTCAGCTGCTTCCCAGTCGGCTAACACCAGAATGATTTGTTCCTGGGTGTGTACTCACCAGGTGGAGAACATCTCTCTTCAGTTTTAGTCTTTTTATTGTTTTCTGTCAAATATGGAATACCACCATTAGGCGGGTTACCATGACTGACAAATGCCCTCTCCAAAGTGGATAGCTCAGTGTCCAGGGATTTTTGGTGGACCTTATGCCCTGATGGGGGAACAACTTGGTTTCAAGTACTTCCCTGGGGGATTATCCTCTGAGGTAATCCTTTCTTTGCATGGTGGCCTGAAGACAGAAGACCTGCAGAAAGGTGAGCCACCCTTTGAGTGCTGAAGGTCCACTTGTCCCACAGTGTCCCTTCATTGGGCTTGTATTTGGGAGTTCTCATTGCGCACTCCGGCACTCATTGGGTGTTTATGTATATATATTTAATGTATATATGTGTATGTCTGTGAGTTTTGGAGCAGTCTATGTGGCTTTTTAACCCTTTGTCTGCTGGTTTGACTTATTTATTGGGGGTTTCTGTGACACTTTCTTTTTGGGATAGTGTTTTCTAATCATGTACATGTGTTTCATAAGTATATTTAACCTTTTTATTGTTGGGGTTAATATTTTTCAATTTTATGTTCCGCGCCTTTAAGGCGCGCTTTTACCGCATAGCCGCCACTGCTCGTTTACTTTCTATGGGCTTACACTGTGTGGGACGTATCTCTGGAACTGCTTCACATAGCGACTTTAGAGTGGCCTCATTTTGTTTGTCTTCCCTTGCTCTTTCATCCAGTTTCATGTTCGTGTGTTGGGGGACTTGGGGGGCTTCGGGCACTGCTTTGGGGTACTTTTTGACAAAAACTACGTTTCCCATGAGAGCTTGTTTCGCGCCTCTTTTCTGATTGGCTCCCGTCGCGGCAGCCGTTTAGTGAGTTCTTCTCATCGAGTATACTACGCAGGGACCGGGCTTTCTCCCTCTCCTCCACTGATTAACCCTTCTCTTGCCAGATAAGTTTAGTTTTGAACGTTTCTGGGGTGAATCTTTAATCTTTCACACTTAAATTGGGTGATTTCTGACAGTGGGGTATATTTGACACTGTGAGTATGTCTACACCGTTGGAGCTTGGGACTAGACCTAAGACTAAGGAGGCTGGGGTATCAGTATCCCCCATTGCGTATTGCTCCTCCTGTCATTCAGGGCTGCCTAGGGAATTCTCTGGTCATTTATGCCCAGCATGCTCAGAAGGTCCTGACAGCAACCCAGGGCCTTCCAGCCATGCTATAGAGCCAGCTTGGGTTAAAGAGTTTAAGGCTGCAACTAGGGACCTCAGGTCCACTTTTCAACTCTTTCCCTCTCAGGTACAGGGTGCACTGCAGTTATGGCAGGCTCCCTCTACTATTAGGACCTCCCTGACTAAACCTCAGGGGGCTCCTGATGTGTCTGATTGTTGCAAGATTCTGATGTTGAGGATGGTACAGTTATTGAGTCTTCCAGATCTGTTGGAGACCCCTTTGAATGTGACCCTGAACTCTCTGCTGAGGGCTTAATTAGAGCCGTTCTGACCACCCTCAGCCTTCCCTTGAGTCAAGAGGTTCCCTCTGACCCAACTGATGTCTTTCAGAAACCGGCAAAAGCTGTTACTTGTTTTCCTCCTAACCCTACTCTTGAACGTTTGGTTTCTGATGCTTGGGATAATCCTGATAAGTCCTCTTCAGTCTCAAAAAAGTATGCTAAACTTTATCCCTTTTCTGAGGCTGAACTGACTAAATGGGTTCATCCTGCCAAGGTGGATGCTCCTGTTTCTAGACTGTCTAAATTGACTGTTTTACCTGTATCTGATGCTTCTGCTTTACAGGATTGGATGGACAAAAAGTTGGAGGTTTGCCTCAAGTCTATTTTTGCCTCTATTGGTACTGCTATGCGTCCGGCCTTTGCCGTGGCATGGGTTAACTGGGCCATTGCGGTCTGGACTGAGCAACTCACCACTGCGGTCCATCAGGACATGCCTGTTTCAGAGCAATTGCGCTTGCTTGCCAATATTTCTGAGGCCCAGAATTATGTTTCTGATGCTGCCTTTGATGCTGTCCGCATGATGGCTAGGGCTTCTACCTCTTCTGTGGTAGTCAGGCGTGCGCTTTGGCTTAAGATTTGGTCTGCAGACACTGCATCCAAAAAGGTTTTTCTTTCCTTGCCTTTCCAGGGTACTTCCTTGTTTGGTTCTGAGCTCAAGGAACTAATTAGCGAGGCTACTGGGGGTAAGAGTACCCTTTTGCCTTTAGTCTTCAAGAAAAAGTTGCCGGCTAAGCGTTACCGGTCCTTTCGTTCCTTTCAGAAAGAGACACTTTCGACAGCCAAGTCTGTTCTGTCTGATCCGCATCCCTCCTCCAAGCCCATGCAGTCCTGGAAGCCCAAGGTTGCCTCCAAGCCCAAGGCTGCTTCAGCATGACTCGCCGAACCCGGGTCCGCACCCTGCCGTGGGGGGACGTCTCCACCTCTTTCGCAGGGTCTGGGAGGAATCTGTGTCGGACCCATGGGTTTTACAGGTGGTGTCAGAGGGATGCAGGATCCCTTTCCTTTCCCTTCCTCCTTATCATTTTCATCTCACTCGTTCTCTGCAAGACGCAGAGAAACTGCGGATGTTCGATGGCGCTATTCAAGATCTCTTGGACAAGGAAGTTCTGGAGCCAGTGCCTCCTGCGGAAATGGGTTTGGGGTTCTACTCCAACCTTTTTGTGGTGACCAAGAAGGACGGCGGGGGTTGTCCTATTTTGGATCTCAAGGATCTCAATTCCTTTGTGGTGAAGACTCACTATCGTCCCTGCCATGTCTCCAGGGGAGTTTCTTGCTTCTCTGGATCTTCAGGATGCATATTTGCACATCCCTATTCATCCTGCGAGCAGGTTTTCCAACGAGTTCTGGGAGCATTGATAGCTGCCCTCCATCGGGATGGCATAAGAGTGACTCCGTACATGGACGACTTGCTATTGAAGACGGAGTCTGCGGAACTCCTTCATCAGTAGGTTCAGACCTGCATCCATGCCCTCACTCGTCATGGTTGGATAGTGAATTTGGACAAGTCGGACTTGATTCCATCCCAGCGTCTCATCTTCCTGGGTGTTCTGTTTGACACTCAGAAGGGTATGGTGTTTCTACCAGAGGAGGTGGCTCATCAGATGGCCCAACGAGTCTCGAGGATTCTGACACTCGAGTGGATCCCAGTGCCAAGGTTGTCTTCACTGGTGGGGAAGTTAATTTCCACGATAGAGGCGGTGCCATTTGCGATGGCCCACACCAGGGAACTTCAGAGGTTTGTGATCCAGACGTGCAAGGATCTACCGAATCTTATGAAGCTGTCAGTATCTCTGCCTCCTCATGTCCAGTTGAGCTTGGAGTGGTGGTTGGACCTTTCCCATCTCCTGAAGGGGAGATCCTTCAGGGCCCCTTTCTGGACCAAAATCACGACGGACGCCAGTCTCTCGGGCTGGGGTGCTGTCTTGGGTCGTTTCAGTGCTCAGGGGAAGTGGTCCTTGGAGGAGTCTCTCCTCCCCATCAACATTCTGGAACTTCGGGCGATTTTCCTTGCTCTACGCCATTGGGAATCTCAGCTGGAGGACTGTCCGGTCAAAGTGGAATCAGACAACGCCACCGCCGTGGCTTACATCAACAGACAGGGAGGGACAAGAAGTCTCGCCGCGTGGCTAGAGGTCAAGGCCATTCTGTCCTGGGCGGATGTTCACGTACCCGCCATTTCTGCGGTGCACATTCCAGGCGTAGACAACGTCATGGCAGATTTCCTCAGTCGTCACACAGTCGACAGCGGAGAGTGGGAACTCCATCCGGAGGTGTTTCAGCTCTTGACCCAGATGTGGGGCGTACCCCTAGTGGATCTGATGGCAAGCAGGCACAACAGGAAGGTTCCGACGTTCTGCTCCAGGTGGAGAGACTCGCTGGCTCTGGCGGTCTACGCCATGTCGATTCCTTGGGCGTTCTCCCTAGCCTACATCTTTCCTCCCCTTCCAATGCTGATCAGGGTGATCCAGAAGCTGAAGGTGGAGCGTTGTCCGGTCATCCTCATTGCTCCGAACTGGCCTCGTCAGTCCTGGTATCCGGACCTTCTGGCTCTGTCGGTGGCAGAGCCCTTCCCGCTTCCCCCTCGTCCAGATCTTCTGATTCAAGGTTATCTGTGGAAGGAGGACGTTCATCGTCTCCATTTGACGGCCTGGAGGTTTAAACCTTAATTTTGAAGAAGAAAGGGTTTTCTTCGGCTGTGGTGTCTACCATGCTGCGGGCTCGTAAGCCTGTCTCGTCCAAGATTTATCATAGGGTCTGGTCGACCTTTCTGTCTTGGTGTTCTGACAGGGACCTGTCTCACGATTTTCATCTTCCTACTGTCTTGGCCTTTTTGCAGGACTGTGTGGATAAGGGACTCAGTTTGAGTTCTCTTAAGGTTCAGACTTCGTCGCTTTCTGTCTTTTTCCAGGAGCGCATTGCTATCCTTCCTGATGTCAAGATCTTCTTCCAGGGCGTGGCCCATGTGCGTCCTGCTTTTCGGAGTCCTTCTCATTAGTGGGACCTTTATCTGGTTTTGGGAGTTCTCCAGCGCCCTCCCTTTGAGTCCTTGGCTACTATTCCTTTACGTCTTTTGTCATGGAAGATGGCTTTTCTTTTGGCCATTGTGTCAGTCCGCCGGGTGGCGGAGTTACAAGCTCTCTCCTGTAAACCACCCTATTTGGTGTTTCATAAGGACAAGGCAGTGCTTCGCACTTCTAAGGAGTTCTTACCTAAAGTGGTTTCTGAGTTCCACATCAATCAGGAGATTGTGGTGCCCTCTTTCTGCCCTAGCCCCTCTTCCGATAAGGAGAGGGATCTCCATTTGTTGGGCACCTCCCTTCTGCTCTGGCTGAACAGTGTTACATCAGTAAAAGGGGCGGGAGGGGGATACTTTGTCATTTAATTACTCTTGAACTATAACTCTGACAGCATTGAAATAACACTCTCCAAAGTCCAAATACTATGATGATTATTAGAGCTGCTTTTATTATGAAACATTACTATCCCTTTAACCCTAAATGGACAAACATATGCATGGACGGTTAATTTCTGTATTAAGTTTCTGGTAACTGGGTAGGAGAGGTCTTGCCTGTGGAAAGAACGAGAAAAGTGTCTGCTCCAGAACCGAATATACCAAACTCCCAATATTATTTTTTACGTCCTCTATGGAACACAGGGACCATGGTGTTGAGCTCCCTCCTTCAGGAGGACAGCAAACTTCCAAAAGACAGGATCTTTGGGGTGGAGATTCCCTGCTCTTCCACCAGGTCAACCCCCTGCCTCTTCCAGAATCCTGTGTCCAAGATAGGAGTGAGCAAAGCAACTTCTTAGTTTTTTCTCTGTTTTTATTGTTTTTACTTAAATATGGGGCTGTATAGTACCCCATTAAATGGACACCCATCACTGGCTTCCCTGGAGTTGGATTGCCCAGTTCACAGGTGTTCTGTGGATCCATTTCCCTGTAGAGGCTGACATTATGACTTGTGTCTAAGTCTTCTAGAGATTCTTAGACAGAGGACTGGTGAGTAACCCTTTGAGTGCCTTGGTCCACTGTATGTCCCATTCTGAGCCTCTTCCACATTGTGTGTGTTTGTATGTGTACTCGTGTATAGCTCATAGTCTATACATTTGTCTGGGGTACAGATGGTTTCAGTAGGTTTCGGGTTTTAACCCTTTCTCTGCTGTTACTGCATTTTTGTCTTTTTTTCTGCTTGTATTGTGTTTTGGAGTCCTGAGGGCTTCAAATCACCCCATACATATATATAATTTTTTTTTTTTAACTTCCCCCTGCCTGGTAACCTCAGGGGGGTTTGGAGGCTTTTCTGCACTTTTATTTTATAGTCTGTTTTTCAGTGCACTGCTCCTTTAAGAACCAGAGGCCTGCCCTTGGTCATCTTTGCTCCACAGTCTTTAATGGGACAAACGTCTCTGGGACATATCTCTGCAAACGTTTATGGTAGACCCCTTCCATTATCAGATGAAGCTATGACATTTCTCATTCAAGGGATTCTCCATTCTTGGAAACCTTTACCTACTTGTAAACAGGTTGAACCTGTTTTTACAGGTCATATTCAGGTTACTGGAGTATCATCTGAGGAGGAATTAGAATCAGAAGATGATAAAGATATAAACTCTTCCTTCTCCTATGAAGATTCCTAAAGGGCTAATCAGAGCTGTGTTGGAGACCCTTCAGGTCTCTGAGGCCTGTGATGGGGGGGTTCACATCTCTAGAGATCTTTCTACCCAGTAACACTCTTGACTAGATCCTTCTGGAATAATGGAAAACTCCAGATAAGTGACATTTCTTTCATTTCTCTAAGCTGTACCCCTTTACACCTGAGGCACTGGCACAGTGGCCATCCCACCCCTTTTGTTGACCTCACTATATCGAACTTGGCAAAGAACAGTGCCTTCCCCCTCATAGATGCCGTGGGACTCGAGGATAGGGCTGATAAGCAGCTTGATTCTTTGCTTGAGGCCAACTTTGTGGGCGCTGGGGCAGTGTGAGGCCTATTTTTGCCACTGATTGGATCAATTGATGTATTGCTGTGTGGGGAGAACAGCTGTCTGGCATTTTCTGATGCTCCTAGAGAAGGCATGCTGATTTTGCTAGCTAACATTACTGAAGCACTGTTTGAGGTGACTAGATTTTCAGGGAAATCCTCAGCCTTCTCTGTTTCTGCTCAAGATTTGGTCCACAGATCAAGATTTGGTCCACCTTGTGGCTCAAGATTTGGTTCACAGATCAATCTTCTGAGAAGACACTGTTTGGGCTTGACCTGAGCAGATTATTAGCAATGCTAGTGGTGGAAAAAGCACTCTGTTCCCCCAAATTTCCACCAAACTGTGCTTTCTGGCAATGAAGACAAGTGGTTTTCATTCCGACTTCCAATCTGGAACATAGAGGACGCAGACCCCTCAGATCTCCCAGGTGCACCTTGATGCAAAGCCTAGACAGACTTGGCAGCACAAGAAATCTTCTAGAAAGTCTGACAAGCCAACCTCTGGAAGAAATCGCCGAGCCCTGGTCCGTTGTCTCCGCCTTTTTTGAGACACCTGGGCAACTTCCGTAATGGACAGGGTGGTATCAGAAGGGTACCAGACTGATTTCAAGTCCCTTCCTCCCTGTTACTTCTTTTTCTCAAAGGTTATGCGTAACCCAGGGAAAGTGCATATTTTCAACGCCATTTCCAGTCTACTGGAAAAACAGGTTCTGGTACCATTCCCAGCCTAAGAATGTTTTTCTGGTTTTTATTACACCTTTTCTCTGTCGTCCAATATGACATACAGGTACCATGGGGAGGCGACAGCTCCTCTCAGTAGGCTGGACAATTCTGAAAGAAGTGCAGGGGTGGAGCTTCCCCCTCCTCCATATCAGGTTCCCTTAACCCCTCCCCGCTATACAGATTTGTTCCATGAACCTGGTTAGAAGGCTGTGAACAGTTCTGCTTAGTTTTAGTTATTTTATTATTCTTTCGTAGATATGAGGTGCCTAAAGTCCTCCATTAGGTGGATTACCATGTCTGGCTTCTTTATTAACAGATGCTGTCTGTGGACCCTTGCAGCCCTGGGAGAGAATCATGTAACCCATGTCTCTCTCTCCAGAAGGAGTCTCTCTGAGGCTTCTTACTTGTCAATGGTAATCTGAAGAAAGAAGTCCTGCAATAAAGGTGAGCAACCCTTTGAGTGCCATGGCCCACTTGTCCCACTATTCCCCTCCGCATAGGGATCTTTGTGGAGTTCATTATAACTCCTGCACTCATGCTGGGTAATTTTATTTCTCTGGGTCTTTGGGGAATTTTTGGCAGTTTTGTGGTAATTAACCCCTTCTCTGCCATTTTCTGATGAATTGGGGGATTTTTTTTATCACTTTACTGTTGGATTCATGTGTTCATGTTTTTAGGTGTTCTATTTGTGTTTTAACACTCTTTGGACACTTAGCGCAGTGCTCCATTGACTTCTATGCGACAGGCTGATTTGGGACATATCTCTGCAACCGATCTATGTACCGAGTTGAGAGAGGGCTCATTCTTCTTGTCTCCCCTTGTCCTTCACTCCGGTTTGCCTCTACAGTGTCTTTGGGTCCCTGGGGGGGTTCGGACTATGCTTTTGGGATACTTTTAGGAAAGAAACTACATTTCCCATAACTAGGCTGACCAGACCTTCCCTTTAACTGGGGGCACATAGGAAATTTTTCAGGACTGTACAGGAATCAAAGCAGCCCTGCAGTATGTATTTTTCATAAGTGTCCCGGTTAAAGGTGAGGTCTGGTCAACCTACCGCCGGTTTGGCGGGCTTTTCTCTGATTGGATCCGATTTTGGAAGCCATTTCCTCTCTCTCTCTCTCCTGAATGAGTATCCTACGCAGGGCTTGGATTCCTCTACTCTCCTCCTCAGGTTAACTCTTCGCTTGCCAGATAAGTTAATTTTTTAGGCTTTCTGGGGTGAATTATTGATCTGGGTAACAGTATTTGGGTTCCTTATTACTGTAGGACATTTCTCCTGTTAGGATGGCGGATCGGGAAGGACAGGGGGCTAGGCCTAAGGCTAAGGACTCAGAGACATCTTTGACCCCCCTTGCTTACTATTCCTCATGCCAAGAGGGGCTTCTCAGAGAGTACTTAGGTCACTTATTCCCCTCATGTGCTGTTGCCCCTGTGTCTCCACCAGAGCCCTCCAGCCATGAACAAGAGCCACATTGGGTCAAGGACTTAAAGTCCTCTATGGCACAGTTTCTCTTCTATCTCTTCAGGGGGTTTTCAGTCTTGGAAGCCCCACACTTCCTTCAGGTTTGTGGCCCTTAAGGCCCCTAGCATTCATGATCTCTCAGATTCCTCTGAGGAGGATTCTTTTGAAGAGTCTGAGGATGGTGAATGCAGAGGGAGCTTCATCCCATACCTATGGGGACCCCTTTGAGGCTGACTCTGAACCCTCTGCTGAGGGTCTCATTAAGGCGGTTCTCATTACCCTTAACATTCCTATTAACCCTGTAGTTTCACAGTCTTCTGACATCTTTCAAAAGCGCAAGAAGTCCAAAACCATGTTTCCTACTCTAGATCAGGTTATCATGGATGAGTGGAAAACTCCAGACAAGCGTCTTGCTCTTTCCAAGAGATTCTCTAAACTGTATTCCTTCTCAGATGCAGCTTTGGCTCAGTGGGCTACCTCCTTAGGTGGACCCCCCTATTTCCAGACTGTCAAAATCTACTGCTTTGCTCTTGACAGGTACCACGGCCCTTAAGGATTTAACTGATAGAAAGCTTGAAGCTATCCTGGAGTCTACTTTCACAGCCGTAGCTGCCTCTTTGGGACCTACCTACACTTCTGTTTCGGTTACCAGAGCCATTGCTGTTTGCACTGAACAGCTTACTGAAGCTGTCCACAAGGGTGCCCCTAAGGAGGATTGTTTGTCTATTCTAGCCAACATGTTTGAGGCTCAAAATTATGTGACTGATGCCCTCTTTGACTCTGTCAGGCTTGAAGCTAAGGCTTCCGCCTTTTCTGTGTCTGCCAGACACGCTCTGTGGCTTGATTTGGTCTGCTGACTTATCTTCTAAGAAGTCACTAATTTCTCCCCCTTTTCAGGGCACATCTCTTCTTGGACCTGAACTGAAAAATATAATCAGTGAGGCTACTGAGGGTAAGAGCACCTTGTTGCCTACAGTTCCTAAGCACCCTAATATGGCAAGGAAGCAGCATCTTTTTCGTCCCCTCCAAAGCGAAGCGCAAAGGCCGAATCCAGGTGGGTCTCAGGCCAGCAACCCGCTCTCCACCCCCAAGCCCAGGCAACAGTGGAGGTCCAAGCACTCCTCCACCAAATCCACTAAACCTGCTTTGGGATGTCTAGCCGAAGCCTGGTACACATACACCGGTAGGTAGTTGCCCGCATCATTTTTCAAGCATTAGGGCAGGCTCTGTTGCGGATCAGTGGGTATTACAGGTGGTTTCAGGAGGCTACAGGATTCCCTTCACATCCCTGCCTCCATTCAGTTTCTTTCTTTCTCGTACGCCTCAGAGCCAAGAAAAGTTATGTCTTTTCAATGGGGCGGTGCATGGACAAGGGAGTTCTGATTCCTGTTCCTCCACAAGAGAGGGGTTTAGGTTTCTATTCTAACCTATTTGTAGTTCTCAAGAATGATGGCGGTAGCCATCCCATCCTGGATCTCAATTCTTTTGTGGTCCATACTCACTATAAGATGGAGTCCTTGCACTCTGTCATTGCAGCGATGTGTCCAGGGGAATTTCTGGCCTCTCTGGATCTGCAGGATGCTTACCTGCACATTCCAGTTCATCCGGACAGTCAGAAGTAACTCAGATTTGTTTGCACTCTGGGACATTTTCAGTTCACCGCTCTCCCCTTTGGGCTCACCACTGCTCCTCAGGTGTTCGCACGTGTCTTGGGTGCTTTGTTTGCCTTTCTGCACACTGAGGGGATTCAGGAGACTCTGAACAAGAACGACCTTCTGCTGAAGGCTCCTTCCAGGGATCTCCTGGACCTCCAAGTCCAGGAATGTGCCCAGATCCTCCTCCAGCATAGATGGATTCTGAACATGGAGAAATCTGCTCCAGTTCCTTCTCAGAATTTGGTTTTCCTGGGTCTCCTGTCCGACACCTGTCAGGGTATCATCTATCTGACAGAGGACTCTGTTCAGCAGATCAAGAGCAAGGTGTCCCGTGCTCTGGAGTAAACCTCAGCCACTATTCACAAGTTCTCATTCCTAGTGGGCAAGATGATATCTACCATGGAAGCGGTTCCCTACTCTATGGCGTGCACCAGGGAGCTTCAGAGGTTCGCTATCGGGGCTTACCGGGGGAATCCAGAACACCTGGTTTGTCTAGTCTCTCTTCCCCAGGAAATGAAGCAGGACCTCCTCTGGTAGTTGGACAGCTCCAACCTGAGGAAGGGGAAACCATTTGTTGTCCAGTATTGGAGTTTGGTGACGCCGGACACCAGCCTTTACGGCTGTGGAGCTGTACTGGGTCACTTGGGGATTCATGGACGATGGAATGCTGAGGAGACCCTCCTTCCCATCAACATTCTGGAGCTCAGAGAGATTTGTCATGCTCTGATCTACTGGTCCTCTCCGCTGAGGGACTGTCCAGTCCATGTCCAGTCAGACTACGCCACAGCCATGGCTTACATCAACAAGCAAGGAGGCACAAGAAGCACTTCCACTTGGTTAGAGGTCAAGGCTTTTTTAGCCTGGGCAGAAGAATGTGTCCCTGCCATCTCCACCATGCACATTCCAGGCATAGAGAACATTTTGACGGACTTCCTCAGTTGCCAGACAGTGGATCCTGGGGAGTGGGAGCTGCATCTGGAGGTCCCCAGAAATGGGGTCGTCCCTGCATAGACTTGATGGCTACCATGGACAACAGTAAGGTTTCCCTATTTTGCTCTCACTGGGGGGGGTCCTCTGGCATTTTCGTGGTCCATTCCTTTGCTTTTTCATCTAGCTTACATTTTTCCTCCTCTTCCTCTCAGCCCCAGGGTGCTGAGAAAGATTTGGTTGGACGGTGCACCAGTCATACTGATTGCCCCTCATTGGACCAAGCAACCTTGTTTCTCAGAGTTTTTGGTACTCTCTGCTCAGGATCCATCTCCTCTGCAATGCAGACCGGATCTCCTCCTCCAGGGTTACCTCTGGAGAGAGGATGTGGACAGTCTGGCTTTGACGGCATGGCTGTTGAAGCCTCCATCTTAAGGAGGTGGTCTTCACCATGATCCAAACCAGGAAGCCTGTGTCCTCTAAGGCCTACCTTCCATTCTTGGTGTGTATGGACCGGTATCTGTCCTCACAGGAGTTTGATCTTCCGTCCATCTTGTCCTTTTTGCAGGATGGCGTGAACAAGGGTCTTAGCCTTAGTTCCTTGAAGGTCCAGACCTCAGCTCTCTCTCGGTCTTTTTCCAGAGACGTGTTGCCATGCTATCGGATATCAAAGTCTTCTTTCAGGGTGCTGCTCATGCCTTCCCTGCCTACAAGGTCCCACTCCCCAGTGGGACCCTTAACTTGGTTCTGGGAGTCCTGCGGTGGCCTCCCTTTGAGTCTTTGGCTACCATTCCTCTACGTCTTCTGATATGGAAGATGGCTTTTCTTTTGGCTGTGTTATTGCAGGCTTTGTCCTGCAAACCGTCTTTCCTAGTGTTTCTCAAGGATAAGACTGTTCTCCGTTCCTCACAGGAATTTCTTCCTAAGGTGGTCTCTGAGTTACATGTCAATCAGGAGATTGTTGTGCCTTCCTTTGACCTGACCCTAAATCTGACAAAGAGAGGGATCTCCAGTTTTTGGATGTAGTGCATTGCCTCAAGTTCTATGTGCGCTATATTGAGTCCATATGTAAGACGGTATCACAGTCCCCGTGATTCCCTGTCAATCTCTGACTGTGTACCTTTGCATTGGAGGAGTCTGATTGGCCCGCCCAGGATGTGCCTTTATATGCTGGGGTTTGGGCACTTGTCAGTTGCCCTTTCGTGGTGTTCCTGTTGCTGCGCCTTGTTGCTGATTTCCAGTGTCTCCTGTGTATTGACCCGGCTAGTCTGACTCTTCTCCTGTTCCTGCTCTGTGATTTGACCCGGTTCTGGCTGACGACCTTGCTCCGTGATTTGACCCGGCTCTGGCTGACGACCCTGCACTGTGATCTGACCCGGCTCTGGCTGACGACCCTGCACTGTGATCTGACCCGGCTCTGGCTGAAGACCCTGCTCCGTTATTTGACCCGGCTCTGGCTGACGACCCTGCTCCGTGATTCAACCCGGTTCTGGCTACTGATCCTGCTCCGTGATTGATCCGCTCTCCGGTGGTGTTCCTGCGGCTGTGTCATCCGGTTCCGGTTATCGCTCCTGTCCGGTTGCTCCTCCAGTGTCCTCCGGTCGCGCTGGCGACATTCTGAACTTTCTCTGTTCCTCTCTCGCTCAGTTAGCTGTAGCCGAGGTTGCCTGCCTTGTACTCACTGAGCATTGCTCTTTTAAATGTACCAGATTAACCCTTGAAGTGCCTGTAGTCTCCGATTACGTGCCACTTGTTTAGCTTGCCAAGCTTCTGTTGGTTCTCTGAGCCGTTACACTTTGAGTCTCCTCTTGACGCTATACCAGTCCTTGCAGAGCTCCGATTGTCCGGTGTTCGGGATGCACCGTGATCACGCCGGTTGGCGCCAGCAGTCTGTTCGCTCTTGCTATAGGATTCTGTGCGACACCGGAAGGGTGTCTGGGCCCGTCTCTCATTCTCTCAAAGTGTACAGTTCCATCTGCACTGCTCTGTGCATCGGCTCTTCGTAGCTTGGGCAACTACCATCTACTGTGGCATCCCAAGGGCTTGTATACTATCCTTGGCACACGCAGGGTTACTCACTACTCATTCTGGGCGATTCCTATTCTGGTTACATCAGATTTGGCAGTAGCATTCCTCCTAGCCCACGGTGGTGGTACTGGCTCAGCTCAGAGCAACAGGGGCGCATCCTGCTTCTGCTTAGAGAGTGATACAGTGCTGATCCTGTGTTCCTGGCTCTACATCTAGAGACTGTTCTCCAGAGACTGATATATCTCCTGGGCGTTGGCCAGTCTAGCCTGAGCCTCACCAGTTCCTCCTGTTAACCCTTTGGGGTAGCTACAGCCTTTAGCTATATTTAATCCTCTGTTTATATTACCTATACTTTGTCTGTATTGTCAGTATTGTTCTTACCTATACTGGCCCCTAGGGGCACAGTTTATCATTCTGTTTCAATAAACTGTGTTTTTACTTTACAACCTGGTCTGAGTGTCAAAAACCGTAACAGACGGATGCTCTGTTGTCATGCCTGAGGGTCCCAGGGCTGGTTTAGCTGCGGCCAAGTTGACTATTGCATCTTGAATTAAATCTACCATCCGCAAGGCTTATGAGTTCAGAGGGAAATCTGTTCCCTTCTGCATTACAGCACAGTCCACCAGGTCTGTTGGGCCTCCTGGGCCTACAAGAATCAGGCCTCTGCCGAACAGCTGTGCAAGGCAGCCACTTCGTCTTCTGTGCACACCTTTGCCAAACACTACCGTGTTGATGTGCTGGCTTCGGCAGGAAAGTCCTGGAGGCAGTTTTGTCTGTTTAGGACTTTAATTTCCTGTGCCTTATAGCTCTTTAACTGTTTGAGCCCTGTTGGCTCTTGTTTTTGTGTGCTGTGTATTGTTTGTCAGTGTACATTGACAGTTTGGGCTGTTCCATGTCCTGGATAGTCCATGGGAACTCTGGTATCATGGGGACTGGCGCTTGGTCCTTTCCTTCTTTTCCCACCCCTGGGCACTCAATGTTGGTACATCCCCATGGCACCTGTCCATCATATTGGATGACAGAGAAATGAGGATTTAAGTCTTACCTGTTAAATCCTTTTCTCTTAGTCCATTGAAAGGGACCATGCGGGGTCTCCTGTGGCTGGACATGGATGTCCTTTTGGGCTCATCGCTCACAGGAGTTTTTCCCTTCTTCATTCTTGCTATCTTAGTTGATAGGTTTATTGTCTCAGATCTATCTGGTGGGGAGGGGCTAAAGTAGCATGATATGAGGAGGGTGAGGTACTTTCAGAATTGTTCCAGCCTACTTAGAGGAGCTGACGCCTCCCCATGATACCTGTATGTCATATGGACTAAGAGAAAAGGATTTAACAGGCAAGACTAAAATCCTCTTTTGTGGTCCCCAAAAAGGATGGCTCCTGCCATCATATTATGGACCTGAAGTGTCTTAACAGTATGTGATTGTTACAAGCTTCAAGATGGAATTTTTGCATTCTGTCATTGTAGCGATGTGCCTGGGTGTGTGTGGGGGGATTCTAGCCTTCCTGCATCTTCAGGACACGCATCTGCATGTCTTACTCCACTGGATCACCAGTGCTTCCTGTGTTTTGCTTTTGCATGCAATTATTAGCAGTTCATGGCTCTACCATTTGGCCTGGCTTCAGCGCCCAGAATCTTCACCAAGATCATGACAACCCTGGCCACGTAATCCATACCTGAGGCGTTTCTCTGACACCATATTTGGATGATCTGCTGATTAAGGCTCCTTCAGAGAAATCTTTGCTTTCCATAGCCAAGACTGCTCCCACATTCTGGTGCTTCTCTGTTGGATCCTCAAAATAAAGCTTTTGGTGTTTCTAGGCATCCAGTTTGACACCCTTCAGTGGAAGGTCTTCTTCACAGAGCAAAAGATCCAACTCCTGTCTGAGGATGTGTCACAGGCACTGGAGTGGCAATCAGCCACGATAAGGACCTATACATGAGTCTTAAGTCACCTGGAGTCTGCCCCAGAAGCTGTCCCCTGCACTCAGCTCCACAGGAGGGGAGATTCAATGGGATATAATTACCGTTGGCCAGAAGATCTCACTCATCAGATGACTCACTCTCAGCAAGTCAAGGAGGAACTTCATTGGTAGCTTCATCTCCCACATCTGATCCCTGAGTAGAACTTTGGTGACCATGAACACCAGATTTAGAGTCTGGGTTGTGATTTGGGGACCCAGGGCTGGTGACCAGGGGGAGGATAATCTCCTGTCCAATAACATTCTGGAACTACTAGCAGTTCTTCTGTTCTCCTACACTGGTCCCAGTTACTCACTGAGACACAGCGAGGGTCCACTCAGGGTCCCATGTCGTGGCCTTCAGCCGTCCACTTTCTAGGAGTGGAAAACATGATTGCATGTTTCTTTAGTCTGTAATTTGTGGATCCAGGGAACTGATAACTACATCCGGAGCTGGTGTTCTTGATAGTTCAATGCTGTATCCCATCAATAGTCCTGATGGCATCTAGGGATGACAGAAAAGTGCCACCATTCTGTGCATGGACCTCCTTTGGTCTCTTTGATGGACTCAATGTCCATTCCATGAAATTTCAACCTGTGTTATATGTTTCCTCTCACCCTCAGGGTGATCCAGAAGATCAGGAAGGAGAAAGCACTAGTCATCCTAATTGCCCCATTCTAGCCCAGGTGAGCTAGGTTTGTAGATCTTATCAGGAGCCACTCCCCCTGCCACCAAGACCGGATGTTTTACTTAAGGAGCTCTTGTAGGAGGATGTGGAGAAGCTGACCTTGATGGCATGGCTTTTGAGGCCACCATTCTGCGAACAAAGGAGTTCTCTGATGATGTCAACTCCACCATGATCCATGCAAGGAAGCCTTTTTCCTCTAAGGCTTACCATAGAGTTTGGTCAATTTTCCACCGGTGGTGTGCTGATAAGAATGTGTCTGCTCAGACCTTTGACCTTCGGTACTGTCCTTCCTTCAGGATGACTTCAACAAAAGGTTTCAGTCTGATTTCCCTTAAGGTGCATATCTCTGCTCTCATTGCCATTATGTCAGACATTAAGGGGACAGTAATATCCCATAAAGTATGCTTGTTTTGTAGAGGTTTAAAAAATAAATTTGGCACAAATCCTATCTCTCAAACTGCTATGGTTTGAGAGATATTTACTTGTAAAGTTTCCTTTTTCCTGCTGTCAGCTGTGCGACTCAAGGAGGCTCTTCAGCAGAGCTGAAATTGCATTATTTAAAAAGAACTACTTAACGGGAACGGTCTACAAAGTGTGCTTGAAAACCAGGCACACTTTGTAGACTTTTCCAATGAAGTAATTATTTTTAAATAACACTATTTCAGCTGTGCTGCAGAGCCGCTGGCTGGTCCACAGGGGAGGGAGGAACTTTACATTAAAATATCTCTCAAACAGGATTTCTGCCAAATAACTTATTTTTTAAACCTCTACAAAAGAAGTATAATTTTTTATGGAACATTAGTGCCCCTTTAAGACCTTTATTCAGGGGGTGGCTTATTTTCTGGACACCATGTCTCTGTGGGTTCTCAACCTGGTCTTAGGTATCTTCCAGAGCCCCCCTTTGAGCATCTGACCTTAAATCCATTGTGCCCCTTGATGCTAATTGCTTTCTTTTTGGCTGCTGTTTCTGTTAGGAGGAGGGCTGAGTTACAGGCTCTGTCTTACAAGCACCTGTTTCTGTTTTTCACCAGGACAAGCCAGTACTTCGTACCTCACAACAGTTTGTACCAAAGGTTATCACGGACTTTCACATTAATCAGGAGATTGTGTTGTGCCTTCCTTTTGCCCTTACCCTTGATCCCTGAGAGGGATCTTCCATCTGCTGGATATTGTGCGTTGCCTTAAATACAATGTACATCACACTCGGCCCTTTCCCAAGGCTAACTCTCATCTTGTCATCCCTGAGGGACCTAGGGCCGGCAGGCAGTATCCAAAGTTTCCATTGTCTCTTGGATCAAAGCTACCATTCATCAGGCGTATGTGATCAGGAAGAAGCCTGTTCCCTTGAAGATCAGAGCACACTCCATAGATCTGTGGGTGCTTCCTGGTCCTATAAAAAACAGGCTTCAGCTGAACAGCTGTGTAAAGCTGCAACATGGTCCTCCTTGCACACATTTAGCAAACACTACCGTGCCAATGTCCTGGCCTTGGCTGAGGCCAGCTTTGGCAGGAAGGACATTCTGATGGTATTGCCTGTCTGAGGACCCTCTTTTTCCTTTTTTTTTTTTTTTTTTTTTTTTCATCTACTGCTCAGTTGTTCAGTTTGTTGAGCCCTATCATTCAAATATGAGCATGCTATGATCCACTCAGCGCTCTCTATTTCCCCAGTGTCAATTGCCCCCCTCCCTATTTGTTTATCACCGTCCCCCTGTAAACCTGTTCTCGTAAAATATTGTCAATTGTCTTTACTCCATTACGCCTTCTAAACTTCCTTCTACCTTCCTTCCCAACCCACTGCTTCCTATTCTCTTGTGCAATGCGTCCCCTTCTTCTAAAAGCTCCCCCTTTCCTCCTTAAAGACCAGCATCTACTGCACTTCTCCCTCGTTCCAGTCTTATGTCTGCCTCGCCTTCATCTTTGCCCTTCTGAATCCATTTCTCCATGTATCCCTCAGCTCAGCCTGTCTTCTCCCCCATACCACATTTACGGCTTGTTTCTAGTAACGTCATCTCTCTCTACCAGCCTCACCTATTTCGTTCATTTGTTCCCTTTTTTGCTGGGACTGGCTACTGCAGTGTATCTCCCCTTCCTCCCCTCCTTTACCCCAGCCTAGCAGATACAAAACAAAAAAAAAACATTAGGTATTACTCACCCAGCTCCTTACCACCTCATAAGGCAGAAGGGTTAGCTAACTTCTTACCTTTTTCACACGGGTTAAAGGATCAGCACTCACTCCTTACCTCTTTCACAGAGGATGAAGTTTTCAGAGACTGAAGGACAATCACACCCTCCTTATGTCTTTTGCAGAGGCTGAAGGACTTTTTCTCACACCCTTACTACTTCACAGAGGCTGAAGGATTAGCTATTTTCCCCTAGAGTGCCAGGTGGGTACAACGTACGAGTGGACATAGCTGTACCTGCTGTGCCACGCTCGTACGTTGTACAGCTAAAATGCGGTCACTGCATAAACTGGCTTGCAGTGGCCGCACTTCAGCTGACATGCAGCCTGGCACTCTTGGGGAGGCATGAGGATCACTCCTCATGCCTCCCCAGTTATTGATCTCCCAGCCGATCGTGCTGGGAGCAAAAGAAGAAGAAGACGACAGCGCACAATAATCCTCTAAGTGTAGTAATGGTGATAGACAATGAAGTAATGCTCGAAATAAATCATAAAATATAATTTATTAACAAATAGCAGTTCGTAAGTCTTAGGACTTCTTACACTGTAGGATATCGTTACAACCCAGAGGGAATAAATAATTCCAAAAGTATGGGTATATCACAAGGGTATCAGACTATACTTGGAGAACAGAGGGGTATATTACAGAAATAGCTGGAGATCGCTAGATCGCAATAAAGACATGTATCCAAATCTTAGCAATCACATTCATAATATGCGCTCACCTGATGTTTGCTTGGTTTGCGGGCCCATAAAACAAACTCCTTGGTATCCAGGCGCGTGTCTCTGTTAACCTCTCGGTCTCCTAAGTCGTCCGTCTCCCGAACAGAATGGCACTCAAATGGTTATCCTTCAGTTAATATGCAAGTCCATAACAAGATTAAATAACACAGATAAAATTCCAGATGTTATTGTTATCAACGCGTTTCGGGAACCGTACGTTCCCTTTCTCAAGATAAAAAAACTTCTAAAAAAGCCCGCTGGTTTAAATCAGAGTGACTGGCCAATCACCCTTCTCCTCCGGGTTCAAATGCCCTAGAGTGACATCTAACCCGAATGGGACGGTGAATGATTTAAAATACATGACATATATTGTATAAATCAATTCACAACAAAAAATACACTTGTAAAACCAATATGTAATTAAAATTAAAGTGCAATGTTAAAATAGCTATTCAACCTTAAGATAGAATAGAAACAATGTTTCACCACATGCTCTTGCGGAGGCGAAACACAGTTTCCACTTCAACGTGTTCCTATTACTGCTGTTAACATTTTCATTCTATATTAATTACAAACCATTTGGATACCATTATTTTAGTTATGAATAAAGCCACAGCATTTATGGGACTAAACCCTTTTATATGAAGATTCTGTCTATCGATCCCTTTTGACTGGAATAATATTGTCTTTTAGATAATACAGATCACCTACCAGAAAAAATATATAAAACTGATAGTAGTACCAATATATTTAATATACGGATAGACTAGTTGTATGTAGGTACAAAATAAGCTTCCAGTGCTATTTTAGTGGTTAAATTTTATAGAAATTTGCTAGGTCTGTATAGAATGGCCCTAAATTTTAATTGTTTGACCAAGGATAACCATTTGAGTGCCATTCTGTTCGGGAGACGGACGACTTAGGAGACCGAGAGGTTAACAGAGACACGCGCCTGGATACCAAGGAGTTTGTTTTATGGGCCCGCAAACCAAGCAAACATCCGGTGAGCGTATATTATGAATGTGATTGCTAATATTTGGATACATGTCTTTATTGCGATCTAGCGATCTCCAGCTATTTCTGTAATATACCCCTCTGTTCTCCAAGTATAGTCTGATACCCTTGTGATATACCCATACTTTTGGAATTATTTATTCCCTCTGGGTTGTAACGATATCCTACAGTGTAAGAAGTCCTAAGACTTACGAACTGCTATTTGTTAATAAATTATATTTTATGATTTATTTCGAGCATTACTTCATTGTCTATCACCATTACTACACTTAGAGGATTATTGTGCGCTGTCTTCTTCTTTTGTTTCTGCATATTTGCATCGACCCGAGTGGACTCCGGGAAAATTGACAGCTGCCAAACTCCTCATGATCATGGTGAATGACTAACAAGAGTATTTGGACTGATCATTACCATCAATACATCAACTAACCTTCATCAGTTGTTTTAATCTACTTCATTCCATCACATTTCATCTCATAAGAACGAATTAAGTACTAACTATTCCATCATCATTTCTTATCATTCAGTTGTATGGACATTATTTATATTCTTGGTCTGTGTATATGTACATTGTTTCTCTTTCCATCACCAGTTTGATCATAACAACCATATATATAGGGTAGGCACGGTTTGGCAATTAGCCATTAATAGTATCGTTAGATCAACTATTAAGGTTTACAGTGAGCGCCACTAATTATATACATTTTTTTCTAGCCATTTGATCGTGCTGGGAGATCAGTAAGTACAAAGGAGAAACGGCGTTTCTCCTTTCCCCTCTCTCCTACCCGAACTTCCAGGTAGGAGCGGGCGGGACTGGGGGAAGCCTCTCAACGTCATCGGTGACACCGATGATGTTAGGGATGTGTCCCCGGTCCCGTTCACTCCTCCCGGTGGTAGGAGAAATGGGCAGGAGAGCTTATCGATCTCCCAGCCGATTGGCTGGGAATTCAATAACTGGGGGGACATCAGGAGGGGTCCTGATGTGCCCCACGAGGTCTGAATACATTAAAAAATAAAATAAATTAAAAAAAAAAAAAAAAAAAAAACTTTTTGGGGGATTTTTTTTTTTTTTTTTTGCAAGACCTCATTGGGGGGATCAGGGGGGGTCCTGACGCCCCTCAATGAGGTCTATAATTTAAAAAAAAAAAAAAAAAAAAATTAAAAACATTTAACCCTGTGTGTGCCACAGGGGGGTCCAATGCATCCCCCCCCCCGTTGCACACACAGGGCTTTTATCATTACTTTGTTACCAGAGATTGTTGGGGGCCATCAGGACTGGTCCTGATGGCCCCCCAACAAGCTCTGATTACAAACTAATTATAAAAAATTAATCCTCTGAGTGCCACAAGGGTCCAATGCATTGCTTTGCAATGCGCTGGAGACCCCTGTAGCACTTACAGGGACACTTATTTTGATTCCGTTTGTTTTTTTTTTGTAAGACCTCATGGGGGGATCACGGGGGTCCTGATACCCCTCAATGAGGCCTATAATAAAAAAAAAATGTAAATTAAAAAAAATTAACCCTGTGTGTGCCACGGGGGGGGTCCAATGCAGCCCCCCCTCCCGTGGCGCACACAGGGCTTTTATCATTACTTTGTTATCAGAGATTGTTGGGGGGCCATCAGGATTGGCCCCGATGACCGACCCCCCCCACAAGCTCTGATTACAAAGTAATGATAAAAAAAAATTAACCCTCTGAGTGCCACAAGGATCCAATGCATTGATTTGCAATGCGCTGGAGACCCCTGTGGCACTCACAGGGTCACTTCTTTTGTAGACATATTTATTTTTTTTGACTAAGACCTCATTGGGGGGGAATCATGGGGGTCCTGATGCCCCTCAATGAGGTCTGTAATAAAAAAAATAAATAACCCTGTGTGCGCCACTGGGAGGGGGGTTCATTGCAGACCCCCCTTCCTGTGGCACACACAGGACTTTTTATCATTACAAAGGATTATTTTTTTTTTCCCCTTTTATTTTTTATTTAGACCTCATAGTATGGGTTCTGATGCCCCCAACGAGGTCTACACAAAAATATTGGGGGGAAAAGCCCCCAAAAAATGCATGTGCCACAGGGGTGGTCCAACGCAGTGCTTTGCAATGCATTGGACCCCCTGTGACACACACACACACTTTTCTTTTTTCATTATTCTGTTTTTAGACCTTGATGGGGGACACCAGGAATGTTCCTGGTACCGCCTCCCCAACGAGGTATGAATACAAAATAATAATTAAAAAAAAAAACAAAAAAAAAAAACTGTGAAACAGGGGGTCCAACGCATTGCTTTGCAGTGCATTGGGCACCCCTGTGGCATGCACACAAAATGCCTCCAATCCCCCCCCCACTTACCGTATCTCCCTGCCTGGTTCCACAAGCAGTCCCATTCCCCAGCCTGACCCCCAGCCTGTTTCCACTGCCTACTGGTAGACTCAAAGTACCAGTATGCACTAGATTCAGGCTGGGAATCAAACTTTGTAGGAGGGGGGACATACATTGCACACTGGTAGTCACAGATCCCCCTTACACACTATCAGATACTGCCCCACCATCACCACCATCCTTGCTCCTGTGCTCATACCCACACACTGCCTAATCCCTCACCCTCCCACACACTTTGTTACACTGGTAGTCACAGGTCCGCACGTACACCGGCTGACACCCTAGCTTTTTTCATCATAAAATCACACATACACTGGTTGCTTTCCCATTCCTGTTTCACTGGTGGCTACGCTCCTGTCACCCAAATTGGTATGTCAACCCACAGCAGTGGGGTAACATTTTTCTTAGGTTGGCAAGAAGTCCTCCTAGGAAATCCCACGCCGTTGAACCATTTTAGTATTTTTAAGTGACTGATGTGTAAAAAAAAAAAGTTTTTTTTTTTCCTGTAGCACCAAATTCTGGAAATAGCTGTGCAAACTAACTTAGGGGTAAAAAGACAAGTGACCCCTCATTCAATGCGGCAGGTTATCTTCTTTCCAAAATGGTATGGTTTATCTACCTTTTCTTCACTTCTGAAGGTGTTATAGTCAATTTGGTACAGGCAAGTCACGTTTGAGAAAATGTTAGAAACATCAGAGGTTGTAGTAGGTGTAGTTTTCTACTTCTAGCACCCCCTAAGGTAGGTCAACTCATACCAATGAGGTGTCATTTGACTCCTAAGAGCACTAGCTCCATAGTGCTACCTTTTGGAAATATTTGTGCACTTCAGCCCAGGGGGTAGAAAGGCAAAGAATGTTTTCTTTCCAAAATGGTATACCTTTTATACCTTTCCTTCATGACTCTAACAGTTATGAACATTTTAGTACAAGCTGCCATTTTCGAAGAATCAAACAGGTAGGTGTAGTTATGTGCTTCTGGCACCGCTAAGGTAGGTTGACTCATTCCAATGGGGTGTCATTTTTCTCCTAAGAGGACTAGCTAATGAATACAGTTGGAAATTCCATGGTTTTCACAGATTTCTGTACAGATGAAGTGGCAGAAATGTAAGAAAATGTCATTTTTTCCTATAGTGCCACCTTCTGGAAGCATTTGGGCACAACAGGTTTGGGGCAAGAAGGCAAGTTACCGCTCATTAGATGCGGCAGGTAGTCTACTTTTCAGAAATATGTAGTTTTATATAGTTATTCCACTGTTTTAGGGCAGTTTTACCACAAAAACCCTAGAATGCGCATATTAGTTTATAAAGTTGAAAATGTAATTTTGCACTGCTGGTGACTAGGGCTCTGCGCTAGCCATGGACATAGGTAAAACTATACAAATTTGGTATTTTTTTATTCGGGGAACTCGGGGCTTTTTCAAATAATTGAAACTTTTTCAATCAAAGTAAATGTTTTTGATACATACTATGATTTTAGCAAAATGAGTAAATTTTCACTTTTTTTGTCATTATGACATCATAGCTTTTTGCACGATGTAAAATTCTGTTCATGTAAGGTACCACAAGAAAGCTCAATTTGTTCTGAAAAAAACAATATATAGTTTTCTATATGTAACTAAAAATCACCAGAGTAAATGAAGCCTAAACGGAAGGATAGCAAAAATGCTGAAAAAGTGTCTGGCCTGCAGGGTACAGGAAATGGCCCAAGCCTCTGGCACTGAAGGGGTTAACCTAACAGTTAATAGTCTGGCTCAGACTCCTTCCCTCTATAACAAGAGGCCTAAAGTCTCGGATTACGGCCCACACATCTGTCGAAGAAGCCGAAGGTATAGCTTCCACTCGTATTTACACTCTTACCTTCTTTCATAAGCTCCAGAGGTACTCACATCTTTACCTTTTATGCTGAGGTTGAAAGAATAAGAGCATCACCTTTTTGATCTCAATATAAGAACCTTTCCTTTCTTTTTAGTTAGCAACCATAGATTCTATAATTTTCCTTGCCTATCTTACAAAGGACCATACTAGGACAGTAAGTTATTATTTAGTCTTTGCTTCCCCACCCCCCAGTCATGGTTACTTAGTATTCTTACTCCCCCTCCAGCCTTAACATGCCACTAGGTTGCCATTACACCTTACCCAGCAACCTTTTTATATTTACTATTTGTAGTAAAGTGATCATGCAACAATGGCCATGCCAAACACCCACCATTCAACAGGATCCTAATCCTCTTCCTCAGATTCACCTTCCACCCTAAGACAACAGCCAAGACTTTCCAATAGTCCACCCTCAATTAGGAAATGAATAATCAGGAGAGGCTTTCCTTATTCTACATTTGAGAGAAAAGACAAACTTTTCCGCACAGAGTTACCCCCACCCATCTAGTCCCCAACCACCTACACAGAAAAATTCTGTAAGGAAAGGATGTCAATCTCGTTCCCTTACTCTTTCTTCTCTAAATCTGACAGAAAACAAAACTGTTTCCTGTGGTGGTGATTCTGTGACAATGAAATCACTCTCTACACCTGAATTAGTGTTAGGTTTTAGCATTTTTAGGGATATCACCTGCTCAGCCCACCCTTATCGAAGACAGGCACTAGAACAATATCTGTTCATCTTTGTTGATCTAGGCAACAGATACAGAGGCTGATGATTCTGTGACTATCAGACATTTTCTGCTAAAGCAGCTGCTTCACTAGCTCAGTTTAACTTTATCCAGGACTGTAGCACCCTGGAAAATTAGTTATTCTGCAGGCACTTTGCATGACTAAAAATCCAGGCCTGTCAGATATGCGATTCTGCCTCCCACTCCACTAGCCTCTGCCCAACTACCCCTGGACTTTCCTGCGGTCAATCCACCATTCCTAATCCCCTGTATGCAACAACTATAATGCAAAAAGCTGTTAAATATATGCTTCCTTTGCAGGAAGTCTTATTCCAGAGCCATTTGTCCCAAAAATTACAATACATTACTAGCACCTATCAACTTACAATGTCTTGTTTCCTTACTCCATTCTCATCCCTCACCTCACCAGGATTTAGAGACGGCTTCCATACTGGACTAATCACTTATCTCACAGAGACATACAAATGCTCCAATCTGATGTCTGCTACTCACAAACCCCTTACATTAGACCGGCTTATTGCAACAAAACTGGATCAGTCCTTCTTTATTGGTCCCTTCTTATGGCTTTCCTTTACCAGTTGGAGAATCAGCCCCATTGGCATAGCCACCCAGAAATTCTCTCTCAAAAATAAATTATCATTGACTTTTCAGCCCCACACTCCTCTCTTACACTTAATATCAAATCCTTCTGAAGAATTCTTCATGAAATACTCCACTGACCAAGCTATCTGTATTATCACAGACTTTGGCCAAACAGATGTAGCCCATGCCTTTAAAATCCTTCCTATACACCCCTCCCCCTGGCACTTGCATGGCATAAAATGGAAAAACATATACTATTTTGCCGTTAGATTGACATTTGGTTCCAAAAGCAGCCTAAAAATATTTGACACCTTTGCTGAGATGCTTTGTTGGCTTTTTCTAAATTCCTCACATTCTCCGTTAGCCATCCACTACCTAGACAATTTCCTCATCATCAAACCCCCTCACTTCCCCCACAAGCCTCTCCAGTTTGCAATCACTATTCTCAAACGAAACATTCCCTTAGCCTAGGAAAAAACCTTTGGCACCTTCACCTCCATTGAGTTCCTTGGCATCTGACTGTGCTCCATGTCCATGGAAGCCAGTCTTTCCCAAGAAAAACTCACCCACATTTGTCACCGGTTTTCTTCCAATCCAGTGTGTAATAAATGTGAGTTCCAGTCCCTATTAGGTTATCTTAATTTTGCCATGAGGATCATACCTCAAAGTAGATCATTCATATCTCACCTCCTCTCTCTTCAGCCCTGGAGCCTTTTATTGTTTTTTATTTTATTTTTTTTTAAAAGCTTTATTGAGAGATAATGTGGCATTACAGAGTGTTAAAGCTTTACATGTACATAGTAAACAAAAATAAACCCTGAAACTTTCATAGCAAAGCATGACAAAACAAGAAACACATACTAGCTCAGCCAGAAACTTCTCATTTGAGATAGAAGCTATGCATTATTGGCTGAATGTTAGAATTAAGTTAAAGATAGAGTATCTCAACAAGGTGGATATAGTATCCTAGACAAGTGTAAAAAGAAGAAAGTATTAACCCAAATGCTTGTAGAAGTGTCGTACTAGCAGTCAGTAACAGGAACATACCAGGAGAGAGAGGTAAATATTGTCTGTAATTGTCCCTAAGTTACATTGAGTCATTCAAAGTGAAGGCAAGTACGAAAGGAAGAAAGAGAAAAGATTAGAAAGGTAAGGAGCAGAGAATTTGACAGGCTAGAAAGCAAAAGGAGATCATCAAGATAGACAGAAAAAAGAAAAGTTGAAGAGAAAATTATGTGGACAGGATGACAGGGCAATATAACCGACATCCTGAATAAGCATCACGTGTAGAACTTTGGCGGGGGGCCAGAAGAGTGAACACAACCAAGCAAAATGGCTGAGACATTAGCCGTGGTCTGTATGAATACGCAATACTGTTATTAAACATGAGCTGAAGACTGATTACAAACAAACAAAAAGACAACTTATCATAACAGTTCGTAGAAAATGAAAAAAGAAAGACATAATAACATGAAAAGTCCCCTGTCTGAGGGCTCAAACACACTCTCCTGGTGAAACATCTCTAATATACCGGGGGCAGTGGGGAAGGGACATAAGTGCTAATGTGCACACAAGGAACAGGAAGAGGGGAATGGATAAATACCTCCTAGATCTCTTTAGAAGGAAACAGAATCAAATATTAACAAAACAATTAACAGCCCTGGGACATCAGAGAGTAGCCAGTGCTGGAGACCCTGTAAGCAGAGCAGTAGCCAAATCATTTAGGTCAGCTAACAGAACCAACTGTACTGCAAAGAGGCTCTAAAGTGGCTTAACACGGAGGGTCATCTCATACATTACTATGCATAGATCACAACAATATCCTGAGCAAGCAAATCCCCCACTCCCTTTAATAAAGTACTCCATAAATGTACATAAAGTCCTCCAGATGGTACATAGGGTAGCAGTTAACCAGGGCCGCCCCTCCCTCGCATCCTAGGGGGACCTCCGTGGTGTCCTGAGGAATTCAGCTTACCCAGGAGAGTGTTTGACAACCTGCAGGGGGGGGGTACAGGGTCCTCAGATCTCTGCATAGGTACAGTCAAAGTTCCCAAGTGTAGGATTCATAGCAGAGAAGGGGAATTATATAGAACCTCTACATCAACGTTTACAGGTCTCTTCAACCAAACTGAAACTAAATAGCACCGTCCAACAAACTGGAACAAGAGGATGAAATAAGGGAAGACCTCGTAGAGTATCAAAAATGCAGTGGCACAGGGATCCCTGGGTCCCAAGAAGGAGCATCCCATTGAGGCTTTTTACCTCCCAAGCTGGGTCTTGAAAATGCCTGCACAACAGGTCTTTGACCATCGGAATCAGTAGAAACTCTTCTCAAGGGATGTGTCGGGTGGCCCGAAGGTGACTCTAACCAAGGCTGCAATGGATTTGAGACACCGAGGGCGGAGCAAAAAACAGGGATCTCCTCCACTTTCCATCGGGCCTCAGTGCGTCCCATGTACGTAGCTTGCAGAGAAAATGGGAATCCACATTTATAACGAATCTGTAGATGGGTCAGTAAGGGGCTTAAGGGCCAGCCTTTGCTGGAGTGTACGCGGAGCAAGATCTTGCTACAGCTGAAGGCACACACCAGCATATGAGATGATACCATGTTCCCTGCATTTTTGCATCACCAGTTCTTTATCAGAGTATAGAGAAAAACAACAAATAACATCCTGTGGGGGGGTCTCCTTGGCCTCCGCAGTCCAGAGGGAGGGCTCGGTCTGCCTGTATCTCCAAGACTGCATGGAATATAGTATCCAAAGCGGCTTCCAAGTATTTCCCGGGGATATTGTCTGGCAAACCCTGAATGCACAGATTGCTTCTCTGAACCCTATTGTCTAGGTCGTCCAGGCTATTCATGATACGATTGAGGATCTCATGCTGCTGGCATATCATCTTTTCTAACTTTGCTTGATTCTGGGTCAGGTCATCTTTTTCCTGTTGTAGGGTTGTAAGTCTTTGTCCCAACTGCTCAATATCTGACCGCAAGCCAGCTAGCTTCTCGTGAACTGCGTCCTTTAATCTCCACCACCAAAACCCTCATATCCGCCTTGGTCAGTAGGTGTAGAATGTCCTCCTTTGTCAAGCACTGGAGAAGCGAAGGTGGCAAAGGAAAACAGGGAAACAGGTCCAGATCCTCTCCATCTGGGCTCCGAGCTGAGACTGATGAGGGTGTTGTGCTGATATCTCTCGCCAGAGTGCGGAATACAGCCTCCATATCAATCAGCCTCGGTGTCTGTTCCATTTGGTGCGCAGGCAGAAATTCAGTCATTTTGAATTCCTACTTGGTCTGTTTGGATATCATCTTCAAAGAAGCCATCGTTAAAGGCTAGAAGCGGTCCCACCGTGGATATGTCAATAGTAAGCGCTATGCCGTAATATTCGGAGTCTCAGCCATGGAGCTGATCAAAATGCATCCATCTTCAAAGTCAGTTTGCTCTGCTCCCCCGAAACCTTTTAGCACCATCCACATAGACTCATGCGCTAGATCAGGCCTATGTGAACAAAATTCCTAAAAAATTTGAGTGTTTTTATGACTCTTCCCTATCCCATGGTTTTGCAGCCATCTGTGGCAAAGAACCAGTGGCAGAACCTTGGCCGTCTGAAACCAGAGACATCCCCCTTTTCTAACGAACCCCCCCCCACATTTGAAATCTACCCAAATGTAGTGGCTGCCAGCCTTTGGGGCTCCTCATGGTCAGGACTCCCCATAACCTTCAACACCAACAATCAAACCAACCTGCAGATCTTAACCAAAGGCAGATCAGTTTCACCTTACATTATGATCTTCATGAGAAAAATGAACATGGCTGTCACGCTACTATAAATTCTTTATTCTCTGTACTTATATTCCTGATTACGAGAACACCACCACGGGTATCCTATCTCACTTCAGATTTAAGGAGTTCTTCAAAATTCTCCCTTCCGCAAACCTTCATCCTTCAAGCATGCCTTCCTTTAACAACCTGACCATGTTCTGACTCATCACCTATATAACTCCTACAAGATCATTCAGCAAGCTCTGGTCCCAACACCAGGAGAAACTATGAAAAAGCCTGGAAAACATTCAAACATTTGCTATTACAAACCTGTTCATCCCCACTCCAAGATATTATCCTTCTGTTCTTACTGTCACTACTCTCTCTTCTTCATGTGCCCAAGACCTGGTGAATTGTCAGTATCCAACAGCCATAGCCCCTTCTTCAGGAATCAGACCTCCATATCACTTCTCCCTATACCTAGCCCAGTCAAAAAGCAATCAATTCCACACAGGTGTCAGTATTCCCTTCTACCCCACCTTTTTACCTGTGGTGCCCAGTTACCACTTTAGACAAACTTTAATTACTGCCTTACTTTCCTGATTCTAATCCCCAACTTCCCAATGCAGATGGCCCTCTTAAAACCTCTTCTTTCATGAAACACAACAGAATTGTATTCCAGCAATTACAATTTAAACTAGACCTCTACTTGGGCCATTCCTTTAGAATCCATGCAGTCTCCTCCGCTTCAAAAAAATATGCAGTCCCTGCCCACATTATTCAAAAACTAGGATGCAGTCAGTCCCCGTGCTTCACAAAATACATCCCAAACCCTCAACACGAAATATGCCTTGCACATTCTTCCCTAATACATTAGTCTCCTACCACCATTCATCCTGTCTTTGCTAAACAGGCCCACCGTCACACACTCGATCCTAGGTTCTCTCACATTTGCTTTTGCCACACCTTCTCTCCTTGCTCAGCATGCTCACTATCTTCCTTTTCTCTGCCGAAAGCCCTGACTGCAAGTGTAAGCTATTCCTGTGTTTTTTTGGGTGGGGCTGAAGGCCTATTTAAGCTCCCTAGGCCAGCCCCACGCTTTTCGCATCAAGCCAAAAAAGTGCGAATCACTGAGTTATTGGCATTATACTGGCATGTAATTATATGATCATCTCTGATGGTTTCATATAATGGTTTAACCCCTTTGAATGCTAGAGATGTCTCCAGTTTATTGCTTCACATTGCATTTGAAACATTTCTAGCATTCAAAAGGTTAAGAGACCACTAATATCAACATCCGTATACCTTTAAATATCATGTACTTACAGCTTGCACCTGTAAAAATTAGTAATTTCATGTTAGAGCCATAATCTAATCATATACATTTTAACTAATGTGTAGGCTTTTCCATTTGATTAATTTTGTTTTTGCTGTTTGTAATGAAAGATAAAAGCTACAGCAGTTGATATATTTAGATTAGTACCTGCAGCTCTCATATTCAGAAAGGCTGTTACTTTACTTTAGGCATTTGACAGTGCAGCGCTATCACTTCATAGACACCTATCAAGATTGCTGTGTTAATGGAATACAGAGGGCCCACTAAATCGCAACACTGGAAGCTCCCTGGAGCATGTATTAGACTAAATTTTTGGCACTGGAAAGAGAACAGAGCATTTTTACAGATGGCTAAAATAGGAGGAACCCTTGCATAGACAAAAAGAAAAAAGGCCAGGCACAGGCCTTTTCTAAGAGTAGATCTGCTTCAGGAATAAAAAAACAACCCCCAGAAATTTTGGTACTAACCAGATTTCTCTGTGTAATCGGCTTATAGTAAACCACAGTTATTTTCCACTCCAATATCAAGTAGCAATATCAACTGCAATTAGATGAATAATGTCTTTATTTGCTATAAAACAGGTGAAATCCCAACACATTTCATATCTCAATACGGATACTTTGTCAGGGAATCAAATATAGCACACAATATTTTTAACAGCATCATAAAAAAACAATATACAATCATACATTTAAATACCTTCACTCACGGCATTCATGAAAGCAACTGGCCCGCACTTCCGGCCCCAGAGCTGTGCACGTAACCGGATATCCTGACATCTCTATTGTCAGCCCGGTCTCGTTCCATTGCAGAAGCTTTGGAGCACAGGTTGGTCCTCCCAGAAGAAATGCCTTCCTGAAGCTGCACAGTGACAATAATATTGTTACATTGCGATACATACTTGATTTCTTGTTTCAACAGCAAACATGATAAATAATATAAACATACTAACATATGGATACATATTATTTAAAAGGTGTGTATATACACACAGATAAGTCTCCCTCTAGAAATCATAAAAAGATAAACAAACAAGAACCTAAGTTTCCCATAAACTGATCTAATATGATAAATCGACATATATATTAAATATAAATGGCAAATGTAAAGGAAAAAGGAGCAATAATTAAAAGTTGTGCAACATATATAAAGAAAAAAAGAGCAATAATAAAAACTGTAAAACATGTATATAACACATATATATATGTGGAGTATGTGCATATATTTGAACAAACAAGCACATACCCTTGCATATATCCTATATAATAATTTGATAGGATGTTTGTCACGATGCAGTCATGCACAGTAGACACTGCCCGCGTTTGGGCAGTCTCTACTGCGCAAGACTGCATCTCGTGGAGCAGTGAGGTATCGGCCTCTTAACCCTTTAACTGACAGTGGGGTACATAACGTGTTGCAAAGCAATGCGTTGCGTACCCCTCTAGTGCTCAAAGGTTTAACATTACCCGGACCTTGGCCCTCGTACACAGGCTTTTACACTAGTATTTATATATAGGACTAAATCACTGATTGCCTGTGTTGTACATAAACTCCCTTCTGCTCTCCCTTGCAGGTTGTGGTGGTATATCGTTACTTCAGGGATTCTTGATGCTAAGCCTCACCATGAATATCCTCTTCATTTCAATCTACCTGTATACAATATTCTGCTAAACTCTTGAATTCCTCAGAATATTTGAGCAATGGCACTGCTACATGGTTCACCACCATTATCCCTTGTTGCTGCACACAAGATGCTGGCTTGAACTGAGACCTATTTATATACTGCTAAACTTTTGATATAGAGGGAAGGTGCTGAATACTTGTGTCCCCATGAGCATCATACTAATTCTTCAATAACATTTTTTGGAAGAATTGTGAATAAAAATAGAATTTAGGGAATCCATTTCAAGGTTCTGCTTTCTGTGTGATCTCCATGTGTTTTCTCCATGTTAAATACAAAGAGTGGAACCTAGGCTGGAAGGTTCACTTCATGAAGTTGAAAAAAGAGATACAGCCATTAAAGTGGAATTATCACCTTAAAACAACACGGGCAATTCCTGAACATTTGCAAAAAAAAAAAAAAACTCATGTCTGCCTATACACCATTAAAACTTTATGCAAATTAAAAAAAAACATGTTTATATGAGCAAGGAAGCTGCCATAGTGCTGTTTAGCATAGGAGATACCTGCTCTCATTATTAGTGAAACAGCCTGTTTACCTCATACTCATTCTCAAATGTGCAGACAACCACAGTGTAGTTAGCATCTTGATTGCCAAATTATATACATACACACACATTTTTTTTATCGTTTGACCAGCCCTTTGTTTTATTAACCTGTTCCCCATTCACTAAAAGATAATTGTGGTCAGGGCTAGCGACAACAATAGAACATAACCAGTGATGATATTTGAATGGTGTGATGAGTTGTGACTGAATGCCCCTGGCCCACGAGAGCCAGGGAATGTAAATGTGGTAACCCTGACTGGAGGAGGCCAAAAAAAAAAACCTCAAGACAAAAGAAGTTTGCAAAAAACTTTATTACTTAAGATGACTGGAAGAAGCACAAGTGTAAAAGTTAAAGAGAGAGAGAATAATATGAGTTTGATTTCCTGAGAGGAGTTAGTACTTAGAAAAATAGGAGGACTGCCATCTACCCAATTTCTGTATAATATGGGGAGGGACATGATTTTTAGAGGCAGAAGTGGCAGCCCAGATGCAGAATGACATCCTTAGTTGTAACCCAGGCGTGCCAATAGGGATCTAATATATTTTACAAATGTGGTTGTTTTTAACTGCCCATAACCAAAGGGAAGGAGCAGACTAAAGTTGGGTCTGTCTTCTGTTAGGATGGTGAAAACCTGCAGTGTAGAGTGTCATGTGTGGTGTGACCAGGGAATGCGAGTGTCAGTTTTAGATTGTAATAAATACAGGATAAAATGATCCCTACCAAAAGTAATATGTGATATACTGAAAAAAGGTGAGCGATTGGAGGAGGCTGTAAATTCACTTGGTTGGAAGAAACCGAAAAAAGCCAGATCAATGGCTGCTAGGAAGACCTGATTAGTAGGGAATTCAAATAACTTGGAGAAGACTTAATCTGTTAACTGTTTAAATTTACAGGCATCAATGGGAGTGTGAGGAGGTTGGCTTAGTCCTCCATACTGGGGAAATCTAGTAGGTGGAACCCAAGAATGAGAGGAGAGGTAGGGTGGAATGCATCAGGGGAAGACCGGAGAACAAATAACTCCCACATGCTGAAAGGAAGCCGACAGGAGAGGTTCACGGGAAAGGGGAGTGAGAACCCTCCGAGTAACATAAGAAGGGAAAGCATGCAATACCCAAATGGACTGCATAAGCCCGTGAACCCAAGACAACATGGTTGAATAACTAGAAGGGGAAAGCAATGGCCTCGAGGAAGAGGCTGAGCCGGTCTTTGGCCTCTATGTAGATGAAGCTAAGCCTAAGGGGTAACACAGGAACTAAGCTACCGGTCACTGTGAAGGGGAAGAAAAGGAACTTATGATTCAGTAATGAGAGGGAAGTGAGCTAATCCTTCAGCCTCTACAAAGAGGTAAGGAAGTGGAACCTAGGACGTTTAATGTATATATTGTTAACAACAATGGTAAGTGAGCTAATCCTTCGGCTTCTGTGAACAGGTAAGGATGGAAAAACCTGTGGCCTCTTATGAAGGGGTGAAAAACTCTAAGCATAGCATAAATGTGGATATATCTAATAATGAAAAATATAGGTGAAGTAAGCTAATCCTTCTGCCTCTTCAAAGAGGTAAGCAAGTGAATGAATTATAGCATACTACAATGTAGGGGGTGAGCTAATCCTTCAGCCTCTGTGAAGAGGTAAGGACTGGAGAGGAAACTATGGCCTTGAAGTGAAATGGTATATTATTAGGGATCAAATTGGGAGGAAACCCAATCAACAGCCTCTCAGAAGAGGTAAGTGGAACCTAAGGAGCTAAGGAAGTTAACCTGTGGGCCCTGAGTAAGCTAAGAAAGGGAAGTATGATACAGACTAAACATAAGGGAAAGCAACCTGTTCCTTCAGCTTCTATTAGAAGGTAAGGAATAATGGGAGCAATCGGGAGTGCATGGCTGAGGACAAAATTGTTTAAAGGTAACCATTGAAGAACATGAATATACTAATCTAAAACCTACCGATGATCCTTTATATGAAGGAGTGAATAGGACCTGGTAAGTGTAGTCATCGTATGAGAAATCTGAAAAAGGGCACGATACAGGAACTTGTGTAGATAATGCCACAATGAACATAAAGATTTGGATAAATAGACAATGCTTATGTAATGTATGCAACTATCAATATATACATGCATACTTTTTTTTTTTTTTTTTTTTTTTTAATCCGGGTTGTGCAGTGGGTTCATGGCATATAATTTCTACAATCTATAATCTCTATCATAACCTATATAGGGAAATTTACTGTGAAGGAAGTAGATTGAAACCTCACACAGATAAGAGAGGTTGTACTTTTACTTAAATTAATATATAACCGCATACTAGACCTGACAAAAACATGCCCCATAGGTAAGATGCAATATGATTGATACAGAATTACAATTAAGGTTACCTCAAATTCCATAGCATATGCTATGAGGCCACAATTTATCTGATCGATATCCCTGCAGTAATTGTGAAAACCAGGATAAACTGAATATATAACTTTAAATCCAACCGTTATTGTGAATAGTGATACACCAAATAACATATATAACTAACATTTAAGATAGGTCTAGACCTGATTATGAAACAAGGGAAATGTGAAACAAAGTTTGAGAAGTACCAGCTACCAAACCCAAAGCCTGACACGGCACTGGCAATCTGCAGCCATACCAGGTAATCTACTGTATCTGGATGATATAACTTCTGCTGAAGGCCTGGAAAGCGAAAGTACGAGACAAGATCATCAGTAGTCTGTCCCCCTTTTAGATGCCTTTTAACTAATTGTCACAGCTACCCAGAGAATTTCAGAAGTCAGTATGGTTTAGTTAATGCAGTTTATTAACAAATGACATAAAGAGGATATATACAATAGGAATAAGCACAGGTTAATAGCCAGCAAGCCTGCTATCAGAAATAATAGGTTGCAATGCTAAATCACTGTGCTGGAGACTAGGCCTTAGCCACTGGAAGTCTCAGCTGGAACCAGGAACAGGAACCCAGGATTTTGATCCTATGAGGAATGAGGTCTGAGTCAGCCTGCATTCAGAAGGAACTATCACTGACTCACACCTGGAGCCAGTAAGGGTGAATACTGACTCACGCCTGCAGTCAGTAGGAGCGAATACTGACTCACGCCTGCAGTCAGTAGAAGTAAGGTGAAAACTGACTGATGCCTGCAGTCAGCTATGTAAGTCTACCAGAGCCCCAGGCCCTCACTAGATTGGGTGTCTGATCACCAGGGGAAAAGACGAAAGAATAGTCAGACAGAGCCAAAAGTCAGCAGTAGAGGGGGTAGTCAGACAAGCCAGGTCATACACAGTTCAGGTAGTCAGCCAGAGCCACAAGTCTGCACCAGATTGGATGCCCGCTATTAGGGGTTAGGCAAAAGAATAGTCAGACAGAGCCACAGGTCAGCACTAGAATGGATGGAAGACTAGCCAGGTCATACACGGAGCCCAAGGTAACAGAACTGCTATGAACAACAACGCAAGGGCAACTGAGTCAGGACTCAGTCTGCCTTTTAAACCCCTCCACAGGAAGTAGGTGAGAGGAGCAGCTCAGAGGGAGGAAGTAGGTAGAAGGAAGTAGGTATGAGGAGACTACAGGAAGCAAACACACAAAACAGAGGCCTGCTGCATGCTTGAAGCCTTGCATCTGTAGATGATGCTGAAACTAAGGTAAGTTGTAACACTAATGTACCCATACCTTGTCTAGATTAGTGTCATCAGCAAAGATTGAGACACCACTTTCAGTTCCCAAGCGACGATCATTAATAAATTAAAAAGCACTGAGGCTATGACTGAAAAGCAAGGCATTCTGCTGCAACTTGATGTGGAAAAGATATGTATCATTTTTTTAAATCTGTTCTGTGGGTTTGTAAAGCAATAATTCTGTCTGTTTCTTAATTGATGCTTTAATTGCCCTTTGTTTTACATATGCAATGTATTTATATATTCAGCATTGGCTTTATGAATGATAGATCATGTTAAGCTAATTTACCTGAATTCAATGAAAATGGTAAGTGGTAACTTGGAAGAGTCTAGCTGTAGTTGTAACTAAAGCTTTTGATCATGTGCTTCACAAGGTACTGCATAAATGAAAAGGCTTAAGAGGTGCATGGATAGAGAACTGGTTAAATGATAGAATCTAGAGAGTTTTAGTAACTTGAACCTTTTGAAGTTGGTCTATATTGTTTATAAATTATTTTGACTCGGTATTGAAAATAGAGTTTCTATTTGCTGAAGATACTAAACAGTGTAAGGAAATACACATCATGCGTTTGGGTTGCAGAAGCATGCTATGGGAAATCATTAGAGAAGGTTTTGGCTTGTTTGTACAAGTAAACAGACTAAGCAGCAATGTCACTCAGCTCTTTCAATAGCCAATTGGGTTTATAAAAAAAAAAGGTATAGATGCACAGTATGGGAACCTATTCCTACCTCTGTATAAATCTGTGGTAAAATCCAGGTTTTGGTGGCAGTTATTAAAAAAGACAAGGACTGCAGAAAATCTAATAAAGGATTCAGAAGATATCCATTATAAAGAGAGAGATACTATATAATTTTTTTTTTTTTTACATTAGAGAAAGAGTCTAAGGAGGGAAAAGATTACAATTTTTAATGCCTGGCCATTCATGGCAGATAATCGCCAACGGGTTATCCATCCCCTCTTAGCTGATAAAACAGGAAACTAAATCCAGGTTTTAATAACCTTCTCCTTAATATCTGTCTTTCAAAAAAAAAAAAAAAAAAAGAATTATTGATTTTATGTGTAACAACGTAGACATAAGTGTCGCGTATGGGAGGTAATTGTCAATTAGAAGGACGTAGAGTTCCATAGAATGACACTGCTTAGATGGATCAATATGTTGTTAACAATAGAACAAAATAAGTAAAAGAAACTTATCTTAGAATGTGGAAGTGGGGGGTGGAGGGAAAGGAGGGGAAAAATGAGGAGGGGACAGCATAATTTGTTCAATTCAGAGTGTAAACAATTAGTTTGACTGTCGTTATAATCCCTGAGGTTGTGCATTAGGCACCAATGTAAAGTCTCCATTTAACACCTATAAGGTTCCTTCATCTCTGAGTGACAGTACCAGTGACCAAGAGGTATTTCTTTTACATCCAGTATGGAACACCGGTACCATGGGGGTTGAGCAGGACACATCTCACGTTACACAAAAACCAGCGTCGCACCTTATTTTGCATCACTGTGCATCCCAAACACCTGTTAAAATACAACTTAAGTCAAAATGTAACATTACAGCTGCCATTGTCTAGCAACCCTGATAGATGCACAAACAAAATTCAAACCTACAGCCAATCCCAAGGCCCCAAAGTAGCAAAAATGTTCAAATATACCTATATATACCCCAAAATAACGGTCACACCTTGTCTGTGTTTCGAGTTTTGGTGAGCTAGAGCACGGGACCCAGGAGCGGAGGATAGCGATTAGAGCGAGGGAGAGAGGAGCTGACATTGGAGGTAGAAGGAGTTGTTCGACACACATCACACTTTTGCACATATTACATACATCCACACAAACACATACAGAAAAGCAGGCACACGGAGGACAGGGGCAGAACCTGCATTGGGACGAGGGATAGTTCCTGGGGACCACCACACACAGGCAGGGGCAGAGCAGACAGGACACTCTGGTTCTGACTCCTCACATACCGGAGCTGAGGGGGACAGGATCAGGGATCTCCGATATACCGAGGAGGAGAACACGGCCCTCGTGGAGGCTGTGCTGGAGAAGGAGAGTGTCCTCTTTCCGAGGGAGAGGGTCCCTGGACTGGCTGCGAGGAGGAAGACTGCCTGGAACCAAATCTGCAGCTGGGTTAATGTGGTGGCCACCTACAGACCGGATGTGGACTCAGTGAAAAAGAGAGAGGGCGACTGCAAAAGGCAGGTTAAGAAGAAGATGGGGGATGTCGCTCTGCACCGCCCGAGGCACCGGAGGTGGTCCACCTGTCCTCATCACCTTCATCAGATGGGAGGAGAGGCTGCGGCAGACCTTGTCATCGACGCTTATTGAGGGGGTCCCTGGAGGATCAGACACTGGGGATGAGAGGAGCCTCCACAATACCGGTAAGTGCATCAGCCCATAACCACACACCACCTCAAGCCACACACCCATCACAAACAAACACAGTCGCATCCCAACATTTGCCCATCATTCATCCACACAACTACACCAACACAGCACCCTGAGGGTTCAAACAGGATTCAAGACAAGGATAAATGTCAAGGTCCAACAAGACCCAAAGCTGTCCAGCTCCATGGTTAACCCTCATGTTGCTGTGCTGATCACACACAATACACACAAACCATGTTCAGAAAAGTGTTGTGTGTTAAACAGCAGAACTGCTCCAACACAATGTCACCCATGTACCCATAGGAAAACCAGCACATAACCCCATGAGTGCTAGAGGGATTATCAATGCATCGATTAACAATGCTTTGGCAACCCCTCCGGTACTCAAAGGGTTAACCAGACAACAAACACAAGTCGATAGGGTAACGATAACATGCCTCACAGGGGACATTCACTAAGCGGTGAAAATGAGCTGATGTAGAGAAATGTACTTACCTACATCCCCTCACTTCACCAATCCCAGTGTTAGTCTATGGAGAATATTCAATAACATGAATCAAGTTGCAAAGGTCACATTGTATAGACTCCATAGAAAACATTGCAAATGGGGAAATTAGATCACTGGAGAAGTCAGCATCATGTTCAGTTCATCAGGTCTACTTAACCGCTTACTGAATCATAAAAAGAATGGAGCAAGTCACAAATCACAGTGCCACTGAGAATAACTGGATGGATGTGCAACACACAGGCCAAAACAATTACACATAACTAAAGGTGGGAAAGTTGGCCTTGGTGTTGTGTATGCAATCATTTACTCTAACCTGAATTTACATTGAATTTGGGGCTAGGAGATAACCTTTGCAATTGGATACAAAACTGGCTGAAGGATAGGGAACAGTGTGTGGTTGTAAATGGAAAATTCTCCAGTACAGTTAAAGTGGAGAGTGGAGTACCTCAGGGTTCAGTATTGGGTCCGCTGCTTTTTAACATGTTTATAAATGACCTGGAAATAGATATAGAAAGCAAAATATCAATATTTGCAGATGATACTAAATTATGCAAAGTCATTAATTCAGAACAGGATATCTTCTCTCTACAGAGGGACTTACATACAATGTCAGATTGGGCAAACATGTGGAATATGAAGTTTAATGTGGGGAAGTGTAAAGTCATGCATTTGGGAAGAAACAATCCCAAGGCTACTTATAAACTTAATGGAATAATTTTAGGTGACTCGTTGCTAGAAAAAGACCTGGGTATCCTTAACTACAAACTTGGAAACAGTGACCAGTGTCAAACAGCAGTAGCAAAGGCAAACAAAATCCTGTCTTGCATAAAAAGAGGTATCGAAGCAAGAGTGGATAACATTATTTTGCCATTATACAAATCATTGGTAAGACCTCACCTTGAGTATGCAGTGCAATTTTGGGCACCGGTTCTGAAAAAGGATATACTAGAACTAGAGAGGGTACAGCGGACAGCAACAAAATTAATTAAGGGATTGGAGGACTTGACATATGAGGAATGACTAAACAAGCTTGGTTTATTTACTCTAGAGAAAAGTCGACTAAGAGGAGACCTTATCACATTGTACAAGTATATGAGAGGTCAATACAAGGATCTCTGCGGTGAGCTATTTATTCCAAGACCTGATCAGGTGACCAGGGGACACCCCTTGAGATTAGAGGAAAGGAGGTTTAAACTTCAGCATTGGAAGGATTTTTTTACGGTAAGGTCTGTCAAATTGTGGAATTCATTGCCCAGGGAGGTAGTTATGGCAGATACAATGAATACATTTAAGAGAAGATTAGATACGTTTCTTTCAAAAGGTAACATACAGAGTTATACTGTTTATCAGTAGGCTGATCAGGAAGGTCTGATAAAGACTAATTTAATTGGTAGCAGGAAAGCTATAAAATCTCAGTTACTGAGGGATGAGGCGAAGGTTGAACTTGATGGACTTGTGTCTTTTTTCAACCAAATTTACTATGTTACATATCTCACATTTGATTCACACATGGATCCTCAGGAGTGCTGATGCCATGGATGGATGGTACACCAGCCACTATTTGCAGGATACATATGGGAAATCAATATGAACCATTGTAGTTTGGTCAATAACAGGCCATGAATTACGGATAGCTATGATTGGGTATGGCTGCCTCACACAGAAGGATGGATGGGCTGATCCAGGAAAAAAAACAGCCCTCAATCAAACATATCCTTCAATACTGGCTTGATTGTTGCCCTTCAGGATTCAACTGGAACAGACATCATGGACAGGATCCTGTAAAGTACATCAATCCCTGACTGCCACGGTGGTATCCCATGCATCAGAATGCAATGCATAGGATACCATCATGACAACCAGAGAGTGACATGTCAAATCAGAAAAAATCCTACACTGTACGGGATAAACTGATAACATAGGGATGAATACCACTTGAATCACAATGCAGATCAATTATAAAAAGATATGTACAGAAAGAAAATCTGTCAGATATGTATGTGCATATGTCCCTTTCAAATGGGTACAAATACATCCCAACAAAATGTGAACAAAGAGTTCAGTTCCGTACGTGTGATTGCCATACTGCCCATATATGTGCACCCATCACAAACTAACTCATATTGATATAATCATCGGAGTGCACATACTTAATATATTACACCTTACTTGGATGGGATATACGAGGTATGTTTTCATTCATGGAATCAATGAAAGTTTGTTTGTGATGGATGCACATGTATAGACAGTAAGACAATCATATGTACTGAACGGATCTCTGGGTTCACAACTAGTGATGATCGAGCACCCCAATGCTCGGGTGTTTGGGTGCTCTGACCGAGCGCCCCCGGAGGCTCGAGTGCTCTGCCGAGCACCCGAGCCCCATTGAAGTCAATGGGAGGACTCGAGCATTACACCAGGCACCCCCTGCTCTGATGAGGGGAGGGTGCCTGGTCCATAGGAAAAGGGCAGAAAATGATGGAAACACCACAGAAATGGTTCAGGGACAGCATAGGGAGGATGTCTGGATGCATCTTGGACTCCAACATCGCTGCTGGGAACGATCTTTCGCCCGTAGTACGCCATTTTTACAGACTGACCGTAAAACACACAAAAAGGAAGATAAAAAGGACTTCAAGCGAAAAATTGTTACCTAACAGTATTTGCTGTATATTTACTTGTATATCATCTGCAAATTCTGCAAAAAATTTCATCGATTTTTCGGAACTGGGGCCATGATTAAGAGGGAAACGTGCGCAGAGGCAAATTCTGCAAAAAATGTCCTCGATTTTTCGGAACTGGGGCCATGATTAAGAGGGAAACGTGCGCAGAGGCAAATTCTCCCAAAAATTTCCTCGATTTTTCTGAACTGGGGCCATGATTAAGAGGGAAACGTGCGCAGAAGCAAATTCTGCAAAAAATGTCCTCGATTTTTCGGAACTGGGGCCATGATTAAGAGGGAAACGTGCGCAGAGGCAAATTCTCCCAAAAATTTCCTCGATTTTTCTGAACTGGGGCCATGATTAAGAGGGAAACGTGCACAGAGGCAAATTCTCCCAAAAATTTCCTCGATTTTTCTGAACTGGGGCCATGATTAAGAGGGAAACGTGCGCTGAGCCGACCATCTAAAACATTATGGGTGAGGGTCTGCTGCGGAGCTGACCATCCTAAACATTATATGCGAAGGCCCGCTAGTGAGCTGACGCTATAAAACATTATATGAGAGGGCCCGCTAGAGAGCTGACCCAATAAAACATTATATGAGAAGGCCCGCTGGTGAGCTGACCTATACAAAAATTGTCAAACAGCGCCCGCTGGTGAGCTGGCCCTATATAAAAATTATATCAAAGGGCCCGCTGGTGAGCTGGCCCTATATAAAAATTATATCACCGGGTATATGGAAGAGAGTCAACCATATACCCATTTTTTGGGTGGAAGGGGTGAATGGGAATACAGAGTATTCCCATCATTGTAAATATAACATATATAAAGTGACTTTATGTTCCCCCGGGGCTTTCCTCCAGTGGAGTGGAGAAGTCAGGGGAAATCCAGGCCTTGTTCATTTTTATAAGTGTCAACCTATCAGCATTTTCGGTGGAAAGGCGGATACGCTTATCTGTTATGATGCCACCAGCAGCACTAAATACCCGCTCAGACAGAACGCTGGCGGCAGGGCAGGCCAGCACCTCCAAGGCGTAGAGTGCCAGTTCATACCACGTGTCCAGCTTGGACACCCAGTAGTTGTAAGGCACAGAGGGATCATTGAGGACGCTGACACGGTCTGCTACGTACTCCTTCACCATCTTCCAAAACTTTTCCCTCCTTGTGACACTAGGCTGCGCATCAGGGTGAGGGTGCTGGCGGGGTGTCATGAAGGTGTCCCTTTGCCCTGCCTTTGTCGGAACTGCTGTGTGCTCCCCTTTTCTCCCCTTCTCGGTTGGCCAAGGTAGCACGTACTCTGCCCCCAGCGTTGTCAGATGGAAAATTTTGGAGCAATTTTTCAACAAGAACCTTCTGGTATTGCACCATTTTGCTTGTCCTCTCCACCGGAGGAATGAGAGATGAGAAATTCTCTTTGTAGCGGGGGTCCATAAGGGTGAACACCCAGTAATCCGTGTTGTCTAAAATGCGTGTAACGCGTGGGTCACAGGAAAGGCAGCCTAACATAAAGTCAGCCATGTGTGCCAGAGTACCAACAGGCAAGATTTCGCTGTCCTCACCAGGAGGATGACTCTCAATCTCCTCATCCTCTTCCTCCTCTTCTGCCCACCCACGCTGAAGAGATGGAACTAAAGTTCCATGGCTACCCTCTGTAGCGGAGGCAACCGTGTCTTCCTCCTCCTCCTCCTCCTCCTCCTCCTCCAATTGTCGCTGAGAAGACGAAGTGAGGGTGCTCTGGCTATCACCTTGTGTAAGCTCTTCCTCCCGCATTTCCACCTCTTCCACATGCAAAGCGTCGGTTTTAATTGTGAGCAGCGAGCGTTTCAGTAGACACAGAAGTGGGATGGTTACACTGATAATAGCGTTATCGCCGCTCACCATCTGTGTCGATTCCTCAAAATTGCTTAAAACCTCACAGAGGTCTGACATCCATTCCCACTCCTCACTTCTGATTACAGGAAGTTGAACGGAGAGGCGACGACCGTGTAACAGCTGGTACTCCACTACTGCCCTCTGCTGCTCACAAAGCCGGGCCAACATGTGGAAGGTGGAGTTCCAGCGCGTGCTCACGTCACACAGCAGCCGGTGAGCTGGCAATTGTAAGCACTTCTGCAGCTTCAACAGGCCGGCTGAAGCTGTAGATGACTTACGGAAATGTGCACACACGCGGCGCACCTTCGTCAAGAGATCATGCAAATTGGGGTAGGTTTTTAGAAATCGCTGAACCACTAAATTAAATACATGCGCTAGGCATGGTACGTGTGTGAGCTTGCCGAGCTCCAAAGCCGCCACCAAGTTACGCCCATTATCACACACAACCATGCCTGGTTGCAGGTTGAGTGGCGAGAGCCACTGCTCGGTCTGGTGACTAATCCCCTGCAACAGCTCTGAGGCCGTGTGCTGTTTGTCCCCAAAGCAGATCAGCTTCAGCACGGCCTGTTGACGCTTCCCCACTGCAGTGCTACACTGCTTCCAGCTACCGGCTGATGGGTGAGTGGCGCTGCGCGCAGAGAATTCGGAGGTGGAAACGGAGGAGGAGGAGCCAATAACGTAGGTGCTGGCGGAAACCCTGATGGAGGTAGGGCCCGCAATCCTCGGCGTGGGTAGCACCTGTGCCATCCCAGGGTCCGAGTCGCTCCCAGCCTCCACGACATTCACCCAGTGTGCCGTCAGTGAAATGTAGCGTCCCTGGCCACAAGCACTTGTCCATGTGTCAGTCGTTAAGTGGACCTTCCCAGTAACTGCGTTGGTCAGGGCACGGGTGATGTTACGGGACACATGGTGGTGCAAGGCGGGGACGGCACACCGTGAAAAGTAGTGGCGGCTGGGGACTGCGTACCGAGGGACAGCTGCTGCCATCAGGCTGCGGAAGGACTCAGTCTCCACAAGCCTAAATGGCAGCATTTCGATGGCCAGTAATTTGGAAAGGTGTGAGGTTAGTGCTATGGCCTGTGGGTGGGTGGCTGGGTATTTTCGCTTGCGCTCAAATGCCTGGGGTAACGACATTTGGACGCTGCGCTGGGACAGGGAAGTGGATGTGGTCGCTGATGGTGCTTCAGATGGTACAGGTGCAGGGCGGGAGGTATGCGGGCCTGCGCCTTCGACAGGCGATTGGCCGGCACCGAAAACAGGGGAAGAGGAGGCAGTGGTGCAGCCTGCAGACACAGATTGGCGATCCGGGCGTTCCTCCCACTTATTACGGTGCTTGGATGCCATGTGTCGGATCATGCTGGTGGTGGTGAGGTTTCTAGTGTTCATTCCTCGGCTCATTCTGGTGTGGCACAGGTTGCAAACTACAATTCTTTTGTCGTCCGCACTTTCCTTAAAAAAACGCCATACCGCGGAACACGTACCCCTTGGCAAGGGAGATTTACGCAAGGAGGTGCTCCGTGGAACATTTGCGGGCCGGTTTGGTGCGGTCCGCCTTCTTTCTGTAGCCACACCACTGCCTCTTCCAGCCTGTTGCGGTGCTGCAGATGGCTCACCCTCAGGACTGCTGTCATCGGTCTGCTCTCCACCTTCCCAGGTGGGGTCAGTCACCTCATCGTCCACCAAGTCCTCCTCCACTTCCTCACTCTGATCATCCTCCTCATGTCTTGATCCCACCACATACTCAGTCATTGACAACTGTATATCATCCTCCTCATCAAGGTCTTGAGACAGTAAAAGTGGTTGATTTGATGGCAACTGTGTCTCATCATCATCATCATCATCCACTTCCTTTGACCTTAAATGCCGTTCACCTCTGTCATCTTCTTGTGATTGGGTACCCTCTAGAGGTTGTGAATCAGGGCACAAGATGTCATGTTCCTCTGCAAGCGTGCTTGGAGAGAGGTTCAAATTAAGGATTGGTGATGAGACGAGCTCCTCACTATATCCCAGTGTGGGATCACTTCTTTGACCAGACCCTCTATGGTGGGAGGAAGGATGATCAGGGTGAGGATTATGTTGACCAGACTCTTGGCTACTGAGAGTGGACTTGGTGGAAGACAGGGTGGTGCTTAACCGACTGGAAGCAGTATCAGCTGAAATCCAACCGACCACCTGTTCGCAGTGGTCTGACCTCGAGAGTGATGTCCTACGACGCCCTGTAAACTGAGACATGAAGCTAGGTATGGTGGATGTCTTTCTTTCTTGTGCTCTGGCACCAGGCACAGTTTCTACGCGTCCTGACCCGCGCCCTGAACTATCAGGATCACGTCCACTTCCCCGTCCCTTTTTACCCGCCTTCTTCATATTACACGGAATATGTGCTGCAAATCTGCAACTTTGCACACTAAACAGAATGTGTTGCTTATCTGCGGCTCGGCACAGTGAATGGAATATGTGACTTTGATATTTTACACTTTGCACAGTAAACAGAATGTTCTCCTAATCTGCAACTTTGCACACTAAACAGAATGTGCTGCTTATCTGCGGCTAGGCACAGTGAATGGAATATGTGACTTTGATATTTTACAATTTGCACACTAAACAGAATGTTCTCCTAATCTGCAACTTTGCACACTAAACAGAATGTGCTGCTTATCTGCGGCTCGGCACAGTGAATGGAATATGTGACTTTGATATTTTACACTTTGCACAGTAAACAGAATGTTCTCCTAATCTGCAACTTTGCACACTAAACAGAATGTGCTGCTTATCTGCGGCTAGACACAGTGAATGGAATATGTGACTTTGATATTTTACACTTTGCACAGTAAACAGAATGTTCTCCTAATCTGCAACTTTGCACACTAAACAGAATGTGCTGCTTATCTGCGGCTCGGCACAGTGAATGGAATATGTGACTTTGATATTTTACACTTTGCACAGTAAACAGAATGTTCTCCTAATCTGCAACTTTGCACACTAAACAGAATGTGCTGCTTATCTGCGGCTAGGCACAGTGAATGGAATATGTGACTTTGATATTTAACACTTTGCACACTAAACAGAATGTTCTGCTAATCTGAAAATTTGCACACTAAACAGAATGTGCTGCTAATCTGAAACTTTGCACACTAAAAAGAATGTGCTGCTAATCTGCAACTTTGCACACTGAACAGAATGTGCTGCTAATCTGCAACTTTGCACACTAAACAGAATGTGCTGCTAATCTGCAACTTTGCACACTACAAAGAATGTGCTGCTAATCTGCAACTTTGCACACTAAACAGAATGTGCTGCTAATCTGCAACTTTGCACACTAAACAGAATGTGCTGCTAATCTGCGGCTAGGCACAGTGAACGGAATATGTGACGTGTTTTTTTTTTTTAAATCTCTGCCCCCCCAAACAAAATAAACTGCTGCCCCCACACACAGTAGTCCTAAAAAGGACTTTTGGGTCTTTTTTTTGTTCAACAACACTTTTCTTCTCCCTACACTGACTTTCCCTTCCTATCCTCATCTCTCCCTGGCTAAGACTGAGCCGAACTCGCTGGTCAGGTGCTATACAGCACCCGATCACGGGTTCTGGCCAGCCAATCAGTGTAATGCCAGCAGCCAACATGGCTGCTGGCATTACACTGATGTCAGAGCCTCCCTGCACGTTTATTGGCTGCGCAGCAGCCGCGAAACGTGCGGGGAGGAGACCCGAACATGGCGGGCGAGCACATGCGGTACTCGTACTCGTACCGCCATGTGCCGAGCAGAGCGATGCTCGAGCCGAACCGAGCTTCGGCCAAGCATGCTCGCTCATCACTATTCACAACTATCAAGGATATGTTTGTACCCATATGAAAGATACATATACACACATATCAGACCATATTCCTCTCTGTGTACCTTGCACTGGATGGCAATGGTTAATTTCACTTTGATGTAATATTGTAGCCATTATTAAGAGATGGTTAGACAGATATAGCTGTATGTGACAGCTGGAGATATCAGTCATTTGACCACACAGAAGCTCTTCAGCAGGACCAAAATTGACCCATATGGAGACACACTGTGTCTCCTTCAATAAAGGAGTCAGCACAATATACAAAAATAATCTAAAGGATACTAATAAAAACCAATATAAAAAATAATAATAACATAAAAAATCTTATACACTTATGCAAAAATATGCTCATCCAAAAAAGATTTGCTCAACGCGTTTCGTGACAAATACTGCTTATACGTCACTTTCTCAAGAGCAATATTCATATTGATTATTTTTGTATATTGTGCTGACTCCTTTATTGAATAAATGAGATCTTTTGAAGAAATACTACTCCCATTTTTTGGCCCTTGCTGGAGTCGTCACAAATCACCAGTATTTGGTGGCTTGTGTTTGAGACAAGTAAAGTTCCTTCTGGTACACTTGAGTGGCCATTTTGCACAACTTTTCATTGTCTATGTAAGTTGTGATATTGGAGAGGAACAACATTGCTTAAAGAAGAATAGAAGGTGCTTTATCAGAAGTCTGTGGGGTGAGAACCTACCCAGAGAGGATTCTAAAAAGGTGAAGACGATGTATACTGGGAGGCAGTTGTAACCTCCAATACAAGTGAGTGTATATATAGAGGGAGAGGACAAGAGGGGTCGTTGAACATATATCCACTACTACGCTTAGAGAGTCTGCGCTGTTTCTTTCTATTTTTCTATCTATACAAGGATGGATCATGCTATGGATGCCTGTGGGACAAGAGAACAGAATTTGGAGCATCAGCCTCGAACTGATCATCAAGCAACAACAATTTCGACATTATAATCCCCTCAATCTTTTTCTTACAGGTGAGTACACAAACCATTGCTTTGTAATGTGTTGTGTACTCGTCTGTAACCCATTATGTGGAGAAGTAAGGATATGTGCACCAGCCCTATGGTTATGTGCACCTGACATGAATACACACATCAACAAGTATGTTCTGAGAGCTCCATGGAAATAATGTTGATGTGTGTATTCATGTCAGTGCACGTATCCCTGCACACTCACAGGTCAGCATGGTGTCCCTGGAGATCTGAGCTACGTTTCATGACCTCTACGTTGTATAACAATGCCAGTGTACATCCACCCCTCGGCTGCTCTTCTCATCTCTAGCACAGTACAGGTCCCATATTGAGTCCAATGGCCCTTTAACCCCTGATGTGACAGAGTGTTATCCAATGGTTTCGGAATCCCCACACACAATATGCCACATACATGGTATGGTTAATGTTTGGGGCCATGCTGCTGCCTGTGCAGTGCTGTGTCAATGTTTCTGTGGGGTGAGACAGAACATCATGTGTGGTGTGGTTTGTGCTGGCACCAATTCACAGGACTGATGGGGGGACTTGCATGGATTGTTTGCATACCTATGTTATATTCACAGGTAAAGTTTTCCATGATGAGCCTGTCTCTGATCTGCACCCCTCTCAGGGTCTCCTCAACATGGCCGATGTCCATGGGCACTTCAGGTATGGGGGGGTCCTGGACGTGATCCACCAGCCTGGTGTCCACTGCGATGTTGTGCAGTATTGCACATGCCATAATTATGTTGCACACCTTTCCAGGTGCATACTGCAGTGCTCCCCCCAAGTAGTCCAGACATTGACATTGTGACTTGAGGAGGCCAAAGGTCTGCTCAATGGCATTCCTCGTTCTACCATGAGCCTGGTTGTACCTTTCCTGGGCATCTGTTTGAGGATTGGCCACAGGGGTCAGTAGTCAGGACTTGCAGCCATAGCCAGCATCACCTGTGGAAAGTGAGTGACATGGTGAGACAGGGAGCACATTTTGTGTGAATGATGTTTTGTGTGGTGGACATAGTAGCTGTGGGTCAGGAGCATGCTGAGCAGCGTTGTGTGTACACATGTGGATGTGGTGTGATTTTGTATTGTGAACTCACCCAAAAGCCATCCCCCTGTAGAAGTTCCATTCTCGAAATCTCTGTGGACTGAGGAGTTTTGGAGAATGTATGAATCATGTGAGCTGCCAGGATACTTTGCACAGACATTCATAATCCTCATGTTGATGTCACACACCATCTGCACGTTCATGGAGTGGAAGTTCTTCCCGTTGATGAATAGCTGTGTGTCATGTGCTGTGGATTTAATACAGACATGGGTGCAATCTATAGCACCCATGACCCTGGGCATGCCTCCCCTTGCTTAAAAAGGCCTGCTTGAGGTGTATCCAGTCCATGTCGGTGGTGGGGAATGTATATAAGTACTGGCCTTGCTTTTGAGGGCTGTCAAGACCTGGGCCAGCACTCTGGAGAATGTGGCCTGTGACATGCCAGATGAGTAACCCTCAGTGGACTGGAAGGCCCCACTTGCCATGAAGTGTATGGCACACAGTAGTTTTTGCAGGCCAGATAGGGCATGGTTGTGGATGTAGATGGGATCCACCTGATCCGTGATGTCCTCATGCAAGGCAATGATGCTGTCAGGCCTCAACCTGGCGATCAATCACCTCGTTGTCGTTCATTCCAAAGATGGTGACCCTTGGCCGGTATCCCCTGGGCCTTGGTGGTCATCTATACATCCTCTGCTGCAGTGGAGCATCCTGTTGCTGCAGCTGTGCATCTGCAGGCAGGTGCTGTCTTCCAGGTGGGGATGGGTTCCTGTGTGGCTGCTGAGCCAGAGCCTCCTCACTTGCAACATGTGAAGGCTGTTGATCAGGTGTGTCTGGGGGTTGCTGGTGTTCCCTAGCTCTCTCTCTTGCACGCCTTCTCCGCAGTCTTCAACAATATGTAACCCAACATACTGATTGCGGTCTCTATCTCTCTCTCTCCCTCCCTGAGTTTAAAACAAGCCAAAAGTGAGTGTGGGGAGTTGTCCCTTTAAGTACTTGATAGGGCGTTGAGTAGGTGTGGTGATGAGGTGAGTGCTGACCAGTGGGAAGTTGTTTATTGTCCAGGTAAGTGTTTGCAGGGATGTGGTGTGTTGTGCTTGGTATGTCTCTGCTATTTGCGGGTGTGAAGTTGTGGGGTGCAGGTTGTGTGCATCGCGTGGTGATGTTGCACAGGTGAGCTTGTTTTGTATTTGCAGGTGTCCATGTCGTGTGATAACCCCCATTGTTCCGTGCCATGTTGTGTTGGTTTTGTCTTTGTATGTCCTTGTCCCTGTGGTGTTGCTTGTTATTGTGTGTGCCATTGATTTGTGTTGCTGTCCATGTTTTTGTGTAATTTTGGCATTGCACGGGTTAATTTTCCCATTTACATGCTTGTGCGGTAAGCATTTTGTGTGTTGCTATGTAACGGTTGTTTTTTTTTTTTTTGCCCGTTAAGTGTTTAATGGCTAAGGGAACTAGGTCTTAAGTTTTGTCCGTTAAGTGTATCTTTTCTTCAGCCGTTAACAGTACTGCAAGCCTTTGAATGGCTCTGGGGAATCTTGTTCCATGCATCTCAATGCATGTAAGTGTATTGGCTGTAAGGATTATCAAACTGCCATTAGCTGCCCTTTAGAGGGATCTTTGAATTGCTACATGAAACTTAACGCACCCCTTAGTGCTTTTTTTTAATTTTTTTATTTTTTATTTATTTCAAATCTACCCCTCAGTCTTGTAGGTGTAGACTCCCAGCCACTCCTCCAGCTCAATCCTCGCTATACCTATTATCCAGTATGAATGTGTCCTCTGAGTAAGGATGGAGCACAGACAGTTTTTTTTTTATAATTGTTTTTCTGATAGATATGGGGCTGCCAAAATTTCCCCATTAGGTGGGTTACAATTACTGGGTTTCCCCTGGAGTGGATTGATCAGTGTACAAGTTCTGTGTGGACCCTTGCAGTCCTGTGGAGGAAATCTTGAAGGCCAAGTTTTCACTCCCAGCAGAGTCTCACTGGGGCTCTGCTTACATTCAGAATGGTAACCTGAAGACAGAACACTGGTGAGTCAATCTTTGGTCCACATTGTCCCTACCTTGTACCTCTCCATACAGAGGATTTCTCTGAGCCCTTGGGCTCCTGCACTCGTGTTGGGTCTTTTATTATACTATTCCAGTGCTTTGGGGCAAAGATGGCTACAACTTGTTAACCCTTTCTCTGCTGGTTTTCACTAGTTTGGGGGTATTGTGGTCTACTTTTCCACCATTTTCTTCTCTGGGGTCTCATTTTAGGTCGCCCTCACATGTTTCCTGGGGTTTTTGGGTCTTTGGGTACCTCACTTGGTGCTGAGCAAATTTGTGCTACATCCCCTTTAAGAACAGGTGCACGTGCTGCGGCTATCTATGCTTCATTTACTTTTATGGGCGAAATTCTCTGGGATATAACTCTGCACCTGTTTGACACGCAGACGTCTGTGTGGTCTCTTCTTTTTTCCTCGTGCCCTTGTAGGTGTTGCTAGGCAACAGCAACTGAGAACACTGTTTCCCTGAATGCCTGTTTCATGGGCTTTTTGCCATTTGGCTGACTGTCTCAGAATGTCCCTTACCCCGCTTGCTTACTGTTCCTTTTGTTAAACTGCTTCCTAGGGAGTATTCCGGATCTCTCTGCCCTTTATGTCCTGTGCACCCCTTTATGTCCTGAGGCCTTCCAGCACTGAAAACGAGTCAGTCTGGGTGAAAACGCTTTTGTCCTCAGTAGCCCAAATCCCTTTCTCCCTTCAGAGGGTTCTTCAATCCAGAACCCCCCCCCCACCACCACATCAAAATATGTGGCTCCTATATTTCAGAGCGTTCCTCTGCTTCTAGGGGCCTCCTCTGAGGAGGACTTATCTAAAGAGGAGGGTGAGGTGGAGGAATAAGAGTATATGGGCTCTTCTTACTTCTATGGGGACTCATGAGAATGACCCCCTCCCTCAGCAGAGTGTCTCATTAGAGCTGTTTTGGAGATGCTTCAGGTCTTTGACACCTCTGATGAGGGGTCTTCTTCTACTCATGTCTTCCAGAGGTGTCTTGTAGAGGTGTAAGAAATCCCCCTAATGCCCCTCTTGACCAGATCCTTTTGGATGGGTGTAAGACCCCCAGAGAAATGGCTGTCTATTACCAAGTTTTTCTAAACTGTACCCCTTTTCAGAGGCAGCTTTGGTGCAGTGGGCCTCTCCTCCAACCATGGATCTTCCTATCTCCAGGTTGGCAAAAACTACTGCCTTGCCTTTGGCAGATGCAGCTGGGCTCAAGGATCCAACAGATAAGAAACTGAATTCTTTCCTCATGGCCAACTTTGCAGCCACTGGTACAGCACCTAGACCTATCTTTGCCTCTTCCTGGGTTAATAGGGCTGTCGCTGTTTGGGGTGAACGTCTTATGGAGGCTGTACATGCTTGGGTTTCCAGCAATGACCTGTTGGTTCTTTTGGCAAATGTTAAAGAGGCCAACACTTATGTATCGGAGGCCCTTTTCTCTGTTGTCCAATACAGGTTGCTGGTAACTTTGGGAGGCGATCCGCCCCTTAGTGGGCAGGAGCAATTCTAAAAGTGTATGCAGGGGGTGGAGCCTCCCTTCCCTCCTTGGCTTCAGTTAGCTAATCAGCTCCAGAAAGATGTGTTCCTTGGTGAAGACAATACTAGGCTGAGAACAGTTCTGCTATAGTTTTTAGAATCTTTTTTTTATTTTCTGTTAGATATGGAGTACCACCATTAGGCGGATTACCATGACTGACAATGCCCTTAGATGTGGCTAGCTCAGTATCCATGTGCCTTTTGTGGACCCTAAGCTCTGAGGGGGAAAATCTTGATTCCAAGTGCTTCCCCAGGAGTTACCCACTGAGGGTACTTCTTGCTCCATGGTAATATGAAGACAGAAGATCTGCAGGAAAGGTGAGCAACCCTTTGAGTGCTGCAGGTCCACTTGTCCCACAGTGCCCCTCCGCAAAGGGGTGTATTCCTGAAGTTCCTATTGCACACTCCTGTACTCCTTGAGTGTATCTGTCTGTCTGTTGGGTGTTTGGAGCAGGTTTATGTGTTAACGTAACCCTTTAACTGCTGGTTTGGCACTTTTTTTGGGGGGTTTCTAACACTTTTCCTACTGGGTTAGTGTTTTTTGGGTATCCTCACATGTTCTATTGATGATTTACACATTTTAATGTTTTACTTTAAAATTTATAAAAATTGTGTACTGCGCCTTTAAGGAGCACTTTACCACATAGACTCCATTGCTCCATTCACTCCTATGGGACTGTACTGTTTGGGACATATCTCTGCAACCGTTTAACCTAGAGACTTCAGAGATGGCTCATTTTACTTGTCTGCCCTTGCTCTATAATCAGTTCATATTTCTGGTGTGTTGGGGGGCTCAGGGGGCTTCAAGCACCGTTTGGGGAACTTTTGGGGAAAAACTACATTTCCCATGAGCACTTGCTTTGCACCCTTGTTTCTGATTGGCTTCCACCGCGGCAGCCATTTTGTGATCATTTCTGGGCGAGTATCCTGCACAGGGCTTGGAATCTCATTCTCTCCACCTGCCAGATAAGTTTATTTTAGCAATTTCTGGGGTGAAACTTTAATCCTACACACTATAATTGGGTGATTTATTGTACAGTAGGTTATTTGACACTGTGAGAATGTATATACTGCTGGAGCTTGGGGCTAGACCTAAGACTAAGGAGGCTGGGGTCTCTGTATCCCCCATTGCGCATTGCTCTTCTTGTCACTCAGGGCTACCTAGAGATTTCTCAGGTCACTTATGCCCAGCATGTTCTGATGTCCCTGACAGCATTCCAGGGACCTACAGCCATGCGATAGAGCCAGCTTGGGTGCAAGAGTTCAAGGCTGCGACTAGGGACCTTAGGTGCACAGTGCAAGTCTTTCCATCCCAGATACAGGGAGCCTTTCAGTCTTGGCAGGCCCTGTCCTCAGTCAGATCTTTCCTGCACAAACTACAGGGAGCACCTGACGTGTCAGATTCCCCTGAGGAGGAACTGCTGGTGGATTCAGATGTTGAGAAGTGTTATATGTTGTGGTCCTCTCAGATTTTTGGGGACCCTTTTGAGGCTGATCCTGAACCCTCTGCTGAGGGCCTGATCAGGGGCGTCTTAACTACTCTTAACATTCCCCTAGTTCAGGAGGTCCCTTCTGATCCCTCTGATGTATTCCAGCAGCCTGCTAAGCCCCTTACTTACTTTCCACCTAATCCCACTCTTGACCGCCTTGTGTCCGAGGAGTGGAAATTCCTGGACAAGAAAGCATCTGTGTCCAAGAAATTTGACAAGCTTTACCCCTTTTCTGAAGCTGTGCTTGCTCAGTGGGTTAATTCCCCCAAAGTGGATGCTCCTATATCCAGATTATCTAAATCTACTGCCTTGCCAGTCTCTGATGCCTCCACTCTAAAGTACTGGACAGACAAGAGAATTGGTTTCCCATTTTTGACACTGCTGGTTCTTCTATGCGTCCGCAGCATGGGTGAACCAGGCCATTGCGGTCTGGACTGAACAGCTCACCAAGACTGTCTTTCAGGATGCACCTACTTCAGATAAGCTGCGCCTTCTTGCCAACATATATGAGGCACAGCACTATGTTTTTGCTGACTTATTTGATGCCATCCATTTGGTGGCTAGGGTTTCCACCATGTCTGTTGTGGCCAGACAAGCTCTTTGGCTCAAGATCTGTTTGTTTGGGCTGGATCTTAAGGATCTGATCAGTGAATCCACAGGGAGTAAGATTACTCTTCTACCCTTGGTTCCCAGGAAGAAATTGCCACTTAAGCGTAACCGGTATTTTTGTTCCTTTCAGAATGAGACACGTCCGGCGAACTAGAAGGTTCCCTCAGCTCCGCGTACCTCCTCCAATCCCAAACAACAATGGAAGCCCAAGGTCTTGTCCCAAGCCCAAGGCTTCCAAGACCTCTTCGGGATGACTCGCCGAACCCATGGGTTTTACAGGTGGTGACGGAGGGATACAAGATCTCTTTATTTTCTCTTCCTCCTTTGCGCTTTCGCCCTTCTCACACGCCTCAGGCTACAGAGCAACGCTGTCTATTCGACAGCACTGTTCAGGCTCTTCTGGACAAGGATGTTCTGGAGCCGGTGCCTGTCCAGGACAGGGGTTCGGGTTTCTACTCAAACCTCTTTGTGGTCGCCAAAAAGGACAGCGGTTGTTGCCCTATTTTGGACTTAAAGGATCTCAATTCCTTTGTGACCCAGACTCATTATCTTCAGGAGTCTTTGCACACAGTGATTGCTGCCATGTCCTCGGGGGAATTTCTTGCTTCTCTGGATCTTCAGGACGCATACTTACACATTGCCATTCATCCAGAGAGCCGGCAGTACCTCCAGTTTGCCTGCGACAGGGGACATTTTCAGTTCTTAGCTCTTCCATTTGGTCTGACGACAGCTCCTCAGGTCTTCAACTGTGTCCTGGGTGCCTTGATATCCGTCCTGCACCGGAACGGCATCAGTTACTCCATACATGGACGACTTGCTTCTGAAAGCCCCCTCTTCGGAACTTCTTCATCAGCAAGTCCAGACCTGCATTCAGGCTCTCATCCATCACGGGTGTATCATCAACTTGGACAAGTCAGATCTTGTCCCATCCCAGTGTCTAGTCTTCCTGGGCCTTCTTTTCGACACTCAGAAGAGCATGGTGTTCCTCACGGACGAGGTGGCTCACCAGATCTCCCACAGGGTTTCCACGATTCTGTGTCAGGATCCAGTTCCAGTCCAGAAGTTATGCTGTCTGGTGGGGAAATTCATATTCATCATAGAAGTTGTTCCATTTGCCATGGCGCACACCAGGGAGCTCCAGAGGTTCGTGATCCAGGTGGGCAAGGGTCAACCGGATCGTCCAAAGACGTCTGTTTCTCTTCCCCTTCATGTGGAACTCAGCTTGTCCTGGTGGCTCGACCTTTCAAACCTGCTGAAGGGCAAGTCCTTCTTGGTACCCTTCTGGACCAAGGTGACGACGGATGCCAGCCTCTCTGGCTGGGGTGCGGTCCTGGGTCACTTGAGCTCTTATGGTCAGTGGTTTCCTGAGGTGTCCCTCCTTCTGATCAACATATTGGAGCTTCAGGAGATATTTCATGCCCTGCGACATTGGACACCTCAGTTGGAGGACTGTCCGGTCCGAGTGGAGTCCTACAACTCCACGGCCGTGGCTTACTTCAACAAGCAAGGCGGAGCAAGAAGTCTCGCTGCTTGGTTAGAGGTCAAGGCTATTTTGTCCTGGGCAGAAGAACACGTTCCTGCTATATCCGCAGTGCACATTCCAGGCGTAGACAACGTCATGGCAGACTTCCTCAGTAGCCACACCGTGGACAGCGGAGAGTGGGAGTTGCACCCAGAGGTGTTCCAACTCATTGTTCAGCGATGGGGTCCTCCTTACATCGACCTGATGGTGACAAGACACAACAGGAAGGTTCCAGTGTTCTGCTCTCGGTGGCGAGATCCTCTGGCTCTAGCAGTGGATGTGATATCCATTAAGTGATTCTTTCCTCCCCTTTCCATGTTGCACAGGGTGCTACGGAAATTACGGCTGGAGCGTTGCCCAGTTATTCTGATTGCTCTGTACAGCCTCGTCAGTCTTGGTTTCCGGAGCTCCTGGATCTGTCAGTGGTGGAGCCCTTTCGGCTCCCCTGCCATCCGGATCTTCTTCTACAGGATTACCTGTGGAAGGAGGATGTTCATCGGCTGGCTTTGACGGCTTGGAAATTGAATCCTCAATATTAAAGAAAGGCTTCTCTTCTGGTGTGGTGGTTACTATGCTCCCTGTCTCTTCCAAGATCTACCATCGTGTTTGGTCGACTTTTCTGTCTTGGTGTGCTGACAGGGACCTGTTTCAGAAATTTGATCTGCCCACAATCCTGGCGTTTTTGCAGGACAGTGTGGATAAGGGCCTCAGTTTGAGTTCCCTTAGGTTCAGACTTCTGCTCTCTCTGTTTTCTTTCAGAGGAGCTTTGCCATCCTTCCTGATGTCAAGATTTTCTTTCACGGCGTCGCTCATACTCATCCTGTTTTCAAGGCTCCTTCTCCTCAGTGGGATCTTAACTTGGTTTTGGGCGTCCTTCACCGCCCACCCTTTGAGTCTTTGGCTACTATTTCTCTATGCCTGTTGACGAGGAAATTGCCTTTCTCCTGGCGATTGTCAGTTCGCCGTGTCACAGAGTTGCATGCTCTTTCATGTAAACCATCCTATTTGGTGTTTCACAAGGACAAGGCGGTGCTTTGCACTTCTAAGGAGTTTCTGCCAAAGGTGGTATCTGAGTTCCACATCAATCAGGAGATTTTGGTGCCCTCTTTCTGCCCTGACCCCACTACTGATGAGAGGGATCTCCACTTGTTAGACGTGGTGCATTGTCTCAAGTTTTATGTACATTGCACTGAGGCTATCAGGCAATCAGACATGCTGTTCGTCATTACTGAGGGTCCTAGGGCAGGAAGACCTGCATCCAAGGTGTCTATTGCTTCTTGGATCAAGTCCACTATTCGTAAGGCTTATGAGCTGAGGAAGAAGACTCTCCCTTTCAGGGTCACGGCTCATTCTACCTGATCTATTGGGGCCTCTTGGGCTTACAAGAATCAGGCCTCCGCTGATCAGTTATGCAAGGCAGCCACTTGGTCGTCTGTGCACATCTTTTCGAAGCACTACCGTGTTGATGTGTTGGCATCGGCTGATTCCAGCTTTGGGAGGAAAATCCTGGTGGCAGTATTGCCTGTCTAGGATTTCCTTCGGTTCTTGGTACTACTTTCACTTTTGAGCCCTGGTGGCTCTAGTTCAGTGTGCTGTGTAACAGTTCCTGGGGTGGTGTTACCCCTGTTCATTGTCTGTTGACATTTAAGTTGTTTGTTGGGCTATCTCTGATCTGATGGCTCATATCTGCACTGGTGACTTTGGGGGCCTTGTACCTGGTCCTTGCCTTCTTCCCGCCTCTAGGAAACTTAATGGTTGGACATCCCAGAGTTACCAGTAACTTGTATTGGACGACAAAGAAAAGAGGATTTTAATCTTACCTGTTAAATCCTTTTCTCTTAGTCCATACAGTTTACTGGTCTCCCACCCTGTCAAGGGACCATGCTTGGCTCTCCTGTGGCAGACCGTGGGGATCCTTCGGGGTCATGCTCACAGGAGTCGTCTTCTCTTCTACTATCTAGTCACAGTTAGTGTCTCAAATGTTTCTGGAGCTGATTGGCTAGCTGCAGCCAAGGAGGGAAGGGAGGCTCCACCCCCTGCATACACTTTTAGAATTGTTCCTGCCTACTAAGGGGCGTTTTGCCTTCCAGAGTTAACAGTAACCTGTATGAACCAAGAATAAAGGATTTAACAGGTAAGACTAAAATCCTCTCTTTGAGGTGGTCAGATTTTCTGCTAAGGCCTCAGCCTTTTCTGTTGCTGCGCAACTCACTTTGTGATTAAGATTTGGTCTGCAGATCAACCTTCTAAGATGTGACTTGTTACTTTGACTTTTCAGGGCAAGTCCCTGTTTGAACCAGAATTGAAGCAAATTATTAGTGATGCTACTGGGAACAAGAGCAACTTGTTACCTCGGATGTCCTCCAAACATCCGACTATGGTGAGGAAATTGCATCTTTATGACCCTGCCAAACTGAGGCTCAGAGGCTGAAAACTTTGCGTGCATCCTACGCTCGCACACCCGCCAAGTCCAGACAGCAGTGGCAGTCCAAGCAAGCAGCTCCAAGGGCTAAGTCTGTCAAGCAATCTTCCGCATGACTTAAGGAATCTTGGTTCACATTTACCTGTATCGGGGCGTCTTCGCCTGTTTCGGGGGGTATCCTTTGAAAATGTTGCACACTAAAGAGAGTGCAACATAAAGGCAAATTATCCATGTCACCATGATGAAAAGGGCGACATGAGAATCTCTCCCTGCATTAAAGCGTGAGATTCTCGTGTTGTCTCATTAAATGTTGCTTAGAGCATTCCTTCAACTCTATTTCAGAGTTCCTACACTACCTGCAGTCTCATCCTGTTGTTGAGAGCAAGCTTGGTTATCTTGAGCCTTCAACAAAATGCACCTCAATGTTGCTGAGCGCTGCCCCGGGCTCCCTATGCCCTTCTCTGCGTGCTCCGCTCCACCCTGTCATTCTGTTCTCTATCACCTTCTCTGCGTGCAGAATGGCAGGACGGAGCAGAGCACACAGAGAAGGGGGGAGAGAGAGTCTCTTTATCAGATGCTCTAATATGTCAGCCTGGGATATGCAATATCCAGAGGGACATAAATATACCTCATCAGACTGAAAAGACCACACAGCAGTGATTTCACACCTGCATCTATAGTGAGGGGAAGAGAGGGAAATAGGCAAAAGAGGGATGGGTGAGCTTATCAGTACATTAAAGTAAGGCTGCAAGCATACTATTCACTTGACTAGTTTTAATTTCAGATATTATTTTACACAGCATTACAGTATGTGCTGAAAAAAATACATATATATATATAATTATTTGGTCCTGGAGATATCATGCTGTCATGCCCTTAGGTTATTGAAATAAAGTGGCAGGAAACGTGCTAAGCGAAGTTTAATGCGTGACATGAGAATCTCGCTCTTTGATGTACAGCAAGATTCTCATGTCTCCCCTTTTCATCATGTATATTAAGAGTCAGATATGCCCTTTTCATCATGGCGGGATCGTTAGTTTGCCTTTGTCGCACGATATTTTGTGTGACATTTTCAAAGTGAACACTTTCAAGACACCTGTGAGTCCTCAGTAGCTGACCAGTGGGTTTTACGGGTAATATCAGAAGGGTACTGCATAAAGTTCAAGTTTCTATCACCATTTAGTTTCTTTTTGTCCAGGGTGGCAAAAGAGCGAAGCAAAGTACAGCTGTTTCAGGAGGCAGTGGATTAACTGCTGACCAAAAAAAGGTACTGATCCCAGTACCTCTCCCGGAGCGTAGTTCAGGTTTTTATTCCAACCTGTTAGTGGTTCCGTAGAAGCACGGTGGCTGTCTCAACAAATATGTGATGACTACACTCTTCAAGATGGAATCTTTGCATACTGTCATCGCAGTGATGTGCCCTGGGGTGTATCTGTCATCTCTAGACCTTCAGGCTGCATACCTGCTTTGCTTAGGGCATGTATCACTACCAGTTCACACCTCTGCCATTTGACCTGACTTCTGTGCCCTGAGTGTTCAGAGTCATGTGGGCCTTAGAGGCCATTCAAACCAGGGGCATATACATGACCCCTGTCTGGACGAACATTTGATCAAATTTCCTGGCCCAGCACACCCAAGACTGTGTCCAGCTGCTGGTCCACCACAGGTGAATTCTGAACATGCTAGTCCTCTCCAGTGTCTTCTGAGGAACTGGTGTTCCTGGGGAGCAGGTTTGGCACGCAACGGGGAAGTTTTCCTGCCAAAGAGGAGATCTCTCTAGTAATGTAAGAGGTGTCTCAGGCCCTGGAGTGGCCATCGCACATAGTCAGGGAGTATATGAGAGTTGTTGGACAGGCTAGTGTCAACACTAGAGGCTTGCCTTACACTCAGATACACACGAGGCAGCTTCAGAGACATGAACTTCAGAGTTGGTCAGGGAATCTGGAACAGATCTTCAGTGGTGGTTGCGCTGGCACAACCTGAAACAGGGAGAAACCCTTTGAGATAGCAGAATGGACTCTGGTCACGATGGACACCAGTCTGAGTGGCTGGATTGCGGTTCTGGATCAACTGGGAATCCAGGGCAGGTGGACTGCAGAGGAGTCTCTTCAGTCCATTAATTTTCTGGAACTCGGGTTGATTCATCTGGCCCTTGTGTACTAGACTTCACAAGGTTAGGGTGGTTCAGTCAAACAATGCCACAGCCGTCAAGGGGGCACTTGAAGTTGCTGCCACCTGGTTCAAGGTAAGGTAGATACTTGGTTGGGCAGAAGCCTACATTCTGGGCATCTCCTCCATGCATATTCCAGGTGTAGAAAACGTGTTGGCAGACTTCCTGGGTCACCAAGACGTGTATCCTGGTGAGTTGGAACTCAATCCAGATGTATTCTACTTAGCTGTGCTTCGGTGGGGTGTGCCCACAATAGATCTCATGCCCATCAGGGAAAACAAGAAGGTTCCAACCTTCTGCTCCCGGATGGGAAATCCTCTGGCCTTCTTCTATCTTTCCTCCTATTCCTCTCATACCCAGGGTACTTCGGAAGATCAGGATGGATGGGGCGACTGTGGTTCTTTTCACCCTGTACTGGACCAGGAGAGTGTGCTTTGCGAACCTGGTCAGTCTTTCCATTCAGGACCTGCTTTATCTCCCGCCCAGGCCAGACCTTCTCCTCCAGGGTTATCTGTGGAAAGAGGGTGTGGAAAAGATGGCTTTGATGGCATGGCTGTTGAAGCCCACATCTTGAGGAGAAAAGGGTTCTCCACTGAGGTCATTTCCACTATGACTCAGTCTTGCAAGCCTGTCTCTTCCAAGGTCTACCATAGGGTATGGTCTCTGTTTCTTTCATGGTGTGTGGACAGGCCTATGTCATCGCAGGAATTTGACCTCCCTTTCGTGTAATCCTTACTCCAGGATGGAGTGAACAAGGGTCTCAGCTTGAGCTCCATGAAGGTTCAAATTTCAGCACTTTTTGTATTCTTTCAGAGACCTATTGCCACCATTCCAGATGTCATGGAGTTTCTTTGGTGGGGGGGGGAGACTTGTGTCTTCCCTGCCTTTAAGGCTCCTATTCCTTAATCTGGTTTTGTGAGTGTTGCAGAGGACTCCTTTTGAGTTTCTTTTTCCATTCCTTTGAGTCAATTGATGCTTAAGATGGCTTTTCTCCTGGCAGTTCTCTCAGTCCACAGGGTTGCTGAACTGCAGGCTTTGTTTTCCAAGCCACTTTTCCTGATTGTTCACAAGGATAAGGCGGTGCTTAGAACCTCTCAGGAATTTCTTCCTAATGTGATTTCTTAGTTCCACATCAATCAAGAGACTGTGGTGCCTTCATTTTGTCCTGACCTGAAGTCTGACAAGGAGAAGGATCTCCATTTTTTGGACGTGGTGTGTTGCCTTAAATTTTTTGTGCACTGTACTGAGCCTTTTTGCATGAATGGTTCCCTTTTCTTCATCCCTTAGGGTCCTAGGGCAGGGCAAGCTGCTTCCAAGGTCACTGTGCCCTCTTGGATCAAGGCTACTATACGCCAGATGTATGAACTCAGAAAGAAAGCTATTCCTTTCAAGGTCACAGCACATTCCACTTAGTCTGTGGGGGGCCTCCTGGGACTACAAGACTCACTGCTCGGCTGAGCAATTGTTCAAGGCTGAGACTTGGTCCTCCTTGCACAACTTTGCTAAACACTACCGTGTCCATGTTCTGGCTTCAGCTGAAGCCAGCTTTGTCCAGAAGGTCCTTCAGGCAGCTTTGCCTGTCTAAGGGCCTGCACACTTGGTTGCCATACTGTTGTTCAGTTGTTTGAGCCCAGTTGGCTCTTGTTATTGTGTGCTGTGTAAGTTCTGTGTCTGTTGACACTTTTTATCTACTTGGGCTATTCCAGTTCTGGATAGTCCTAGGGAACTCCGGTATCATGGGGACAGGCATGAGGTCCTTTCTCCTTCCCACCCTGGGAGCTTAGTGTTGGTATATCTCCATGGTACCTGTGTTCCATATTGGATGTAAGAACAAATAGAATTTTAGTGTTCTTACCTGTTAAATCCTTTTCTCTGTAGTCCATATGGAACACAGGTCTCCCATCCAGCAAAAGGGACCACCTTTTTGGTCTATCTAGGATGCAGAGTCCTCAGGGTCTTTTTCTGACAGGAGATTTCCTTCTTCTTTTGCTTGCCTAGTTAGTGTGGTGAGGGTTAAGCTGGAGGGGTGGCTGGGATTCTCCACCTACAAGAGATGTGTCCTTCCCTCCAGAGGAGAGACTCAGCCCCAGCGGTACCGGTGTTCCATACTGACTATAGAGAGAAGGATTTAATGGGTAAGAACACTTGGAAGCATACGATGACATTCGGAAAAATGTATAACTTGAGTGCTAATATGTACACCACAAACCAAACCTGATCATCTAAAATATATTTTAATGCAGATACCACAAATGTGCAAATAATAATAATCAAAATATAGTCTGTCCCAAGATCATACTATAATGGGGCATACACCTGATAATCAATGTGCCATATAACCCCTCATCTCGTCACTGAGACATGAAACCCAGGAAAAAGCAAAGGATGGCACAATAAAATATCTAGGGGGAGATTCACTAAGTGGTGGTAAAGAGGTGATAAGGTGGGGATGACTTCTCCAGTTCATCACATCTCTAGTTCCTATGTTATTCTACGGAGTCTATTCATTAAGATCCCCAACGCTGAAGAAATGTTAGTGCATAGGCTTCATAGAATAACATAGGAATTGGAGAAGTGATATCACTGGAGAAGTCATCTCCACATTATCACCTCTTTATCACCAGTTAGGGAATCTACCCCCTAGTCTCAAAACAAACCTAGCCTATCACCTAGAGAACTTAATGACTAAAAAAGCAAATCACATATATGAAATGTTAAAACATTAACATGCTAGTGACAGGTAAATTTGTACCGAAAAATGTAGTTAATGAATAAACATGACACATTTAGTAATTAATGTATATAAATATAATAAAACACAATTCCAATCTACTTTACTACTGTCTACTTTAGGCAGTATTTATAAAGCAAGCTTAAAGGGTTAGTAATGTTTCACAAAAACAGCAGCTCCAATTAATCTTCATAGTATTTGAGTCACAGAGTGTTATTTCAATACTGTCAGAGTTGTAGTTCAAGAGTAATTGAATAATAAAGTATCCCCCTCCCACCCCTTTTACCTAGTGTAACTCTGCTCACCTCAGATGTGGAATCTGGTTGTAAGACCAGACAGATAACAGCAAGGGACAATCTTCTTCCTATGAGAACAATGAAAACCCTGCCCCCCTTGACAGGTTTTTCAGCTTTTTCCCTTACCTTAATTGAAGATTGTCCCTCTCTGCAGTTTACCTGGGCACCTTCCAGCTGTTCTGAGGTGAACAGTGTTACATCAGTAAAAGGGGCGGGAGGGGGAAATTTTATCATTTAATTACTCTTGAACTACAACTCTGACAGAATTGAAATAACACTCTCCAAGGCCCAAATACTATGATGATTAATTAGAGCTGCTTTTTAAAAATACAGAGTCCAATCCCTCCTTTCTTTAAACCAGGAAACCAATTTCCCTTTTTACCCCCTTATTGCATTAACAGTTACACACGCACACACCAAAGTTACCCAAGCAGCAAAACATGTAGGATTCCAGGCGAGCATAACAAAAGGGATTGAGGGGTAGGCAGAAAATGGGGGAGGGATTGGCAGAGACATAGGGGAGGCAAAGGAGCTGGACTTGCCAACAACTGCACAGTATCAGCAAGAGCCAGCCAGAGCAGCTGTGCTCTATATTTTTACCCACTTTCTAGCCCTCCCTCCTTCTTTCCTATAGGCTAAAGGCTATGATCTCACAAAACCAGCCCCCGTCCATTTCCTAGCATGTACAAAGTTACCACATGTGAAGTGTTCTATTACTAGCACACATTAAGAGAATTGAACATGAAATCAATGGGTGTGCTCCAGTGTCCCACAGCGTGAATGCAAGTAGATATATAAGTGGAAAAATTATACACATTTGTTATACTCTCTGTAAATGTGCTAATCTATAGCTGACTCACAGAAACACTGTTCACACCATAAAACCTATAGCTGACTCACAGAGTCACCTGTTCACACCATAAAACCATGTACAACCAAATGTGATGTCATAAAATGTATAGCAAAAATGAATATAAAATATACAAGATATGTAAATTTCCAAAAAATAAGAAATGATAGTACCAAAGAAATAATATTATAACAATTTTGGATTGTGATAAAATATATATAGAGAACATCAATTGCCCTCTGTAGTCGGACAAAAGATAAATGAATCTGGTAACTGTAGTTATAATTCCTGTATTACTGTTTACCTTTGAGGCCTAGTTAGCCTGTTCTTCCTTCCTCTGTGCTGTGTCGGCCGGCATCGTTGCGGCCACCTCTGCATTACTATGTCTGTTACAGGCACTGGCTCGGATATCTGTTTATGGGCCTATTCTGGGTGGCCTAATTGGGTCCCGCCTCCTTCTGCTCATTTATAATCATCCTTGGGGCTAGGAGTCATTGCCCTTATGTGGTGTTTCTGATAGCTTCTGCTTGCTCCATTGTGACCTGTGCTTATCTAAGAATCTGTTCCGTGTATGATCCCGGCTTGTCTGACTGCCCACACCGGGTCTGACCTGTGACTCTGGCTGACTTACTCGCTCTGCGTATGACCCCGACTTGTCTGACTACTCACATCGGTTCTGACCAGTGGCTCTGGCTGACTAACTTGCTCCTTGTTAACCCTGGCTTGTCTGACTACCCACATCGGTTCTGACCTGTGGTTCTGGCTGACTCACTTGCTCTGTGCTGTCCCCGGTTTGTCTGTCCTCTAGCTTCTATCTCACTCCGTGTATTCCAGGCTTGTCTGACCTGTGGCTCTGGTTGACTACTCACTCTGTACACTCCTAGCCTGCCTGACCATTAGCCTCTGTGTCCCGTGGTTCTGTCCGACTCTCGCCCCCTGTTGCCTTTAGTCTCTGGTACCTCACAGTAGTGCAGTGCGTAGCACACTGTGCAGCTCCCGGTAGGAGCTTGGGTCCTATCTGGTGGTCTGGGGTTGTGTGGGATATTATCATTGCTATTTCTCATATATTATTATCACTGTATATTTTAATAAAGGTGGTTATATTTTATTACTGTTTGTCCTTCTTTGCCTGATTACCATGACACGCTGAGGTTGTGTATTAGGCACCGATGTAAAGTCTCGTTTAACACCTACGAGGTTCACCCGTGAGTGACCGTACCAATGACCAAGATGTATTTTGGAAGCATAAGGCAAAATTCACTTTCTGGGTCCCTTAATGAATGGCTCCAACACGTCCAGAAGACAAGGCCCCTCACTTCCTTTTCCTATAAAGTTGCTATGCATTCCACATGTGCTGTGTCTATTGCTTTTGTTGAGCCACTGTGTTCTGGAGGGTGGTTTGTAGGAGAGCCAGAAGCAAAGGATTGTTTTGATTGCCAGGGTCATCAAGACATTAAAGAAGCATTTTTTGGGGGAGCGGATATGAGGTAGTGAGTAGGTTGGATACCTATAAGGTCAAAGACGTTTGTTCGACCCTCCTTTTGAACATTTTGGATCTCTCTCCATCCATGGAGTCCCAGATGGGTCATATTAATGTGCAGTACCACAGATTGTGTTGGGTATTGGCATTATGTTGTTGGCATTTGAGGCAATTGCTATGGTTTTGTGAGGTCCGTTTTAGCCACCCTTGTAGGCAAAATATGAGTAGTGGTATAATTTATATAACGTATCATGAAGATACGCTGAAGAGTTGGCCTTCAATCTCTGATAAAATCCCCTGAGAAGAGACTTCAACGTGGTTCCCGGAAACAACTCTAACCATTGTTTAAGGCTTGGGGTGGTATAAGGTTGATTGTCAAGATACAGTTCAGATATAAGTTTATAGAAATTTGAGATTCTGCATGTGATTAGGGTCGTAGTGTCAATGCACCTTACTAAGGCAGTGGGGATGAGATCCATGGGTAGGTGCAACGTTATTTCATTGGTGTAATGACAAGCTTGTGCATATAAAAAGAAATGTTTAGTTTTCAGGGCTTGGAGAGTGCCAATTTAGTGGCATGATCTATTATGTGCCCTATCCTTTTGATTTGTTTGCTTGCCCACTGCTTGAACCTAGGGTCAGAGGTACCCTCTTGGAAGTTTGGATTGTCTAGAAAGGGAAGGTAAAGAAATATTTCACTTTGTATAATTTCTATGGTATGAGTTGCCATGTTTGATAAACAGGTCCAGTCCATGGGTTGGTTTTAATATGCCGTGGTAGGTGGGAGGGTCATACTTGTAGTAAGTATTGCAGATGGATGACGTAGGCTAGGGTCTGATCTCTGGCAACTATGGTAAAAATGTCTGTCATGTATCCAATCTATGGCTAATCTGAGGAGGCTAGCAAGGTTATATAAGTGGGCATTTGGAAGGTACAAGCCTGCTGAGGTTGGTGGTAGGTGAAAGTGTCAGAGGCCAATGCGTGTTTTTTTCCCCTTTATCACAGTCTCCCTTGGGCTATCCTGTGCTTCCTTACCTCTGTATGGCCGCCGGCTGACATGGCCTCCGGCCACTTCCTCATTGCTACATCAGGTAACAGGCACTAGCACGGACGCCTGTTTATGAGCCGATTCTAGGTGGCCTAATTGGGTCCCACCTCCTTCTGCTCCTTTATAAACTTCCCTGGGCCTGGGAGTCATTGCCCTTACGTGGTGTTCCTGTTAGCTTACTCTTGTGCTCTGTTGTGACCTGTGCTTATCTGAGAATATGCTCTGTGTTTGACCCCGGTTTGTCTGACTACCCACATCGGTTCTGACCTGTGGCTCTGGCTGACTAACTCGCTCCTTGTTAACCCTGGCTTTTCTGACTACCCACATCGGTTCTGACCTGTGGCTCTGGCTGACTCACTCGCTCTGTGTAGTCCCTGGTTTGTCTGTCCTCTGGCTCCTATCTCGCTCAGTGTATACCCAGCTTGTCTGACCTGTGGCTCTGGTTGACTACTCGCTCCATACTCTCCTAACCTTCCTGACCGTTAGCCTCTGTGTCCCGCGGCTCTGTCCGACTCTCGCTCCCTGTTGCCTTTGGTCCCCGGTACCTCGCAGTACTGCAGTGCGTACCTGTTACGGTTGGCAAGCAGAACCAGGAGTCAAACGGTATAGTTAATATAACCTTTATTATGAGAATAGTAACAGTAATGCAATATAAAAATATACACACAGTGGGTGATCGAAAAGGTGAGTACTGTATCAGGAATAGCAGTCTCCCTATATCACCACTACCACACTGTCCGAGACCAGGCCTCACCCTGCTGGAGTCTCGTGGTAAGGTAACGCCCAAGAGTGATACTGACTCAGCCTGCAGTGAGTAGGTGGGAGTCTGCTAGAGCCCCCGGTCAATACTAGGAAGGATGTCTGAATAACGGAACCAACCCTAGGAGCGAACAGACAGGGCCTTCTAGTAAGCACCAGGTAGGATAGTCAGACGAGCCAAAGTCATACACGGAGCAGGTAGTCGGCCAGAGCCACAGGTTTGCACCAGATAGGATATCCACTGAAGCGATGGAATGCTGGATGCGCAGTGGACAGAGCCCCAGGTCAACACCAGAGTGGGTAGTCAGACAAGCCTAGGTCATATACAGAGCGGGTAGTCAGCCAGAGCCACAGGTTTGCACAAGGTAGGATTTCCACTGAAGCAATGGAATGCTGGATGCGCAGTGGACAGAGCCCCAGGTCAACACCAGAGTGGGTAGTCAGACAAGCCTAGGTCATACACGGAGCGGGTAGTCAGCCAGAGCCACAGGTTTGCACCAGAAAGCTAAATCGGAATGCACAAGGAGAATAGTGAGACAGAGCCACAGGTCAACACCAGAATGGATGGACAGACAAGCCGGATCATACACAGGAATTAAGAATACTAGATAATGAACTGCTCAGAACACCAGCGTAAGGGTAACTGATACATAGGCCCATAGAGGTTTATAAAGGTGTAGGAGAAGGCGGGAACAATTAAATCCCCCAGGCTGAGCCTATAACAGGCGTCCAGGCAAGTGCCTGATTCAGTGCTGCCAGTAACCAGGAACCAGACTAGGCCGCAGGCAGAGGAATGCTGCTAGTGATGCAGGAGCGTCCGTCCAGAACCCTGCTCCTGGCTGAATGGCGCAGGCCGAGGTAAGGCACTGTGACAGTAGCACAGTGTGTAGCTCTGGGTAGGAGCTTGGGCCCTATCATCCGGTGGTCTAGTGTTGTGTAGGATATTATCATCGCTATATCTCATATATTATTATCACTGTATATTGCAATAAAGGTGGTTATATTTTATTATTGTGTCTGTCCTTCTTTGCCTGATTACCTTTACACCCTTCCAAATGAAGGTACTAAAAGCAGCATTTAGTTTACATAGGTTTCTGCGGGTGATGATTAATGGTAGGGTTTGGATTTTAGAAAGCAAGTGGGGGAAACTTTGATCAGGTTACATCTGCCTATGAAGGACAATGGAAGGTGTAACCATGTGCGGAGGTATGAGGTAATTTGCAAAACTGTAGTAGAATAATTGTTAGAAGAGTGGGGTTCTTAGCCATATACCTAAAAACTGAACTTCTACTATGCAGATGGAGTAATGGAAAGTATGTTTGATAAATAATGCTTGCAATTTGTACAGGTTGACTGAGCAGGCATGAAAGAGGTCTGTGATATGTAGTGTATGTGTTAATCTCTGTCATGGGTTTCTGATGAATAGTAAAATGTCATCTGTAAATGCTGTTAGTTTGGGTGGGGATGGTTCTGGTGAAATCCCTTGGAAAGTGGCTAACGAAGACAGCTTCCTTAAATGGGGGTACAATGCCATATTAAAGAGCAAAGGTGAGAGCGGACACCCCTGTCTAGTCCCTCTTTCTAACTTTATTTGGTCTGTAATTGTGCCATTGATGGTTAAGCATGTAGGTTTACTTTGGAAATATCGGCTCTAGTTGGCAAACTTCAAAACGGAAGATTGTCGCCTGCACCATGTGGGCGAGACAGAATGTTGCCCGCTTGATCAGGGCGACATTCTGATATCACCGTTTTGATGGATGCACCCTGCTGACAACAACTGGTCCCATACATCCCCACGGACTGCGAGGAAACACTGACAGACCCAGCAAAAACATTACACAGAATCTGCCATCTCTTTGCGATACGTAGTGCATGTGAGAGACACTGACAGATACAGCAGCCCAACACTTAGTCTAATGTCTCTCCTTGCCATTTGATGTCTGTATGTATTTTTACACACAATTTCACTATTACATGGGTGTTGTATGGTTGCATATTAATACTAACCTAAACATAAACATTTGTTAATAAAAAATAACAGACAGACAAAATAGAATGGTGGTAAGGTGCAGCTTATAAAACCATTATTGTGAATATACGGTCCCTGCATCTCTGCCACGAAAGGTGTAGCAGTTCAGGCACATTATTTCCATGGGTTTCTTTCGCTAACCTGCACAGCTAACCTCTATACTTAGCACTAAAACCTGGTACTTTGAGTCATGTATCCACCGGCAATGCAGGATATACTGCACTGATAGCTCCAGTTTGTATAGGATATTCTATCTATCTAGTCCCCTGGCACTTCTCTATGAGTAACTGCTCTATAGTGGACGACAGACAGCAATATACCCAGATACTTCAGGGAGAGACAAACATGCTTCTTCTTAGTAAATCACAAACTGCTGTATTCTCAACCAACACAGCATTTTAACCCCTTACCTGAGGACATGTACGTCCTGAGCGGATGTCCCAGGTGGACAGAGGACGTACATGTACATCCTGGAAGTCATTCAGTAAAATGAAAAAAAAAAATGTTCGGCGGGCATTAATTACATGCGCACGCAGCCGGTCACTAAGGGGTTAATACAGTTGAGAGAAAAGGGGCAGTTACCACATGGACAAAACATGACGTCACTCTGGGTTTAACATCAGATAAAGGTTACTGTAACAGACCCCTAGGCCGTTACATGGAGGCCTTGTCAAGCCTCCCAAGAAACTCCCTGAAGAACTGACTTTCACCTTAAGACTGGGTTTCGCAAAGAGAACAGAGACTGAACTCCATGGTTACAGAGCCCATAGACTTTGCATGTGAAAGTAGGCAGGCTGCTGTTTGGCCACCACCCGTGTAATGTATGCAAGGATTGGCATTAGTTTTGCAGAGGACAGGTAGGCGGCCTGGGGATTGGTCCCCCCTGTCCAGGCATCTGGTGACTCACTCACCCAGGATTGGCCTTTGTATTTTGTCACTCTGAATCCTATTGGTCAGGATTCAGAGCGGCAAGATTAAATTATGTAGAATGCCTGTCTTTGTGTACAGCCCCATTGTGCCTTTTGTTCTACTGTTTGTTTCATTGTTTAGATGTGTATTGCAGCCAGACACTATTGATTTCCCCCAGTATGCCTTTGTACTACCCCCATTGGGTATTGTATGAACAACTGTATAAAAGAGCTGATTTGTGACTCAATAAAGGAGGAGCCGTTTTGGACTTGAAGCTGTGTCCTGTCCTTATTCTGAATGGTTTAAAGGGACCCTCTGTCCCCCATTCAGGCATCTGATGTTCCAGGGTTCCAGTGGGCAGATTTCCTGTGTTCCAGCCTTGTTTCCAGTGACTGTTTCCAGCCTATTATCCAGCTACAGAGTTCAAGCCAGCTTTCCAGCCTACATCTTAACAGGAGGGATTCCAGCTCTTTATGGTGGATTCACCAGGCTACCCACTTGTACCTAACCTCAGGAAGGAGAAACCCAGCATGATGGCCCTGGACAGCGCAGCATCCTAGGGTTACTGTTACACTGTTGGCAGCAGTGGGATCATCTCCCTCACCAACTCTGATTGTACCAGTGAGACATGGCAGGAACAGCGTACCCAGAGGCCATGAGACCCTACACCTTTGACCCACAGCTATACAATGACTTATGGGTGTTGTGGGAGCCACTGCTGGGCGAACAATCCCTGGAAGAATGGGAACTGGAGCTGTATGACCGCATCAAAGAGTAGATGAGGCTACATGATGGATACTGGTCTCTGTATGGGAAAATGGACAAGGAGTACTTCCCTGGGTCACCCAGCACCCTTCCCCCGCCTTACTGGGGATGCAGAGCCCAAGGACTGATTTTGGGATACGTTTCAGTGGGATGCTGACTTTTGCTAACAAGACTCCAGCCGCTACTGGGAGGTTAGAGCCAGGAGACAAGACATGCTGGGGGAGTACGGTTCCATAAGCCTACAGGAAAATCAAAGCAACCTGGCCAGCTGGGAGTGTGATGTGGAGCAAATGTATGCCAGTTTGCTGCACAAGGTACAGGAGTACCAAAGAAAGGAAGAGTCAGAGCCTTGGTCCCCATGGCAACCCTATATGCCAGGGACTGAGATGCCTACAGACACCCCCCTGGGAGGAGTTTGGTGACCCAGTGTAGTGGAGAGTTTAGAAAATGCTGCCCTTTCTGGGACCCCATCCCTCAGAAGAGATGGTGGACCGGCTGGTGAAAACAGTGCTGCTGGCCCTCTTGTTGACCCTATGGACTGTGAACTGGTGGGTGGGAATGCGTTCCCCACTAAGTCCCCCTGTGAACCCTGTCCTGGGGAGTAGGGGTGAGCTCACCAGGGCCTGGGAAATCCCTGCTGCGGTGGAAGAGATGCAGGTCCCCACCAGCAACCTGTAACGGAAGCTGAGAAGGGACCGCGTCACCTTCCGCTGTCGTTCCTGGGTCTCTCCTTCTCAACGCCAGATAAGCGCCGTCAGGTGCACCGGTTGGAGTATGAACAGTCACTGGAAACAGCCACAGGATCGCTGGAAGCAGGGAAGATTCCACGTCGCCGCCTGACAGTCCACGAAGTTAGGTTGCAGGAAACTGGCAGCAGGCGGTCGGCGATTCAGGATACTTGGCGCAGATGGGTATCAGAGTGGATACTTTAGACCATAAGCAATACAAGACTCCAGGACTCCTTGTTCACTCCAAAACATAACTCACTTTATTGACACAAACTACAGATGTTTATATACAGTACAGTGCATTGGATCACATGGGGAAACTGATACAATAGGGAACATGATTAAATCAGACAAAAGCCAGCAACAGCTGGTCTTAACAGATACAATGACTCAGACAGGGTTACATTTCAGATACACAGGGGTTTGATTGAACAAAGACTTGAGGGCGTGAACTAATTACCACATGGCAGGGGGTCAACATAGTGAATGGCTGGAGTTGCTATAATCCACATCTTAGGGACAGTGGCCCAAGGTTGGAGCCTTTGATTGACTATTTTGAATGCCCTGCCCCAACTTTGATCAATCACTGGTCTGCCTACCATTTCCCAGGTTAAGCTAAGGAAGATATTTGCATACCTGGTAGTTGGTGATTGCACAAACCTTCAAATTGGACAAGTACAATTAAACACATACAATATTTGAAAATACATAAAACCAAACTTAATACACAAACCAATGTTCATAACTATAAGTCTTTGTTCCTGGCAATAGCTGGCCAGTTCGTATGCCAGAGCCCACAGCTACATCCAAGCAGGGCAACAAGGTCCATAGTTTTTAAGTAAATAGTTTGTGGTCCAGACAAGGGCTCAGTAACGGGTAGGATCCGTTACATTTCTCCCCCTTTTTTGTACCAAGCCAGCGGTTGCGGTAGTAAATGCTGGCTTGGGACTCTAGGAGAGCCTTGCTGCTGTGTGCCGCTTGTCTGGACAGTTCGTTAGTCCAGCGGCCTTGGTCCTAGTCCAGTCACAAGTGTGGTGCCCCTTGTCCTGGGCCCGGGAAACAACAAGCAAGCCCCTTGTCCTGGGCCAGGAGAAAATGGGAGCCCCTTGTCCGGGCCAGGAAAGAATAGCTGCGCCCCTTGTCCTGGGCCAGGAGAAAACATGAGCCCCTTGTCCGAGCCTGGCAGTAGAGAACAAGGCCCTTGTCCTGGGCCAGGGAAGAAAATTGTCCTTAATGCTGGGCCAGGGGAACTGATGCCTGTTTGTCCTGGCAGTCAACAAATGGGGTGGCCTTCCCTGGGCCCGGCTCCATGCAGAGCTGGGGTTCAATGTTCCTGGGTCTGGGGCCAGGGGCTCAGGGTCCAAAGCCAGTCTATAAGGGGGATCTTCCTGGGGCAATTGTGTCTCTGGCTTCTGTGCATCAGAGTGTGGGGAGAGAGGCATATCTCCCCCTTTTAGTTGGGCCACTGCCCCAGAGGAACAGGAGAGGATGTTTGTCCCACTCTCCTGGGCTGGGGCAACGTTCTGGGACACATTCCCACCCCCCAGGCAGAGCTCAGGAAATTCAGGGGCCCCAGCAACATCCCTAGTGAGGACTGTCTCCTCCCTCACCAGCTCAGGGTTCCCTTGACCACCGGGAAAGCTTGTAATCCCACTTCCCCTGCCAAGAACATTTGTGTCCCTGAGTCGTAAACACTCTTGTTCCAGGGCAATCTCCATGGGGATCACCTCCGTGGGGCTGCTTGTGAGCTTACTTCCCTTCACCAGAGTCAGGGCAAAACAAGGGGTGGTGTGCTCACTCCTACACACCACAACAGAGGGTTCACAGGACTCTGTGGATTCACTCCCCTCCACCAAGCCAGGGGTCACAGAGAGGTGGATATCCAAGGAATCAGCGCTGCAAAGGGGCAATCAGCTGATCTCCTTGGCGTTCGGGGCCTCCTCCTCAGGGCCACTTCTTTTCTTCAGCAGGGAGGCACTCCCAAACCTCCCAGCAATTTTACTCAGGCACCTGGAGAACACCATCTTCCCTTTCTCCAGGGCACTAACAACAGGGGGCAGACTAGGGCTGCTGGTGGGGACCTGCGTCTCCTTCACCACAGCAGGGGTAATAACAGGCTCCTTAATGAAGACCGTGGCCCCACTCACTAGGCCAGGGGTCTCAGGGAAACTGATGGGGCACTCTTCCCCACCCATCAGGTCATATGACACATCCGCAGGAGGTCCAGCAGCACTATTCTCTTCCAGTCCGCTGGGGTCCTCCTCCTGTAGGCCATTACACACAGGCCCTTCTTCTGCCTTGAGGGAGACCGCAGTCCCATCCCTCAAGGCGGCATCACTTATAATCCTGGGGAGCACGCACGGTTCCGCTCCCAGCACATCTTCCAACCCCACAGGGGGCAACATCTTGGGGCTGCTGGTGGGCTCTTTCACACCCACTACAGCAGGGGGCTCATGGGGACTGATGGGCTCGCTCCCGCCCATCAGTTGGGGCACACAATTGCTGCTGGTGGGGACCTGCGTCTCGTCCACCGCAGCTGGGAAGGCAGGGTAAGGGGCAACATTCGTATCAGGGGAGACGTCTGTCCCATCCCCTGATGCCGAGGCATCTTCTTCACTGAGGAGGAACGCATTCCCACTCCTCAGCTCAGGGAAAATACAGTTCAGGGGCAAAGGGGTATCAGGAAGGACGATTTTCCCACTTCCTAATGCAGGGGCAACAACAGGGGCACTGGTGAGGAATGAATTCCCACTCACCAGTGTGGAGTGAACAGGGGTAACACAATCCTGGCCCACAAAGTCGCTGAAGTCCTCCTCAGATGCGTTACCCCCCCATTCTTCTTCCTCTTTTTGGAATTCCCAGACCTCTCGAATGAACCCAGCATATAGTTGCTCCAGGTCCCATTCACATCCTGCCAGAATATCCAAATTTCCCTTGCAGTCTGCAGGAATGTATCCACCAAAACGGTCCTCTCTTTTGTCCCGGATCTCCCAGTATCTGCTGGAGTCAGGGCACCCAAAAGTAGAGTCCATGTGGTAGGCTTTCCATACCAGCCCTTGGATGTCCCATCGCAAGCGGGCTGGGCACCAGTCAAAAAGGCCCTCAGATCCATATTCCTGGTCCAGGTATTTAACAAAGTCCCAGTACTCCTCCTGTACTCTGAGCTCCTCTGTAATGCACGCATCCAACTCTGTAACGAAGTCGTAGATAACAAGCCCAGCCGAGTCCACCACTGTATTCGGATGGCGCTGTAGCGATCCTCGTATGCTCCCAGAGTGTCTGCCAGCACTGCTTCATCTGCCATGCCTCAATTGCTGCACCCAATATGAAGGAGAAATCCCACCGCTATGCCACCAATGTAACGGAAGCTGAGAAGGGACCGCGTCACCTTCCGCCGTCGTTCCTGGGTCTCTCCTTCTCAACGCCAGATAAGCGCCGTCAGGTGCACCGGTTGGAGTATGAACAGTCACTGGAAACAGCCACAGGATCGCTGGAAGCAGGAAAGCAGGGAAGAGTCCACGTCGCCGCCTGACAGTCCACGAAGTTAGGTCGCAGGAAACTGGCAGCAGGCGGTCGGCGATTCAGGATACTTGGCGCAGATGGGTATCAGAGTGGATACTTTAGACCATAAGCAATACAAGACTCCAGGACTCCTTGTTCACTCCAAAACATAACTCACTTTATTGACACAAACTACAGATATTTATATACAGTACAGTGCATTGGATCACATGGGGAAACTGATACAATAGGGAACATGATTAAATCAGACAAAAGCCAGCAACAGCTGGTCTTAACAGATACAATGACTCAGACAGGGTTACATTTCAGATACACAGGGGTTTGATTGAACAAAGACTTGAGGGCGTGAACTAATTACCACATGGCAGGGGGTCAACATAGTGAATGGCTGGAGTTGCTATAATCCACATCTTAGGGACAGTGGCCCAAGGTTGGAGCCTTTGATTGACTATTTTGAATGCCCTGCCCCAACTTTGATCAATCACTGGTCTGCCTACCATTTCCCAGGTTAAGCTAAGGAAGATATTTGCATACGTGGTAGTTGGTGATTGCACAAACCTTCAAATTGGACAAGTACAATTAAACACATACAATATTTGAAAATACATAAAACCAAACTTAATACACAAACCAATGTTCATAACTATAAGTCTTTGTTCCTGGCAATAGCTGGCCAGTTCATATGCCAGAGCCCACAGCTACATCCAAGCAGGGCAACAAGGTCCATAGTTTTTAAGTAAATAGTTTGTGGTCCAGACAAGGGCTCAGTAACGGGTAGGATCCGTTACACAACCCCTGTCCATTCCCTGACGATGCTGCCTTGGAGAAAAAGAAATGTGTGCTCTCCAGGTGCATGTACAGGATTGCCAGAAAGATTGGCCAGGTGTTCCCTCACAAAAAGAAAAGAAGCCAGGAAATTGATGGCCTGGAAGAAAAGGAACCCAGCAGACTGCCACAATGCAGTACTGCTACCCCTTGTGCTGTCCCTGTGGATTGGGAACTGGTGGGTGGGAGCGAGCCCACCAGCCCCTATGTGACCCCTGGCCTGGTGGATGGGAGCAAGCCCACCAGACCCTGTGAAACCCCAGCTGTGATGAGTGGGACAACAGTCCTCATCAGCAGTTCAAAGCCTGTTGCCCCTTTTCCTGATACCCCAACCTTGGTGAGTGGGACCACGGTCCTCACCGGGGATGCCCTTGTTGCCCCTGGATCTTTTGGCACCAGCCTGGTGGGTGGGAAGTAATTCCCCACCAGGCCAACTGTTGATCCAGCCAGAGGGAGGGGGACCACCATCCTCCCTAAGGAAGTTGGGAGTTGTCCCAGTTTTGCCAGCAGCCCAAAACCTGTTTGTTCTGGATTGGTGAGTGGGAGTGCGCTCCTCACCGGTCCTCTGGATGCCCCTACCCTGAGCAAAAGAGTCCCCAGTGTTGCCAGTAGCCCTTTGGATGTTGCCTCAGCCCAGGAGAGTGGGAGCAGCATCCTCTCCTGTTCCCATGGGGTACTTGCCCAACCACAAGGAGGAGATGTCTCCAGCGTCCCCCAAGGGGACCCCCAGGCCATTGCGAACCCGGAGACACGGTTACCGCAAGGAGATCCACCTTATGGACTGGCTATGGACCCGGAGCCACTGGCCCCAGACCCAGTAAAGTTTGACCCCTGCTCTGCCTGGAGCATGACCCCAGAGAGGCCCCCAAACTTGGTGCCTTCCAGGACCAAGAGGCACCAGTTTTCATGGCCCAGGACCAAGGGCCCCAGATTTACTCCTGGTGCAGGACAAGGAGCTAATGTTTTCCCCTGGCCCAGGACAAGGGGCCCAACTCTTTTCCTGGCCTGGACAAGGGGCCCAATTCTCTTCCTGGCCCGGGCAAGAGGCTGGTGTTTTCTCCTGGCCCGGACAAGGGGCTCAAGTCTTTTTTCCTGGCCCAGACAAGGGGCTGAAGTTTTCCTGACCCAGGACAAAGGGTCTATTTGTTGTTGCCCAGCCTGGGACCAAGGGGGCTATTGGGTTACAGCTTGGACAAGGAGTTTTTGTGATTCTGGAAACAGTTGATTTCCCTACCAAGGGGCTTGGAACTGGAAGCAGGGGTGATGTAACGGACCCCTAGGCCGTTACTTGGAGACCTTTTCAGGCCTCCCTAGAAACCCCCTGAAGAACTGACTTTCATGTTAAAAGACTGGGTTTCGCAAAGAGAACAGAGACTGAACTCCATGGTTACAGAGCCCATAGACTTTGCATGTGAAAGTAGGCAGGCTGCTGATTGGTCACCACCCGTGTAACTTATGCAAGGGTATGGCATAGGTTTTGCAGGGGACAGGACAGGTAGGCGGCCTGGCGATTGGTCCCCCCTGTCCAGGCATCTGGTGACTCGCTCGTCCAGGATTGGTCTTTGTGTACAGCCCCATTGTGCCTTTTGTTCTACGGTTTGTTTCATTGTTTAGATTTTTTTTGCAGCCAGACACTATTGATTTCCCCCAGTATGCCTTTGTACTACCCCCATTGGGTATTGTATGAACAACTGTATAAAAGAGCTGATTTTTGACTCAATAAAGGAGAAGTCGTTTTGGACTTGAAGCTGTGTCCTGTCCTTATTCTGAATGGTTTAAAGGGACCCCTCTGTCCCCCATTCAAGCATCTGATGTTCCAGTGGACAGATTTCCTGTGTTCCAGCCTTGTTTCCAGCCTATTATCCAGCTACAGAGTTCAAGCCAGCTTTCCAGCTTACATCCTAACAGGAGGGATTCCAGCTCTTTATGGTGGATTCACCAGGCTACCCACTTGTAGCTGACCTCAGGAGGGAGAAACCCAGCACGATTGCCCTGGACAGCGCGGCATCCTAGGGTTACCGTTACAGTTACTAAAAATGGGGGAGGTGGACACAAGGCTCTAATCACATCCTGTAGACATCTCCGGTGTGGGGGTTAGCACAGACAGCAACCCTGTATACATTCCGAGTGTATAGCTGTTCCCCACATAAAACCATCAATCTTAGCTGATAGTCATCTGCCTCTGAGTCTGGGCAGGGGAAGGTTGGAACAGGCTTCCATGACTATCTATTTTCTCTATACCATTCAGTATTAGTGTCCACATGATCCCAGCCAGGGGGAGGAGAGGCTCCGCCTCTTGTGCCATGTGACCTGTGACAGTCCTGTTCATCACACCTCCCCCCTTCCAAGAAAGTCCTGCTGTCAGGCTGGGACCCTACTGTCCAGGTCACAGGCTGCAGGAGGACATGGCTATTCTTTACTACTCCTGGACAGGCCATCCACATTGCTGTGTGACCTACCCTTTCTGTACTGAATGGTAAAATGATTTTGCTGAAGTGCCAAGCTCCACCTCGGCAGTCGTCCATTGTCACCTGCCACCCAGTTTAGGCAGCAGAGGAGACTGTGGTCAGTTACCTCAGTGAACTCTCGGCCATAGAGATATAGTCGTGTGAAAAAGAAAGTATACCCTCTTTAAATTCTATGGTTTTACTTATCAGGACATAATAACAATCATCTGTTCCTTAGCAGGTCTAAAATTAGGTAAATACAACCTGAGATGAACAACACATGACCTATTACACTATCATTATTTATTTAACAAAAATAAAGCCAAAATAGAGAAGCCATGTGTGAAAAACTAAGTACACCTTATGATTCAGTAGCTTATAGAACCACCTTTAGCAGCAATAACTTGAAGTAATCAGTTTCTGTATTACTTTTTTAGGTAAATTCAAGTTTATTACATTTTTCAAAAGAATGAAGGAGGACAAAAGACAAAAAGGGAGCTATACAAACATGTCAATAAAACAGCAATACAATGTAGTGTAGGCAGAGCATAAGGCAACAAACTACAGCTACATCAAGTGAGATGTGTCACAGAGAGAAATTGAGGGGAAAAAAAAAAGAGGGAGGGGGAGAGAAAGGGGGGAAGGTGAAAGGTGACCGGGGGGATTCCGAGGGGCTTCCCCTTTTCCGCACCAGGAGACTAACATAGAGACTACCATCTCAGACTACCGACCTGCGGCGCCCAAGAGGGTCTGCATCACAGGATCCTCCAAAAATTGCATCCAATTGAACCATGTGGATGCATAGTGATCCCTGCGATCCTCAGACTCAAAAACGAGTTCCTCCATGCTGCGCGTATTCTCCACCCTCGCAATAGCCGACTTCTTATATTGCGAGAGAGGCATAGAAGTGTGGTGAAGCAGAAGGGGAGCCAGAAGAAAGAGAGGAGAGGAGTCTGTGAATTTCCCAAAGAAGACAATGGACCTGAGTCCAAAAAGGGGAGATAAGGGGGCAGTCCCACCAAATGCAGAGCAAAGTGCCAGAGGCTGCACTTCACCTCCAGCAAACATCAGGAGTCTCAGGGGAAAAAGTATATGCCATTTCCTGAGTCTTATTAGCTAATGAGCATTCATGGGTCAAGGTAAAGATCTTTTCCCACTGCAAATTGCTCAGCAAAATCTGGAGGGTCGATTCCCATTTCTGTGCGAAGAGCGGGATGGGAACAACATCAGATGATGCAAGTAGGTGATACAATAGGGAAATACCATGTGGGGAAGGACATCCCCAGAGCACAAGGCCTCAAACGGAGTAGGAGGCCAGAGAAGCTGCTGCGGTTGAGAGATGGAAGGGACAAACGACCCCATTTGAGCATAGTGAAACCAATCTAAGGCCATCGTAGGGTGGAGAGACAAAATATCCCATAAGGGCCAAAGCTTGCGATCCTCTTCCAAAAACATCACAATCCGAGCCGCCCCATCAAGGGAGGTGTCTGGAAATGGGGCAGAGCCCTGAATGGGCAGAAAGGCAGGATTCCGGCGTAAGTGGGTCAAAGCAGATGGGAAAGCAGCGAGCCGAACAGGACAGATCAGTATGAAGGAAAGCATGGCGGAAACTAAAGGGTGTACCCCAGAGAGTGACTTGGCATGCTGCGGTTGAAACCAAGGAAGAAGGTGCAAAGGAACATCAAGCCCAATCTCCTCGATCGAAACCCACAATTTCTGAGGTGGGCGAAACGTCCATTCCAGGATACGAAGCAAATGACCAGCACGATATTAAGTGCGAGGGCAAGGCAGAGTCATGCCACCTGGCCACTTAGAGCGGGTAAGCAAATCAAACCGGAGGCACGATTGTCTCCATGTCCACAAAAATTTCAGCGAAGAGAAGTAAAGAAAACCAACAGAACAGGAAGGGGAAGCATTTGAAATAAATAGATCAGGTGTGGGAGCAGACAGTCAGCTGATAATCCACAAGGAGCATCCTGATTTTCCTTAGGACATGCAGCAGGGTGCTTGCAGAATCCGTGGAAGTATCCAGGGTTTGGTCCAAGGCAACATTAAAATCACCGCCCAGGATAGTAAAGCCTTCCTGAAACTGGCAAAGTATAGTAAGCATAGCAGCAAAGTGGACATGTTGCCTAACGTCCAGTTAAATGGTCGCAAGAGTGTAGATAGAGCCGGCAATCGTGCCTTTAAGGAAAACATACCTACCCTCCGGATCCCTGAGGCAGGCAGTCTCAAGGAAGAGGGTATGTTTAGAGATGAGGATAGCAGTACCCTTTTTCTTAACAAGAGGGTCGCTACTACAGTAACATTGCAGGTAATCACGAGATGTCAAACGAGGGGGAAAAGAGCCGTGGAAATGGGTTTCCTGCAAAAAAGCAATGGAAGCATGTGACGGAATGGTTGTCACCCAGAGAAAGAAATGCCTGTTTTCAGTGATTGCTATTGTCTTAACATGTGTTCCCATTCTTGAAACATTAATGTCCCCTGTGTGTGTGCATGCATTAGAGAGGGTTGTCCAGTTACCAGCAGTGAATGGGTTGGTTAGTGTGTATGATGTACAGAGGAATGGTGCCATCCAGTCTAGCTAAACCCAGAGATTGTGTTATGAGAGAAAGTGGGGTAGGGCAAATCTGTGTGTGGAATGTGTGTATCTTCCCCCTCACATCAGGCCAAGCAGAACAGACCTGGTAGATGGTACCTGTGACATCACATCCTGTAGGGGGTGGGTAGAAAAAAGCCAAGGAGAGATGAGTGAGTGAGTGAGAGAGAGAGTTGCAAAATGTAGGAGCAGGAGAATAGGCCTCTCCATAATGGTGGGAGGCCTAGGGTCCATGGACATTCCAAAGGAGTACTGCAGAAACTGGGACTGGTGAGTGCCCTCACCAGAAGAGTTAGAGTGAGCAGGCACTGTAGGGCCAGGTCCCCTTTTCAGTTGTGTGCTGATGTTCCCACCACAAGGACTGCGGCCAGGGAGCTAAACTTCGGTGGTTATGGCCCAAGACGTAAGAAAGTGGCTGGGGATAATCTCTCAGGATGCCTTTCCCAACTCCTCCGTCAGGACTAAAAGATACAAGGAACCTTCACGTAACCCAGCAGCATATGTAGTGGGCAGGATGCCTACTCTTGCCTCTAGTGGGACTATGGGTATGCTCCAGCATTAAGCTAAAATGGACTGTGAGTATTTGTAACCCCTGGCAAGTTGTGCAACCAAGATGAGAACAGCAGAAGTGTTTAGTTTTTATGTTTTACCCCTGTTTGTTTGCCTGTAATTGTTGTCCTATGTTTGTGGGCCGTGACCCCTCTAATAAATGCAATTTATTATCTTTTTGTCTGGCTGGATAAATCGCTTAACCCTGGGTCTACCAATCAGTAACCCCTGTACCCCCGTCACAAAGCACAATGGGATTTAAGCTTGAGCAACAAATTAGATAATTTTTCAGGGGCATTAAGGCCCTTGGCGTTCAAAGTGAGCACACGAAGATCCGCTGGAATGAAGGAAGAACTGGCTGCCATAGTTGCAGGAGGGATATCAAAAAGCTACAGAATCCCTGATGCGTAGAAGGGGGGGGGAAGGGGGGGAGGGAGGGAGGAGAGAGTGGGGAAATGAAAGGACACTAAGGAAGAAAAATATACTCTGAAGCTTTAGTTGGGAAGAGAGAGCAGGACACAACCACTAAGGCGATTGTGGCCTGCAGTCACACCAACAAAACAATGAGCCTCGATATAAGGGGGAAGAGTCGATCGGCGGAGACACAAAAGTGTCACAGTGGATGAGAAAGTTAGCAATAATAAGTAAGAAACAGTGGTAACACAGAGGTATAATCTGCTACCTCCCTGTATATTCAAAACCATAAGATAACAAATGCATAAATATAGTGCAATCAAGAATAATCAACTATAGGAACCGGCAAGGGGACTAGCAAAGCCACCCAGCCGCCAACCCAATGCCTACGGCACCCAGTAATGCACCAGAACATATGACCCCCCCCCCCCATCCATAACCAACCACATAGCCAACATTGTGCAGCATTGCACCCAACACAAGGTGGGGTGCAAGGCCTAAATACGACCAGCTGATTGCACATAAAACAATATTTAAAGTAATAGGCTACTAATCAAGTGATCTCAATGAATTTGGTATTTAAATATATTAGCAGTGCAGCAAGTCTTAAATGAGCTTAAACTAACAACAAAAGGACTACTCAGCTAATCCATGTGGTTCCTTGTCTTGTAGACTGAACCCTTAGAATGCTGAAAAGAAGACTAGTTCTGCACCATAAGCCCTCACTAGTATAAAGTCAGCAAATAAAAAATAACTTTTATTAGTACATATATTTAAAATGGTAACCAAACCAGGTAAATTTCCTTTCAATGAGTGAATGGGTGTTAGAGGGGGATGAAAATATGACTAAATATATCTGACAGTCTTAGTATAGTGAATTACGGAAGCAAAGATAACATGAACCTCTGAGGTTAGTACAACGCTAGCACAGAACAGAGATAGAATTGCAGTATCCAGCATAGTGTTAAAATCTATCGAACTTAAAACCTTTACTAGTGACGATTTAGCTAGGCATCTGACTACTAGTGATGATCGATTCGACCTATGTTTAGCCACCACAGCTGAGACGTGAACGCGGCTAAATCTTCAGAACAGTACCCAGTAGCAATTAGAAGACCGGACTGGCACGTACTGCTATCTTTAAATCATGCATGTTAATAGTAACTCCCAATACATGAAGCAAAGAGTCTAAAATCAGCATTCATATAAAATGCAAGACTGAAACATTTGCCTTTATTTTTGGAAGTTACAAGAATTGTGGAGTATCTAACTTAGAAAGCAGATATACATTGAATCTGATTAGGGGCTAGATTCTATTGCAGGTGCTAATTTTAGCACTGCTTTTATCTCCAGATTTCCCCATAGACTTCAATAGGAAAATGTTTGATAAAATGGGTGTTAACATTTATCACCTGCAATAGAATCTAGCCCTAGATGAGCTTAAATGATGTTGCGGTTACAGCATGTAGTGGGTGAAGCACATTCAGGTGTTGGTGCAATTTCATCTCTACAGATATCAGGGTCAGGAAAGCCTTATATAAGCTAATCGTTGACTATTACAGAGTATATATATGGAGACAACACGTATAGTAATACAAAAACAATCTCTGACGAGACATATATCAGAGGAACTTGGACACTTATTGTCCCTTCAAATGCCTTGTGTAATACATCTTCTAATCAAGGTGGTTATGCTAGGGATGTGGAACATATTAACCGTCCCTAAGCATGGTATTAATACAAATGAATAACGCATTAACCATGTAATTCACAATACCCTACTGAATAAAGGGTGCCGGTATACAGGAGTATAAACAATAAATACAGTTTAAACATATCAGTCTTGTGAAGATACGAGATCACAAGAACACATTAAAGGAACATTCTTTATGATCTAGGTATTAAATTTGGTATATATCTAGACCTTTATTTCGGAATCTAAGTGATATTGAGCAATTGATCAGATACTGATTCAATACCTCATATTCCATTTTGTTTACTCCTTTTCACACCATATCCACCCTATTTTGTGGACAAGGTATCCACTTTTAATTTTGACTAGTAAGTTTCCCATTGAAAGGAAACTCACCTGGTTGGTTACCATTTTAAATATATGTACTAATAAAAGTTTTTTTATTTGCTGACTTTATACTAGTGAGGGCTTCTGGTACAGAACTAGTTGTCTTTTCAGCATTCTAAGGGTTCAGCCTACAAGACAAGGAACCACATGGATTAGCTGAGTAGTCCTTTTCTTGTTAGTACTAATCAAGTGAACCAGGCCGTGAGCAGAAGCCGAACCCCCCCCCCCAAGCTCCTGAGAGAAACCCTAACCAATGAAACCACAGGGCATGACCCCTGAGGTGGTCTAGCGACCCACCCCCAAAAGAGGAAAGCGCCCAGTCCACCACCTTGCACACAACAGCAAGGGCATGTATGGAGTCGGGGCAAATAAAAAGAAGTCAGAATGTAGCCCCCCATTAAAAAAAAGGGGGTTAGAACACATAGAGCTTGTTAAATCACTTCACAGAATCTTATAGCAATAAGGAGAATATAGGTACAAGGGTATAAACATTCCAGTTCGGAGTAAAAGTCCATTAAACCCTTTGAATGCCAGAGGGACATACTTCGACACTCAAAATTGTAGACCCAGTCACAGGTCACAAGAAGTCCCATAATGCAAATACAACAGCAAAAGTGCAAAGAGAGTACTGCCACCGACAGGAAGCATCAGACTAGCCATTGTGGGGCCAACCTACTACGGAGTTGGGGCAATGGTCCTGTTAAAGCTATAGCTTAAATGATAAATGTACAGCTCTTTCCACTTCACTGTCATAAATTCAGCAAAAACATTAAGAGATGAAGGAGAGCAAATATAACCCATGTGGATCTGTCAGGTTCTGGTAACTGAGAAGCCCCCAACACAGTGCATTGCAGTGTGGCGCACAGATTTAGGAAGGGGGGTGGAAGCACCTACAGGTAACCAGAACACCCCCCCCCCCCTTTGCAAAATTAACAAACTTTCAACCAGTATTCACCCACAGCTCCCAGGGTAACTCATGTGTAACATAGCATTTTGTAAGCCAACAAGCCATGAATCAGGAGGTAACGAGCCCCAGGACCCTCCCGCGACCAACACAGGCCGGATGCCAAGGGCCTGACAGCACCACTGAGGCAGGAAAGGAATCCCCACAGCCCAGCATCATCAAGGCACTAAAGAACAGGGCCCAAGGGAGCAGGTAGCGAACGCAAAGCACAAGACAGGGCTCGCAGGAGAAGAACATAGGAAGCAGGGCACTATGTACAGCATAGCGCACAGTAGTGCAGCCCAAGGCAGCAAACCTCTAACCAGAGAAGAAAATAAAATAAAAAGAAGGGGGGAGGGGGGCACAGGAGAGCCACGGAGAGGCAATGCAGGGGGCAAAGAGGGGTGCCAGTATCTGCTAGGTAGGGAGCTGCAAAGAAAACAAGATACATAGGTTAGACATTTGGGTGGCAGGGCAGCAAAGGCACACAGTCAGAGGAAACACCGTAGGACGTGTCAATAACCACGTAGGCCACAGTCCTCCAGAGGGGGAACGGTGCAGGTTACGGGGAACAAAACAATCAGCTTGGTAGTCACTCCTCAATTTCAACATCCCTCCGGGCAAGTGCAGGATCTGGTGACTGCCGAGGGCCTCCAACACCTTGAGAGGGGCGTCTGTTCCGATGTCTCAAGGGTCTGCAATGCTCCGGGAGACTCCAATCCCAGATCTGGAAACCCCAAGTCCTCGAGGAAGCCAGGAAGCTCATGGAAGTGTTGTAGGGTGAGCGCGTTATCGCCCATGCAAACCAAGCACACGTAGAAGACCATTTTAGTGAAAGTTTTCTTTTTTAGTAACGCAATCGGGCTGTGCTGGAGAGCCGCCTGAAAGTCATACGACTCTCTTCCCTGCAGTCAGCTAGAATGCTGACTACGGGGAAGGGGGAGGGAGAGGGCAACTTTAGAAGCGTTCATCTCTCAAACCATAAAGGTTTGAGAGATGACACTGGGGGCAATATTTTTTTTTTTTTTTTAGTAGGGCTTTACTATAGGGATTAGTAATACTTAAGTATTACTATCCCTTTAAGGTCCCTCCACAGTATTTCAATCAGGTTGAGGTCTGCACTTTAACTGGGCCATTGCAGCACCTTGATTCATTTCTTTTTCAGCCATTCTGTTGCAGATTTGCTGGTGTGCTTGGGATCATTGTCCTGTTGCATGACCCAATTTCAGCCAAGCTTTAGTTGTCGGACAGATGGCCTCACATTTGATTCTAGAATACTTTGGTATACAGAGGAGTTCATGGTCGACTCAATGACTGCAAGGTTCCCGGGTCCTGTGGCTGCAAAACAAGCATAAATCTTCATCCCTCCACCACCGTGCTTGACAGTTGGTATTAGGTGTTTGTGCTTATATGGTGTGTTTGGTTTTTGCCAAATGTGACTTGTGCATTATGGCCAAACATCTCCACTTTGGTCTTGTCTGTCCAAAGGACATTGTTCCAGACGTCTTGTGGTTTGTTCAGATGCAACTTTGCAAACTTAAGCTTCTTGAGCCATGTGACCTGTGACAGTCCTGTTCATCACACTTCTCCTCCCTCCAAATAAGGTCCTGCTGTCAGGCTGGGACCCTACTGTCTGGGTCACAGGCTATGGGAGGACAGGGATATCCTTCAGTACTCCTGGACAGTCCATCTGCGTTGCTGTGTGACCTTCCCTTTCTGTACTGAATGGTAAAATGATACTGCTGAAGTGCCAAGCTCCACCTCAGCAGTTGCCCATTGTCACCTGCCACCCTGTTTAGCCAACAGAGAGAATTGTGGTCCGTTACCAGAGTGAACGCTCGCCCATAGAGATATAGTCATGTGAAGAAGAAAGTACACCCTCTTTGAATTCTATGGCTTTACATATCAGGACATAATAACAATCATCTGCTCCTTAGCACGTCTAAAATTAGGTAAATAGAACCTCAGATGAACAACAACACATGACATATTACTCTTTGTCATGATTTATTTAACAAAAATAAAGATTGTAGCTTCTTGAGGGCCCAGACTACAGCAAGGCACTTTTTCTCTATGGCCATGTAACTGATCTCATGATCCAGTAGCTTCCAACTGAGAAAAGCCACTGGATATTCATCCCCGTGACTTAGAACAGCCTGATGCCGTAAGTAGAAGCATTTTGTTTAATCAGGGGCAACTAACACTGGGTGGGAGCTTAGGATTGCTTTTAGTTGTCTGAAGGCGGACCCACACTCTGGAATCCAAGTGACCAGTCTGGGCTCTTTCTTTTTTGTGAAGTCTCTCAGGGGTTTGGCAATGGTGCTATACTGGGGTACAGCAAGAGCCCAGCTGTTTCCAATTGAGTATGCAGTTATGCAGTTCCAGAGATTCAGCTAGTTGTCCTGTTTCACCGGACAGGCTACCAGCTTGTAGCCGCATCCAGGAGGGAGAGACCCAGAACAATGGTCTAAGTCAGCCCAAGGACTTAGGCTTCCCTTACAGTAATACATCACATACACTTTTATATATTTTTTTTGACAGTGTGAGTGCAAGTGAGTGACAGTGAGTGAGTGTGCGTGAGGGCCTGAGGGAGTGCCTGGGTGTGAGTGGGTGAGAGATGGAGAGGAGAGAGGGATGGGGAGAGTATGAGGAGAGGAGGAAGAAGTGTAGGTGGGGCGGAGGGGGAGCCACAACAGAGGAGACACACAGAGTGCAGAGCCTCAGCTGACAGTGGGATGAGGGGTAGTACATGGGGAGCACCATGCACAGCCAGGGCCATCGCAGGCAGGGCCTGAGAGTTACAGTCAAGGCTCTCAAAGTACATAATGTGGTGGAGAGGAGGAGAAACCCCAGATACTCAGATGAGGAGAACAGGGTCCTGTTGGTGGCCATCATGGCGAGAGAGCAGATCCTGTTCCCCAGGGGGAAGGTCACTGACATGGGGGCCAAGAAGAAGGCTGCGTTGGAGGGGCATTCTGGCTGCTGTCAATGCAGTATACAGGTGCAGCCACTCCCTGGACTCCATCAAAAAGAGGTGGATGGACTGCAAATGCGTTGTGAAGAAAAAGATGGGACTTGGAGGCCTTGCATGCCCTTGGCACTGAAGGTGGACCACCCCTGCGTATGCACTACTCAGAGTGGGAGGAGGTGCTATGCGGGAGCATTTCAGTGACAGCAGTGCAAGGGATCCCGGGATGGAGTGACACCAGAGAGGAAAGCAGCCTCCAGATAACCGGTAAGTGCATCAAGGCCTACATACACATCACACAAATCTTGACACTTACCATGGTCCAACACAGTGACACCTGAACACATGGCCAGCATTCCACACCACAAGTTAAGCAACACAGCTTGTAGGGGTTTCAAACAAGGGCAGAATACATGATAAACCCAGCACAAATGGGAATGGCCAAGTTCCTGTTTAACCCCCTTGATGCTGTCAACATCAGCCACACACACAGCAACAAATCAATGTACACCATCATGTTGGAATCAAATAAAAAACTTTTGTGTGTACCACAATGTCATACATAGAGCGACAAAGAGGTCATCACTTAACCCCTTGAGTCCCAGAGGGATGATCACAGCACTGTTTAACAATGCATTGTCTAGTCCCCTGGCACTCAAAGGGTTACAGAGGATAGCAAGGAAGGGAATTGGTGTATTGATACTGCATTTCTGGCATATGCATTGTACATGTAGGTAGATTGTCCAAGTGAAACAGTCAAGGTTCAGCTTTCAGCATCATATGTAGCCTGCAGAGTTTGGATGGGCAGGGGGCATTCACTGCCATAACCATACTACAAGACATATGTGATTCCCAAGGCACAACCATGTCAGGGGGGATATTCACTAAGGAGTAAGAAAGAGGTGACAATGTGTAGATGACTTCTGCAGTGTTATCTCTTCTGCAATCCCTCTGTTAATCTGTGGAGCCAATGCACTAAGACTCCAACAACTTGAAACATATCACTGCATGGGCTCCATAGCATAGCATAGGAAAAAGGAGTAGTAACCTACAATACTACTGAATAACTTCCCCCAAGTTTGCTGTGTGTTTGTTTTTTTTGCTGTCCTGGCATGTGTCCGATGTGTCCTCCAGCTGATTGGGTTGCTGGGTTTCACAGTTCATTTTTGCTGGTGTGCTTGCCGTGTCTGATAGTGATGCTGACATCATTGTTTGGACTCCGTAGTCACTGGTTATCACTGGTGCATTGATGTGTTCAGAGGCCCTAGTGTGTTTGCTGTTGAGGCCTAGGTGTTGTGGATGCAATGGGCTTGTATCACTCAAGGTGTTATGGTTCAGTTTTGTTCACCCCATGTATCCTGATGAATGGGGATGCCTTGCCATCCTCATTCCTCAGGATACACAGGTTGACTAAAGCTACACCACTGTAGGTTATTTGAATCAATGTATTGGATCATGTCAAGCTCAGCAATCAGTATGTGTCAGGATGACAACCAATGCATTGCAAAGCAATGCAATGGATACCATCCTGGCACTCAATGGTTCACATGTCAATGTCATAGTCTTGCAGCACTCCTGTTATAGCTCACATCACTAATTACATTATGTAATTTCCCCCACAACATACATGCCATCACATGTGGAGGACTCCGGGGAAACCTCCTCTGAGGAGCCCACTACCTCCAGAGTGCTGCCACCACCTCTGTGCTGGGATGACTACAGCCCCCAGGTCACACAGCCGCAGAAGTCGCCATACTACGGCCCCCATGCCACACAGCCACATCAGCCACCATACTATAGCCCCCAGGCCACACAGCAGCCACCACACTATGGTCCCCAGGTCACACAGTCACAGCAGCTGACATAGAAAGGCCCCCAGGCCATACAACCACAGCAGCCACCATACTACGGACCCCAGGCCACACAGCCACAGCAGCCATCATACTATAACCCACATGCCACACAGCCACAGCAGCTGCCATACTACGGCCCCCAGACCACACAGCTGCAGCAACTGCCGCAGTTCACTGGCCTCCAGGCACCCCCCCCCCCTCCTCATGGAAAGGCACGTGATACCAGACACTGTCCCCATGCCACCTCATGGCCAATATAGGCCAACACCCAGACCCCAGCCTCACATGTTGCAGGAATCCAGGCAGGAGGAATCCTTCCACTGGCCGCTGGACTACGGACATGGGTCTCATTGACAGTGTCCCCAAGGCCAGGATGTGTTCACCCCACTGCCAACATCCACCCCACCACAATCATCATCCACACCACCCATACTGTCAGGGGTGGGTCGCCACAGGGGAGTGAGGCATCCAGGGATGACCTACAAATGTCCCCACACTTTCTTAAAGTGCCTCCAACCACACCATCCCCTCCACCGCCTGAGGAGGAGCCACACCCCCACATAAGGCATCCACACCTCGAGCATTGGCACCCTCACCACCAGTCACACCTGGTCGGACAGTGGTTCCGGATACCGTGTGTGTGGAGATCCAGAGGGGGCAACTCCAGGAGGCCAGGAGGTGTGCGCAATTCCTCAGGCAGCTGGAGAGGATGATGGAGAGCCATAGAGGCACAGCAGGTCGTGCTCACCACACACCTCACGACCTTTACCACAGGAATGCTGGACATCATAGGCCACATATTGGTTGAGATAAGGGAGAAAACTGGAGGGAGAACCAGCTCCAGGCCCAGCCAGTTGAGGGATCCGGCACTGAATCCCCTGCCAGCATTCCACCACCCCCACCAGCAGTCACCAGGCCCACTAGGGTCACACGCAGGAGTGTGAGGGAGTCCTGCAGCCCTCCCAAAGCCCCACACCCCAAAAAAATAATACCCAAATCTGTTATGTTCCCCAAATAAATGGGCACTTGTTCATTCCAATTCTTTCTATGTCTGTTTTTAATCCAAACAGGTTGAGTGGCAGAGATGTCTCCAATGCATTACAAATCAATGCAGTGAACACATCTCATGCAAAATTACTGCAGTATTTGGGTGTTATAGCATGGGTGAGCAAACACATCATATCCAGACACTTTTGTACAAGTTCAACTCACAGACCACATAGTACAGCCACACAACATGAAGGTGGCGTTTTTCAGTGATGTGAATTGAACTTGAGCAACATACACCTAAGCCTTTGTAACCCCTAACTGTTCATCATTCCCTCCATATGGATTCTCATACATCAATAACAGACGCATTTCGATTGGGATGGGCTTAATTTAATATGGGTTACAAGACGGTAGAGCATCATGTTATTATTGAATGGAACCTATCACAGATGCTCATAGGTTGAAATTGACATATAACAGCAACAGGTGATCTTCATGGACGTGGAATCAACATGTCACCGGGACATACCTCTGGATCATGACGGGCCATGCCATGGATGCCTGTAGGAAGTGAAGACAGAAATTGAAACAGCACTGTAAACACAACAGTTCTGCTATTGCCGAACCATCATCATAGGTATGAGTGCCAGAGGAGTACACAACACATAGCTCATCAATGCATTGATAATCTCTCTAGCACTCAACAGGTTAACATTTGGTATCGTAAAAGTAGTACACCATCCATTGCTTGTCAATGTGTTGTCTAGCCATCACATAGACATGAGGTTTTAAACGATGGGATGGAAAGCAGACATATGTATGTGTGACTTGTACACTGGGCGCACACCTCCTCAGTATGTGAATCAAGACCCCCATGACATAGATCCTCTGTTTCATGGGTGTTGGTTCACATACTGAGGCGGTGTGTGCTCAGGGTTCATGTCACACACACATATTTCTGCTTGCCATCCCCTTGTTCAGAACCTCATGTCTTCGTGACAGCTAGACAACACATTGCCAAACAATGTAGTGGCATTGACACTGTGCTTCACGCACACGAACAGGTCAGCATGTTGGGCCTTGCAACCCGACTCACAGATTGTTACTCCTACATTGTAGTTAACACCAACACACCATAACCATCCATATTCTGCTCCATTAATCATTGCCCAACTATTGCACCCATGCTAATTCCATAAGCCATTTAATCCTTTGAGTTCCAGAGGGGTACACAAAAGATTGCTTTGCAATGTATTGCTTACCCACTGGCACTCCAAGGGTTAATCCCTAGAATTCAAGGGTGGTATCCAATGCATTGCATGTCATTTCACTAGATATCCCTCTCTGACTCCAAGGGTTGCAGGGGTCTTATGGCTATGGTTAACTTAGTCGATGTAGTATTCTGTGATTTCAGGTTGGGATATGTTGAACATGGCCAATTTGGTGTCCCATTGATCCTAGGTTGCAGGCTGCTATCCATGACATGCCATTGTCAGAGTGGAGGGCTGTGTCGATGGGTCATCCTGTGGAGTAGGACAGATGGTTATGTGTTGTTTGGGTGTGTTTGCACACATTCCACAAGCATGACCATGATAACACATGCTTTTTACTCACAGGTGAGGTTGTCCCTGATGACCCTGGTTCACATCTGCATCACACTGCAAGTTTCCTCATCTTTATCAATGGAAACAGAGACCTCCATGGGCTGTTGTGGCTTCACATCAACTAAACGTGTGTGTTGAGCAATACTGTGTCGTTGGGCACATGCCAGGATGATGTCACATGCCTTACCAGGTGCATATTTTAGAGTGGCCCCTGAGTGATCCAGGCAACGGAACCTGGCTTTGAGCAGACCACAGGTGCCCTCTATAGCATTCCTGGTCCTGACGTGCTCCTGCGCAGCTGTGTGGGGATTGGCTATGGGTGGGAGAAGCCACACCTTGCACCCATAGCTGGCACCACCTGTGGACAGTGACTGACATGGTGATGCGAGAATCCCATATTATGTGGATGACGTACTCCAGGTAAGTGTTGCTGGTGTGTCTATGGTTGGTGGTGTAATTATTTGTACTAGGTATGTACCTGTCAGGTGTGTGTGTGTGTGTGTGTGTATGATGCTGTGAGGTGCATGTTATGTCTTCATTGGCTGTTGTGGTTGCATGGGTGAGCTTGATTTGTTTTGTGGGTGACTGGTGTGCTTATTTTGTTATTTGTTAACCCCTGTTGTTCCAGGGTGTGTTGTGATGGCTTATGTTGTGCTGCTTTATGTTACCCTTGTCCCTTTGAGGTTGCTGGGTTCTTGTTTGTCTGTGACTTGTTTGTATGGTCTAGGCTAGTAGTTCTCAATAATAGTGTCTTGGCATGTTAGTGTGTCATGTGCACAAGCTCAAGGTGCCTCACTTTTCCCATGAAGTTATCCTTACCACTTTTGTAGAGACCAAAGGATTGGTTCACTTCCTTACCTTTTTTGCAGAGGCTGAATGAGTCTGTAGGTCTACTTTCACCTCCTTACCTTTTTTGCAGATCACTTCTACCTTTCCCATTCCTCTCCTGCATGCTCATATATTCTTCTTTCAGGTTATAATACTCGTATCCCCATAGCATCTGACAGACTAGTGGTCCAACTTCATCAGCAGAGTTTCTAGGTATCAGCTTAGATTCCTCCTAGTCAGTAGACAAGCTTCCCCATAGTTACTCTTCTGCAACCATTCAGCAACTTTGTTACTAAATCGTCATGTTCCGAGGACGATCTACAACCCTCCTAGGCCATCTTAAGTTCACTATGAAAATAATTACCAAAGGTAGTTAATCATTTCCCGTCTCCTCCTACTCCTATCCACCGCCCCAGACCCGCTCTTTACGATTTCACTACACCAACCAGCCAAGTCAGTCTTGACCATGTGACCCAATTTCTCTGTTACTGGAATAGTCATTCTATGTACCCTCCCACCCCTTACCCCTCTCCTCCCCAGCTATTCAGATGCATATGCAGCCCACTTTTTCATGGTCATCCTTCAGAATTAATGGTTTGCTGAAGTCTAGCATCCCTCAGCTCTCAATCTTTGCCTACTTTCCTCCACATCTCCCCTCTTGAGCAGTACCCCATCATAGTAGCCATAGCCCTCTGGGACTGTCGTGGTCAGACAGGCTGTATCATTTATGACCACCACTATACCTCTACTTTATTTACTTGACTTAATGTATCAGCTAAGGAAGCAACAGTTGCTTTCTCATTTTTTTTTTATAAAGGGAACTGATTACAGAATCCCAACTAGCTGCTTCTACAAAGATAATAGGTGACACAGGGGGTAATAAAGCATTCACCAGGACTCTTTTCTGATAGGCAGAAGGAGTAGGATACACTCCAACTAAAGAATGTATTCTGTCATATAGCCAAAGGGCTAAGTCTTTTGGATTATTTGGAATGTCCTATAGTGGCTATAATGTTAGCGATATGCATCCCTCTTGAGTAAGGCTGATCACCTGCACGGGCAATACATCTAGTTAATACTTGGTTTAAAAGTTCAGATGTTTAATTTATTTCAGTTTCAAAACTGGGCTGCTTGAGCTGCAGCAAGAATTCCATCCAATCTAACAGGACTACAGAGTAAGAAGTGGGAGGCTCAAGCTCCTGCCTTCATTAAAAGGCCATGATTCTTATGGAATTAGGGATATCAGGTGGCTGTCCCAATATGTTAACTGTATCATCATAAGTAAAATTAACAATATTTGTCTGATAGCATTATAATCTATATTTGAAATGTATAGAAAGGGGCTACATCAATATTACTAGGCATAAAGTTAACCTGTAATAAGCAATACCTGGCATCATTACCCCATACACCAAATTGGATTTCAAGTGCAAGAATTTCATAATTAATGACAGCTCTATCATGCTGCGTTTGCATAATATCATTCAACGTCTACATATTGTGTATTGGAATAACCATGATATATGAATGTACCATCCCTTACTTAGAAGGGGTCTGCAGAATAAAATATATGGGTAATGTTAAGAAGATTTAAAATAAACTCTCTAGCCCCACATTAGACATGTGCGAATTCATTCGGAGACATTCAGATTTCGTCGAAAATGGGGTCATTCGGAGACATTCGGCCAATCCGAAACTCAAGGGTCATTCGGAAAAAATGATCCGACTCCGAACAGACCAGGTCCGAAATTCATCGAAACTGTCGGAAGTTTCGGCAATCGACACATTTCCAAAAGTTTTGACTACTTTTGACCAGGACTTTTTTGTACTTTCTGTGCGCGCTCAATTACTTTCCCTCCATAATTTTCCCTCCATGTCTCTAGTCCAATTCCATTCTCCGTTTCATACACTACTTCCCTCTTTTGTCTGTATTCGAATAGCCTTCTTCGTTTCATGATGGGGGTTGGACTAATGACACAGTCACACAGACAGACAGCCTGCATTTCCTCATTGCGTTGTTGGAGCTCAGAGAGAGAAGAAGAGATTAGAGAGTGTACAGTTGTTGTGTAGGCAGGCAGGTAGCATTAGGCTAGGCATAGGTAGGCAGCCAGCATTAGTTCCAGTTATTGCCACTGCAAGAGCAAGTAATATTTGTTCCTGTGCAAAATATAAAAAAATATTAGGTATTTGTTCGAATACAGGGCCGGCCCTTACATGGGTCCCAGTGGGTCCATGGACCCAGGCGGCACTTTGACAGGGGCGGCAATTTGCCATCCCATAGCATGTTTATTTTGTGGTCTTCCACCATTTCTGTGTTGCAGGGTGATGTGACTGTCAGCAGCCGGGCAGCCCTATGCTCACTCAGTGGCGATGCCTGCTGGCTGCTTCAGTGACGTGAATTATGTGATAGTGAAACATTATGCCTATTTTGTATTGTTTATCGCCCACCTAAAGTCAAGACTTGAGTAAATAGGTCTACCGTCCCAGATTTGCTAGAGAGGTTTTACAAATACAGGAGGGTGCCCCCTGTACAAAATGAGTCTAAACATTTGGGATCCCTAGTATGAGTGCACAACAGTGCATGATGTGTCCTGAACAGGATTGCTGTGAGGTGTCTCCACCCAGAAGGTGCTGGCCGGGCTGAGCTTCAACATTGCGACAAGTAACCAACAGCCATAGCATCACCCCCTCCTACTCTCCGGGTCCCTCTGACTGGCAATAACAGGTGAGTCACTAAGAGATCTGAAGCCTTTCTGGAAGTCCTTTCACTTGGAAAGGGGCTAGGTATTACTTGGGGGAGTTGCCTTGTGTGTAAATCATTTCTAGGTGGGAGATGAATGTGCATCACTTATGTGTTTCCTAACAGTAGTTAGAATACAACTCCCATCATCCCCTGATTATGACATTGGGAAATGCCCAGCAATTACCGTAGAGCCCTGTATTGCACACTCACGGAAAACGGTGATATTGCTATACTAAGACAATGCTGTGGACCCCTCTTCAGTATAGATGTCAAGCATTTTTTTTATTTCTCTCCTGTGTTGCAGTTTGTTCACAACAGAATGTCTCAATTACATCTATCACATTACAATCACTGATGTTTATTCTTGATGTAGTATGAAACTCTACAATGTATATACACATAGAGTTATCTGATATGAGGGGAAATCAGGATAGGAAAATGAGAGAGAGGAATTTGGGTACTAAAGAGGGACAGTAGGGTAGGAGGCTGGTACCAGAAAATGAAACCTTAATCTTTACCCATGTACTAACATAGAATGTGACATGTAGTTTGTCCATGTTCGAGTCGACCACTTATGTTGAGTAGGATGTGACAGGCATGGGTTTTCGATGTCGAGCATATGCTAAATTGAATGACAGGCATGAGGTTTCGATGTTCGAACATATGCTATATTGAAGGACAGGCATGGGGTTTCGATGTTCAACGTTTGCATTGTGACTGGCATCCCATGCTAGAGTAGAGGTGACATGCACAGACTTTCAATGTACGACAATGTCCGTTTTTGGGATGGATCTTTTTCTAAATGCACACCCTGTCTGCAAATAATGATAGCAGCGTGCACGGAGGCGCACTGCTATAATTTAACCCATGTTAAATTCAGCCGAATAATTCGGAATGGATCAGAATTTCGTCCGAATCGAATAGGCCCGGTCCGAAATTAGGATCATCCGAATTAGAAAAAAAAAATTTGTCCGAATTCGAATTTTAACAAAAATTTTGCCCGTGCACAAGTCTACCCCACATTGTGCACCAGGTGTAATGTGTTATACCTTTCTTCCCATTTAAAGACTCAGATGGCAGTTATTTCCTACTCTTAGTACAAGTTCACCTTACCCCTGGTATTATATATGTAGAGTGGTCGCACGAATCTTTAGAATATAGTGCGTCCAAGATTTTCAAGTACATATATATATATATATATATATATATATATATATATATATATATATATATACACACTAATGTAAAAGCCCGTGTACACTGGCCTCCCAGCGCCTGCATTTCTGTGTTCGGGCAGTCTCTACTGCGCATAACTGCATCGGACGTTCTTGCAGTTTCTACTGCACATGACTGCATCAGACATCTTGTGCAGTTTCTACTGCGCATGACTGCATCTGACGTTCGTGCAGTTTCTACTGCGCATGACTGCATCGGACGTTCGTGCAGTTTCTACTGCGTATGACTGCATCAGACATTCGGGCAGTCTCTACTGCACGTGACTGCATCGGACAAACATACATCTGGCCTTTTATATGATATATATATCCTATCAGTACACTTTACCACACCTTGTCTCTTCTTTCAGCACACTACACTAGTGGATGGCTGTTTTTTTTTTTTTTTGGTGAAAGTATTTTATCATGGAAAATATATTGAGATTGTCTCTCGTTTTCCAGTATGTCCTGACTCATTTTATCTACCTCTGAAGGGTGAACGACTGAGTTGATTTTGCAGGGACTAGAAACTGTGACCTTGTAGTTTGAAAACATTCTATAGCTAGTGCATTAACCAGCTGAGCATCTATGCTAATATAGAACACCACGTGTATAATTTAATATATTTGTGCACTAGACTTATAGGATTAAACAGGGTTAAACTATATATTTTTTTATCATTTAGCCTGCAGTAGCATTAAAAAGAGGCTTTATTAACACATTGCAGATTAGGCAGGAGATGTTCTCTAAACAAAAATATGATAAGGTTTTCTAGACAAGCCTAGACGCTACATTCCTTTTTAAGTTTGTAAAAAAAAAAAATAAGATGGGACACTACAATCAATAGCATATGTCCTTGCTAAGTATAAACAGCATTTCTACACAACACATTCTGCAAATGACCTTTGAACAACATTGCGAAAAAAATCAGTATTTGAAATATCATAATGTGTGTAACAACTGCATACCCAGAATTTAGTTTTATTGATTTTATTGATCACATTACCAGATTAACCATTATCAGTGATTTCCTGTTACAGTCCCCTCCCACCCTTCCTATCCACCAGCCATCTCCCTCCCATCCTCCCCATCTGTCAGACATCACCCCATTTGTCCCCTTTCATAGTTCCGATCCATATCGGCCCTCCCCAGAGAGACAGAAGTGTGTGTGTGTGTGTGTGTGTGTGTGTGTGTGTGTTGGGGAGGGTTGTATGTCTGTCTGTCTAGAGAGCTACCCAACGCATTGGATAATTCTTTCACACTGAAAAGATTAACCTTTTCAGTGTCAGAGAGCTATTGCAGTAGGTATCTCTTTGGCACTAAAAAGTGTGATTTCTTTTTAACATTTTCAGTGGTAGAGAGGCATCCATTGCATTTCAGTTAGAGTCAACTCATTCAGTGCCAGGTACATATGATATTGATTAACATTTTCTCACTGAAAAGCTATTGCTGAGGACACCTGTTTGACACTCAAAAGTGGGATTTTTTTTTTTAATCCTTTCAGTGCCAGATTGTTATCCAATGTATTGCAATGCGTTATATACACCTTTGGATACCCCTCTTCCATTCAAAGAGTTAAACTTCACGAATAGAAAGCCATTCTACTATTGTTAGTATGGTATAAAGGGATAACTCCAAATTGTAGATGAAGGGAAGTAGAGAAAGATATGATAAACTTCCAGACTTGGTGCTAATTTCATCTTTGCTCTGTTGACTAAATATAAATACCTCTGATGCATTTTCCTATTTGAATATGCTTATAGTCTTTGAATGTTACCTCAATGAACTGTTCAGTGTCTGAAAAGGATTTTATGAGCCCTGTTCTTTTGGCTGTAAATAGAAATCATCAGGAAGATTGAATGACTAACATTTGGAAAAGCCAGCCATTTAATTTCTTACTTGTAACAGATTTGGACAGAGATTTTGTGACAGTCTTTTTGTCAAGAATTCAAGGAACTTCATAACATAGTAAACTAGGTTGAAAAAGACACAAGTCCATCAAGTTCAACCTTTGCCTCATAACCCAGAGAAATTACAATTATATAAGCATTCCTGCTGCCAAATAAGTCAGTCTTTATCTGAACTTCCTGTTTGGTCTACTATTACACAGTATAACCCTGTATGTTCGCTCTTGAAAGAAATAGCTCTAATCTTCTCTTAAATGGATCCATTGTATCTGCCATTACCACTTCCTTGGACAAGGAATTCCACAATTTAACAGACTTTACTCTTCCTTTACTGATGTTGAAACCTCCTTTCCTTTGTTCTTAAGGGGTGCCCCCTGGTTATTTGATCAGGCCTTGAAATGAATAGCTCACCAGGGAGATCCTTGTATTGACCTTTCATATACTTGTACATTGTGATAAGATCTCCTCTTGGTCGTCTTTTCTCTAGAGTAAATACACCAAGTTTGTCTAGACGTTCCTCATACATTAAGTCTTCCATTCCCTTGATTCATTTTGTTGCTCTTGACTGTACTCTATCCAGTTGTAAAAAATCCTTTTTTAGAACTGGTGCCCAAAACTGCATTGCCTATTCAAGGTGAGGTCTTACCAATGATTTGTGCAGTGGCAAAATTATGTTTTCTCTGTTGTCCAATATGACATACAGGTACCATGGGGAGGCGACAGCACCTCCCTGTAGGCTGGAACATTTCTAGAAAAAAGTTATGGGTAGTGCCTCCCCGTCTCCTTTTCAGGCTATCCCACTAGCCTCACCCCAGTAAGACTTGTTCCATCAACCTGGATGAAGGCTGAGATCTTTATTTTCTATGATAGATATAGGGTGTTACAATTCCCCCATTATGTGGATTACCATTCCTGGCTTCCCCTGGATGATTGTCCAGCTGACAGCTGCTGTTGTGGACCCTTGCAGCCCTGTGGCGAGAATCATGCAGCCCATGCTTCTCTCTCCTGACTGGGTCTCTCTGAGGCTGTGTCCTTTCAGTGGTAATCTGAAGACAGAAGTCAAGTTTGGTGAGTAACCCTCTGAGTGCCATTTTTCCATTTGTCCCAGTTCCCCTCCATACAGTGGTCTTCTTGGAGTCCAGAACTCCTGCGCTCATGTTTGGCATCTTATTTGGTTTGATCCCAGGGTTTTTGGAGCTTGGATGGCTGCATTTATGTAATTAACCCCTTCCCTGCTCGCTTCTCAGGGTTCTGTGGCTTATGTTGACTTTTCCCTTTAGGATTGTCTGTATTTATCCTTACATGTTCCCTTGGGTATTTGGGTAAATTCACTCACTTTTGAAAACTTTGTAATTTTTGAGTTCCTTACTTTTAAGTTATGCTTATTGTGCAGCCACACTTTCTCCATTGACTTCTATGGGACAAACTATTTTGGGACATATCTCTGCAACCGTTTAACATAGAGCTGAGAGAGGGCTCATTCTTCTTGTCTCCTCTTGCCCAACTATCCAGGTCACATCTCCAGTGTCTTGGGTGCCCCTGTGGCCCTGTGAGTAAAAGTTCAGGTGTTGCTAGGTAACATTGAAGAGGAAAGACTACAACTCCCAGAATGCCTGTTTCACGGGCTTTCTTCTGATTGGCTGATGTTGTACAGATGCCATTTTCGCTCTTTGCTGGAGTATCCTATGCATATGCTTGCCTTTCCTTGCTCTCCTTCTCAGGTTAACCATTTGCCTGCCAAATAAGTTCTTTCTTGGGCTTTCTGAGGTGATATTTTAATATGGGTGACAGTTTTTGGATTTCTTATACTATTTAGACACTTCACCTATTAGGATGTTGGATCCAAAGGGACATGGCACCTAAGGCAAAGGACTCAGGGGGGTCATGCTTACTGTTCTTAATGCTAAACGGGGATCCCTAGAGAGTACTCAGGACACTTATGCCCCTCTTTTGCTGTGGTCCCTACTACACCACCTGTGCCTCTAGCTTTGAACAAGAGCCACTCAGGGTCAAGGACAAAGTAGGAGGAAGATGGAGGTCCCTAAAGAATGATTTCAGGGATTTAGGGTGCAAGCTCAAGGCAAGGACCTCTAAGGTAGTATTTTCTGAAATACTACCTGTGCCATGCGCCAGTGCAGGTAGGCAGAGGGAGCTTAATGCATGGCTCAAGCAATGGTGTAGGAAGGAGGGTTTTGTGTTTTTAGAACACTGGGCAGACTTTGCTCTTGGGTCAATCTAAATGGTAGAAGAGCCTCTGTGCTAGGGGAGAGAATTCTAGGAAGCTTGGAGAAGCTTTTACACTAGGAAAGGGGGGGTGGGTATAGATAGCAAAAATGGGGTAGATAGAGCAGATAGGAACCGGGTCCAAGTAAATGACCAGGGGGGTGGAGAAAGGGTGGGGATAAATTTAGTCAATAAGGAGTAACTCCTAGTAAATGAAGGTGTAGAAAAAGGCATGTAGGGATTAATATATGTAAAGACTTCAAAATTAATTGTATGCTAGCAAATGCAAGAAGTATGGTAGATAAAATAGGAGAGAACTAGAATTGCTGGCGGTTAATGAGAAATTGGACATAATTGGAATAACAGAAACATGGTGGAATGATGCACATGACTGGGCTGTAAATATAGAGGGCTATTCCCTGTTTAGAAGAGACAGGATTAATAGAAAAGGTGGAAGTGTGTGTTTATATTTGAAAACAGAGCTAAATCCAGTTTTTTGGGGTGATATCAATGAGGAAACTGGCCAAATTGTGGAGTCCATGTGGGTAGAAATCGAGACTAAATGTGGTGTAAAAGGTAAAAAAAAAAAAAAAAAAAAAAAAGGTGTTGGTGGGCATATGCTACAAACCACCAAATATCGATGACAATGTTGAGGCCCAACTGCTATTGCAAATGAGGAAAGCTGCCCAGTTTGGGCATACTATAATTATGGGAGATTTTAATTATCCAGATATCAACTGGAAAAATGAGACCTGTCAGAGTGCTAAGGGTAGCAGGTTTGTGAGCATACTTTGTGAAAGCTACATGTCACAAATGGTGGAAGTTCCGACAAGAAATAACAATGTATTGGACCTAGTGATAACTAATAACACAGAAATGGTATCCAATATTAAGGTAAGAGAACATTTGGGAAACAGTGATCACAACATGGTTACTTTTGAGATCAGTCTGGCAAAGCAAAAATGTATAGGTTCAACCAAAACTCTTAATTTTAAAAAAGCTAACTTCAAATTGTTAAGGGCTTCAATGCAACACATAGAATGGGATATTTTATTTAAAGGCAAAAATACTGAGGAAAAATGGTCAGAATTCAAATTTAGGTTGCAGAAATGTACCCAACAGTATATACCAATGGGGAACAAATGCAAAAGAAGTAAGTCACAGCCAATGTGGTTAACTGCACATGTAAAGAAGGAAATGGCAAGGAAAAAAAACGCATTCAAATTATTTAAGTCTAAAGGAACTGAACAATCTTTCTTAAAATACAAGGAGTGCAACAAAGATTGCAAAAAGGCAATTAGGGTAGCAAAAATAGATAATGAAACTCGAATTGCAAGGGAAAGCAAGACTAATCCAAAAAAGTTTTTCAAATATATAAATAGCAAAAACTTAGGAGGGAGTGCATTGGACCATTAAAAAATTAGATGGGTGAGTTGGTTAGTGAGGATAAGGAAAAGGCTGATGTTTTAAACACTTTCTTTGCATCAGTATATACAAGGGAGCAAGGAATGGTAGAAGAGCCTCCGCAAGTAACAAATAAAACAATACAATTAACAGATACTGGGTTAACTCAAGAAGATCTATCTTCAGGGTGTGGTTCTACTACAAGTTCCCACCCTGGGATATATCAGAAAGCGCCAAAAAGCTGTTTACAGTAGTATGATAACTAGTACACACAGTAAAAAATATATATATTCTTACATATACTCCACAATTCAATGCTAAAAAATAGTTCCAAAGGATTCTCCAGAGTCCTATGCAGCTGAATATAGGCAGGGGTCTCCAACAGCAATGCTAAAAAAAGAAAGAATAAAAACAGCGCAAATAGGCTCCTCTAAGCTTAGTATTCACCAAATTTTCCTTTTTCCTCCACCTCCACCACGTGCTCCAGATTGGCACTTACCTTTTAGGGAGGTTAAATACTGTCTCCCAGTCAAATAAATATTCCTGGTTTAAACCACAGGTAGGTTTTCACCGTTCTACTTGCCTTGGGTCTCTTCCCAGTATGTTTCTCCTTATTCTGGAACACCACCTCTTGATCCACGTTGTGTGTATATATATATATATATATACCTGCTCTCGAAAAAGTAAGCAGGTCTTACGAAACGCGTTGAGCGTTTTTACTGATAATTTTTATTGTTGTATGAGTATACATTTTATTTTATGCTCTTATATTTTCCATTTGGCTAATAAATAATAGTTTATCACTATAACATAGCGCTCTAGTACTCCAGTCCTGTTCTAGTGGTCCTACACCATATATATAGTGGGTATACACTTATAGTGTATATATATATATATATATATATATATATAACGTGGATCAAGAGGTGGTGTTCCAGAATAAGGAGAAACATACTGGGAAGAGACCCCAAGGCGAGTAGAACGGTGAAAACCTACCTGGGGTTTAAACCAGGAATATATATTTGACTGGGAGGCAGTACTTAACCTCCCTAAAAGGTGAGTGCCAGTCTGGAGCACGTGGTGGAGGTGGAGGAAAAAGGAAAATTTGGTGAATACTACGCTTAGAGGAGCCTATTTGTGCTGTTTTTATTCTTTCTTAACTCAAGAAGATGTCATGGGAAGACTAAACAAAATTAAGACCGACAAAGCACCGGGTCCTGATGGTATACATCCATGGGTTCTTCAGGAACTTAGTGCAGTGTTAGCAAAACCCCTATATTTATGCTTTAAAGATTCTATTACCACAGGCTCAGTGCCACAGGATTGGCTAACATAGTGCCTTTATTTAAGAAGGGAACTAAAAAAGAACCTGGGAATTATAGACCAATGAGTTTGACCTCTGTAGTGGGAAAACTGCTAGAAGGGATAATAAGGGACTATATTCAGGATTACAACACAAAAAATAAAATCAATAGCACGAATCAACATGGTTTTATGAAGAATAGATCATGCCAAACTAATCTTTTCAGCTTCTATGAGGAGGTAAGCAGCAACCTTGACAATGGCAAGGCAGTAGATGTAGTATAACTAGACTTTGCAAAGGCATTTGATACAGTGCCACACAGAAGGCTGGTGTATACAATAAGGAAATTGGGGCTAGGAGATAACCTTTGCAATTGGATACAAAACTGGCTGAAGGATAGGGAACAGTGTGTGGTTGTAAATGAAAAAATGTCCAATATAGTTAAATAGGAGAGTGGAGTACCTCAGGGTTCAGTATTAGGTCTGCTGCTTTTTAACATGTTTATAAATGACCTGGAAATAGCTATAGAAAACAAAATAATGATATTTGCAGATGATACTAAATTATGCAAGGTCATTAATTCAGAACAGAATATTTTCTCTCTACAGAGGGACTTGCATACACTGTCAGATTGGGCAAACATATGGAATATGAAGTTTAATGTGGGGAAGTGTAAAGTCATGCATTTGGGAGGAAACAATCCCAAGGCTACTTATGAACTTAATGGAATCATTTTAGGGGACTCATTGCTAGAGAAAGACCTGGGTATCTTTGTCAACTACAAACTTGGAAACAGTGACCAGTGTCAAACAGCAGTAGCAAAGGCAAACAAAGTCCTGTCTTGCATAAAAAGAGGTATCGAAGCAAGAGTGGATAACATTATTTTGCCATTATACAAATCATTGGTAAGACCTCACCTTGAGTATGCAGTGCAATTTTGGGCACTGGTTCTGAAAAAGGATATACTAGAACTAGAGAGGGTACAGCGGAGAGCAACAAAATTAATTAAGGGAATGGAGGACTTGACATATGAGGAACGACTAAACAAACTTCAATCTTCAATTAAGATAACGGAAAAAGCTGAAAAACTTGTCAAGGGGGGAAGGGCTTTCATTGTTTTCATACAAAGAAAATTGTCCCCTTCTGTTATCTGTACTGTCATACAACCAGACTCACATCTGAGAAGAGATGGCTTACACTAGGTAAAAGGGGCGGGGAGGGGAACTTTGCTTGTGAATATCTCATAAACCATAAAGGTTTGAGAGATAAGACTTATATCGTTCTTCATGTTTTTTTAATGCCTACAAATAAAATAAAGTTAAAACGAAGTATTATGATCCCTTTAAGGTCTGTTAAATTGTGGAATTCATTGCCCAGGGAGGTGGTTATGGCAGATACAATGGATACATTTAAGAGAAGATTAGATACATTTCTTTCAAAAGGGAATATACAGAGTTATACTGTTTATCAGTAGGCTGATCAGGAAGGTCTGATAAAGACTAATTTAATTGGTAGCAGGAAAGCTTTAAAATTCTCAGTTACTGGGGTATGAGGTGAAGGTTGAACTTGATGGACTTGTGTCTTTATTCAACCTAATTTACTATGTTACTATGTCCTCTATGGCACAATTTCCTCTTTCCCTCCAGGGGGTCCTTCATTCTTGAAAACCCCCCACTACTTTCAGGTTTGTGGCCCCTAAGGCTCCTGGAATTCCTGACCTCACTGAAACCTCTGAGGAGGAGTCTTTTGAGAGTGATACAGAGGAAGGGGACTCTTCATATGCTTTTGGCGATCCCTTTGAGACTGACCCCATGCCCTCTGCTGAGGGTCTCATTAAGGCGGTTTTAACGACCTTGTAGGTCACTACTGCCCCTAAAGAGGACCAGTCTTCTTCTAATGTCTTTCAAAGGCAAAGGAAATCCAACACTGTGTTTCCACTCAATCCCACTCTGGACCAGGTTATACTGGAGGAGTGGAAGATGCAGGACAGACTCCTTTCTCTTTCCAAGAAATTCTCAAAGCTGTACCCCTTTTCTGAGGCAGCTTTGGCTCAGTGGGCTTCACCTCCTCAAGTTGACCCCCGTATTTCCAGACTTTCTAAGTCTACTGATCTGCTTTTGGCTGACGCTACAGCACTCAAAAATATGACTGATTGGAAGCTGGAGGCTATGCTAAAGTCTAATTTTGCCATCATCGTTGCTGCCCTGCGGCCTACCTTGGCTTTTGTATGGGTCACTAGAGCTATCGCCATCTGGGGTGAACAAGTTATTGAGGCTGTCAGAAATGGCTCCCCTAAGGAGGACCTTTAGCCCTCTTGGCCAACATGTCTGAGGGTCAGACGTGTCACTGATGTTCTTTTTGTTGCTGTCAAACTTGAAGATAAGGCTTTTGCCTTCTCTGTTTCTGCTAGATGCACACTGTGGCTGGAGATTTGGTCTGCTGTCATCTCTTCTAAGAAGTCCCTTTTTCAGGGCAAATCAGTGAGGCCACTGGAGTCAAGGGTACTCTGCTACCTCAGGTCTCCAAATGCCCTAACATGGAGAGGAAACAACATCTTTTTCGTCCTCGCCAGAACGAGGTGCAAAGGAACTCCTCAATGATGTGTTAAGAGACCATTTGCAATACTCTGTTGTAGTATACTTATCCATTCCCCCACTTTGGAGACTCATCTTACTGATGTGTCCAGGGTATTACAACTATTGAGGGAGAATGGGCTATACTGCAAACTAGAGAAATGCGAGTTCCACAAGTCACAAGTGATATTCCTGGGGTATGTTATTTCCAAATCTGGCTTTGCGATGGACCCCCAGAAGTTATCAGCAATTTTGGAATGGCCCCGTCCGGTAGGACTTGAATCGCTGCAAAGATTCCTGGGCTTCGCGAACTATTACAGGAGATTTATCAAAAACTTCTCCTCTGTGGTCAAACCGCTTACAGATATGACTTGTAAGGGGCGCTGATGCCTCTAACTGGTTTTCCGCTGTGCTATTAGCCTTTGAAAAGCTTACGACAGCATCTTGTATGGCACCAATATTGATACACCCTAATCCCGCCCTGCCCTTTACTCTAGAGGTAGATGCATCTGACGCAGGAGTAGGCACCCTTCTGTCTCAGCAATCGGCCCCGGGTGAGGCACTTCTCCCTTGTGGATACTTTTCTAAGAAATTATCCAAGGCAGAGCAGATTTATGACATTGGTGATAGAGAGCTGCTGGCCATCATTTTGGCTCTCAAGGAATGGTGTTACCTTCTGGAAGGCACCAAGGCTCCTATTTTGATCCTGACGGACCATAAAAATTTAACCTACCTGTCTGAGGCGAAACGTTTATCTGCCCGCCAAGCCCCATGGGCTTTATTTCTCTTCAGGTTCCACTTTATTGTGTCATACCTTCCAGGGTCCAAGAACATCCGTGCGGACGCACTATCCCGTCATTATTGTTCCAATTCTAAGGAAGAGTCCTCGCCTTCCCCAATCAATCTGGCAGACCGTATTCTGGCCACTATTCGTACTAGTATCACCTCTCCTTTGGGAGAGGAGATTTTGGCAGCCCAGGCTTCTGCTCCAGCAGAGAAACCTAGTGGGAGATGTTTTGTGCCAGCCCGACTACGCACTAAACTCCTGGAGACATACATCCAAGACCGCCGGTCATATGGGGTGTAACCAGTTGATTTGGGCTATCTCTCGATTGTTTTGGTGGCCAAGCTTGAGGAAGGATTGTGCAGCCTTCGTGGCAGCTTGTTCCACATGTGCCTGAAACAAATCCCCTAGATGCCTGCCTGTGGGTCTCTTGCAACCTATTCCGAATGGGGATCATCTGTGGTCATATCTGTCAACAGATTTTATGGTTGACCTTCCTGTGTCCTTGGGTTACACGATAATCCTTATGATAGTGGATAGGTTCTCCAAGATGGCTCACTTTGTACCAATCCTAAAAATTACCATCTGCACAGCTATTGGTGAAGATTTTCGCTAAGAAGGTATTTCGACTTCATGGCATACCGAAGGTGATTGTATGAGACAGGGGGAGCCAGTTAATTTCCAGATTCTAGTGGTGTTTTTGCTCCCAAATGGGAATTCAGCTTGCCTTTTCCTCTGCCTACCACCCTCAATTGAATGGTGTGGCCGAAAAGATCCAACCAAAGCCTAGAACGATTCCTTCGCTGTTACATAAGCAACCACCATGATAATTGGGCTGCTTTGTTACCTTGGGCGGAGTTTGCCAGGAATTGTGCCATTAACTCCTCTTCTCAGAGTTCTCCGTTTCTGATTAATTATGGCTTTCAGCCATCCGCTCTTCCAGAGACTTTTGAGGCACAAGCTATTCTGGCTCTGGATGAGCACTTACGGGCTCTCCATTCCTCTTGGGTACAAGTGCAGAATACCCTACATAAGAAGCAGGCTGACCGTAGACGATTACCGGTCCCTACCTTTCAAATAGGGGAGAGGGTATGGCTGTCTTCCCGCAATCTTAACCTTCAGGTACCTTGCAGAAAGCTGGTTCCTCGGTTTGTGGGTCCATTTCAGATCATTCGAAAAATCAATCCAGTGACTTACGCACTAGAGTTTCCGAGCACTATGAGAATCCACAATGTATTCCATGTCTCCCTGCTCAAACCATTGGTATGCAACTGCTATACTTCCACTTTGGTTCGCCCAGCCCCCATTCGGGTGGGAGACCATGATGAATATGAAGTGCAGACACTTCTAGACTCCTGGAGAATTAGGGGTCGATTACAATATTTGGTACACTGGAGAGGGTATGGCCCGGAGGAACACTCTTGGGTCTCCTTGGAGGATGTACATGCTCCTCTTCTGATTCGTCTATTTCATTCCCATTTTCCCGACAAACCACGCCCTGGCCTGTGAAGAGGGGCCATTGAGGGGGAGGTACTGTCAGCACCTTATGCGGCGGCTGCTCGAGCCAACCGCAGTTACTTCTAGAGGCTCCAGCCACATTTCCCGTCCTTTGGGGTTGCTTCCAGTAAGGCAGGCTCGTGTTGGCAGCTCAGCCACTGGGACATGGCGTGCGGCTCTGCATAATCTCCTGCAGGCGGGCGACGGCATTCTCGTCATTTTTGGCACAAGTCCAGAGTCAGGACGTGCGCTCTATTTAAAGTGACAGCCACGTCTTGGCTGCTCCTCCTCCTTCCTGTCCCCCTGCCTATTTGAACTGCCTGGACTTAGGGCTTAGTTGCCCTTTTGTTTGTGTCCAGTCCTAGTGTTTGGGCTCAGTGTATGATTTGGCTTGTCTGACTAACTGATCTGGTGCTGACCTGTGGCTCTGTCCGACTTCCCGCTCTGTGTATGACCCCTGGCTTGTTGGACATCCATTCTGGTGCAGACCTGCAGCTCTGGCAGACTTACCGTCCCGTGTGTCATTCCCGGCTTTGGCTGACTACCCGCTACGTGTATGACCTCTGGCTTGTCTAATTATCCGTTGTGGTGTTGACCTGGGGCTATGTCCACTGCATATCCAGCATACCAGCACTTCAGTGGACATCCTTCCTGCTGCAAACCTGTGGCTCTGGCTGACGACCCCCTTTGTGTATGACCTCTGGCGTGTCTGACCACCCTAGCTAGCGCTGACCGTTGGTGTTATCTACTACCTTGCTTGTGGCTGTCATGTCCTCCTCCCCGTCGCTCGCGCGGCGGGTTCTGCCATCTTCCTTCTTTTCCGGGTTTCGTCAACGTCACCATGTTCACGTGGTGACGTCATCCTCTTCCTGCACTTCCGGGTTTGTGATATATATAGCCGCGCGCCGCTTATAGCGTTCAATAGTGCTGTCCTGTAGCTCTCTGCCTTGCCAGCCGCTCCAGTTCTGTGGCTTCCTGGTTCTGCCTGCCCCTTGCCGTGTCCCCCTGCCTCTCCTGGCCTTCCATCTTGTCTTCCAGTATCTGTAGCCAGTTGCCTTCCTCTTGTCCAGCTGCCTCCCTGCATCTTGTCCAGCTAGCCTTCCTGCATCTTGTCCAGCTAGCCTTCCTGCATCTGTAGTCCAGCTAGCCTTCCTGTATATCTTGGCTGGATACCTTCCTGCCATCTACTGCTCCCAGTTTCCTGGCTTCCTGCTCAGGAAATCCTTCTTCTGCCTGTCCCCCTACCTGCTCTCTATCCTACTAGCCTCTGGACTTGCCTTAGTGAGTCCCTGTACTATTTTGGAAATAGACCTTCCCTGGGGTTGGTGGTGGGTGTCCTCACTGTAGTGCGTTCTTCTGGGCCTTCTTCGGCTCAACCAAAGGAGGTCATCTGGCTTCACGGCCAGCACCTTTATACGGCCTCGGCCGCAGCACAACGCACTACAGGGGGCCTGCGAACATCAGCCACGCTCCCCAGCGACGCACTCAAGCCTTCACTTTACCAGCCCTTGTTGGAGGAGTCGCTGTATCCGTGACTACTCTTCTTGTTAGAGCTTTAATCCCAGGGGTTCCTGACATTATAATCGCACCACCCTCCTAGTCTTATGGCTACTGACCCCGCTGAGCTGTCTAAGGCCCTTCTACAGCAGGGCGCCGTGCTGAGCCATCATGCGACGCAGCTAGTGCAGCTCGACCAGAAGCTAGATACCATTACGCAGTTGTTGCAGCAGATGCAACAAGAAATAGGAGCTCCCAGAGCCACTGAGCCCACCATGGTGCATGCTATGCCGCTGCCTTGTCCTGCCTTTTCGCCCTCTCTTCCCCGTCTCCCTCTGCCGGAGCGATTCGATGGTTCATCCACCGACGTACGGGGCTTTCTGAACCAGTGTCTTTTGCACTTTCACTGCCAGCCTGAGTCCCACTCTTCATCCCAAGCCAAGATTGCCTTTGTTGTGTCCCTCCTTAAGGGCCAGGCCTTGGCTTGGGTCACCCCCCTGCTGGATCATCGGTCTCCTGTCTTAGACGACTTCGATGCATTTCTTTCAGCCTTCAAGGCGGTATTCGATACACCGGGTCGCCAGTCCAGGGCCGAGGCGGCCTTGTTGGAGATAACACAGGGACAACGTTCTTTGTCACAGTATGCGGTTGAATTCCGCACGCTGGCCTATGATACCGATTGGGGTGCCAGTGCCCTCAAAGCAGCCTTCCGCAAGGGTCTTCATGACCGCCTTAAGGATGAATTAACCACCCGGCTTATTCCCGACACGTTGGAGGGTTTGGTGGCGCTCTGCTCTTCTTTTGAACACCGGTTGTCTGAGAGACGGAGTGAGAGAGATCGGGATTGTAATCGTCGTCCTGCTCCTTGACCCCCTATCCGTCTGGCTGCCCGGTTCCAGCATCCACCCACCACTTCCAACACAGATCCAAAACCCATGGAGATTGGCCGTGTCTACCACCTGTCAGATGAGGAAAAGGCCAGACGCCGTGCGGCTGGATTATGCCTTTACTGCGGAGCCCCTGGCCATTTAGCACGCGAATGTCCTAACAAACAGGGAAACGCCAGGACTTAGGTGGTGGGCGAGCCTCCCTAAGTCCGGCCACCATCCCCAACAGCCGGAACCGGTGCCTTAGTGTTTCAGTCATCCTCTCTTGGAATGGCCACACCCTAGCCACACAGGCCTTCGTCGACTCCGGTGCTTCTGGCCTCTTCATGGATGCTAATTTCGCCGCACAGCACAGAGTTCCTCTGCAACCCAAGTATCCACCCCTACACGTGCTGGCTATTGATGGGACACCCGTGGGGAAAGGGTTGATCACTCATTCAACCCAGCCATTAACAGTGCGCATGAGCAGCAACCTTGCTGACTCCACTGTGCTGGATGTCATTACCTCGCCTAACACCCCAGTCATCCTGGGGTATCCTTCGTTGTGCTCTGCCAACCCTCACATCGACTGGGCAACCGGGTCTCTTGGATTCTCTAGCTCTGCTCCCATGAACGCGGTTGGTTCTGCCGCTCTGTTCTGTACTCTTACTTCCGGTTCTTCCTTACTGATTCCGGAACCTTACAGGGATCTCGCTGAGGCCTTCAGCAAACAACGGGCTGAGACCCTTCCGTCGCATCGCCCATATGACTGCCCTGTGGATCTACTTCCTGGCACCATGCCTCATTAATGACATTTTCCGGGATCTCCTGTCCTCTTTTGTTGTCATATATCTGGATGACATTTTGGTGTATTCTTCCTGCCTTTCCGAGCACCGTGTCAATGTACGGCAGGTCCTGGAGCGGTTGCGGGCCAATCACCTTTATGCCAAATTGGAGAAATGTCTCTTTGACCAGACCAGTCTTTCCTTCCTGGTTTACGCTGTTTCACCTAGAGGCCTGGCCATGGACCCTGTTAAGGTCTCTGCCTTCTAGACTGGCCTCTTCCTCAGACTCTCAAGGCGGTTCAACGCTTTATTGGATTCGCCAATTACTATCAGCGTTTTATCAAGGGCTTCTCCAAGGTCATACAGCCCATTGTAGCCCTTACTCGCAAGGGTGGCAACCCTTCTTGTTGGTCCCCAGAGGCCATGTCAGCCTTCACCGCCTTAAAGCAGGCGTTTTGTATGGCGCCCATCCTGTCCTATCCGGACCCTCTTCAGCCTTTCATTGTTGAGGTCAATGCATCCGAATCGGCTGTGGGAGCGGTTCTTTCTCAGCGGTCCCCTTCCACTGGAGTTCTTCATCCATGCTCCTCCTTTTCCCAGAGCTTCTCCGCACCGGAAAGAAACTACGACACCGGCAATCGCGAGCTCCTGGAGATTAAATTGGCGCTACCTTCTTGAGGGTTCTCCCCACCGGATAACTATATACACTGACCACCAGAACCTGGCTTATCTGGCTACTGCCAAGCGTTTGAATGCCCGACAGGCCGGTGGTCGTTATTCTTCTCACACTTCGATTTCTCTATCTCCTACGCTCCAGGTACTAAGAACACCAAGGCTGATGCCTTGTCGCGTCTCCAAGAGCCATCTGTTGTCTCTGCTGTGCCAGACACTATACTGCCCTCCTCTTGTTTCTTAGCCTTCTTGGCTACCAGGACCTTGCAACGTATCCGGGATGCTCAGACCTCAGCCCCTGCTGGAACCCCACATTCGGCCGGGGCACTATATGTTCCCTCACAATACTGGCCAGAGGTTCTTCGTTGGGCCCATCATTCTTCTGTTGGTGGTCATGCTGGCGTATCTAGGACTTGTAAACTGTTGTCTCGTCATTTTTGGTGGCCTTCTATTCGAACCGAAGTGACTTCTTTTGTTTCCTCCTGCACCATCTGTGCCCACATGAAGACACCCCGCTGAAGACCACCAGGGCTTCTTTACCCCTTTCCTGTTCCTGCTTTTCCTTGGTCCCAACTCGCTATGGATTTCATTGTTGACCACCCGGTCTCTTCTGGCATGACGGTTATATAGGTGGTCATCGACTGCTTTTCTAAGCAGTGCCATTTGGTCCTGCTTCCCAAACTGCCCACTGCCTCAGATCTTGCTGACCTTTTCATTTCTGAGATGGTCCGTATCCATGGTATCCCCCTTCATATAACATCCGATCTGGGTCCTCAGTTCATCTCAGCCCTCTGGAAGTCCTTTTGTGCTCGCCTGAGTGTCACTCTACAGTTCTCATCTGGCTACCATCCTCAGACGAACGGTCAAACGGAGAGGCTGAACCAGTCCTTGGAGCACTTCTTGCGTAGTTACTGCAACCACCAACAGGACGATTGGTGTCGCATTCTTCGCCTGGCTGAGTTCTCCTTGAACTCTCACTACCACTCCTCTTTGGGCTGTTCGCCCTTTTTTGCTGCTCTGGGTTACAACCCCAGAGTCTTGCTGGTCTCTCCGGGTACTGCTTTGGCGCCCGCTGCCGAGGGCCGTGTCCAGTCCTTGGTGGACCATTGGCAGCGTATTCGTTCCTCGTTGTTGCGGTCCCAAGTACATCACAAAGTCCAGGCGGATCGTCGTTGCTCTTTGGCCCTCAGATTCTCTGTCGTGACAAGGTCTGGCTTTCCACCAGGAATGTTCACCTGCGTCAGCCATCTGCCAAACTCGATCCCCGTTTTCTAGGCCAGTTCCAGGTGCTCCGTTGGCTCTCCCCGGTGGTATATCGCCTGGCTTTCCCTTCTTCTTTGCGTATGCATCCGTGTTCCACGTCTCTCTGTTGAAACTGTGGTCTCCGAGGCACCCTTCGCATCCCAGGACCCCGATCCCCAGGCCCATGATTCATAAGGACCAGGAGGAGTTAGTCATTGATGCCATCCTTGATTCCCTCCTGGTTCGTCTCCGACTCCAGTATCTTGTTAATTAGCGCGGGTACGGTCCCAAAGAACGCTCCTGGGTTCCGTCTTCGTATGCTCATGCGCCTGCCCTCCTTCGCCGCTTTCATGCGCGCTTTCCCCTTAAGCCCCGTCCTGGCCTCCGGGGCGGCCCTAGGAGGGGGGGGTGTAATGTCCTCCTCCCCGTCGCTCGCGCGGCGGGTTCTGCCGTCTTCCTTCTTTTCCAGGTTTCGTCAATGTCACCACGTTCGCGTGGTGACGTCATCCTCTTCCCTCACTTCCGGGTTTGTGATATATATAGCGTTCAATAGTGCTGTCCTGTAGCTCTCTGCCTTGCCAGCCGCTCCAGTTCTGTGGCTTCCTGGTTCTGCCTGCCCCTTGCCGTGTCCCCCTGCCTCTCCTGGCCTTCCATCTTGTCTTCCAGTATCTGTAGCCAGTTGCCTTCCTCTTGTCCAGCTGCCTCCCTGCATCTTGTCCAGCTGGCCTTTCTGCATCTGTAGTCCAGCTGGCCTTCCTGTATATCTTGGCTGGATACCTTCCTGCCATCTACTGCTCTCAATTTCCTGGCTTCCTGCTCAGGAAATCCTGTTTCTGCCTGTTTCTTGTCCAGCTGCCTCCCTGCATCTTGTCCAGCTAGCCTTCCTGCATCTTGTCCAGCTAGCCTTCCTGCATCTGTAGTCCAGCTAGCCTTCCTGTATATCTTGGCTGGATACCTTCCTGCCATCTACTGCTCCCAGTTTCCTGGCTTCCTGCTCAGGAAATCCTTCTTCTGCCTGTCCCCCTACCTGCTCTCTATCCTACTAGCCTCTGGACTTGCCTTAGTGAGTCCCTGTACTATTTTGGAAATAGACCTTCCCTGGGGTTGGTGGTGGGTGTCCTCACTGTAGTGCGTTCTCTTGGGCCTTCTTCGGCTCAGCCAAAGGAGGTCATCTGGCTTCACAGCCAGCACCTTTATACAGCCTTGGCCGCAGCACAACGCACTACAGGGGGCCTGCGAATACCAGCCACGCTCCCCAGCGACGCACTCAAGCCTTCACTCTACCAGCCCTTGTTGGAGGAGTCGCTGTATCCGTGACTACTCTTCTTGGTAGAGCTTTAATCCCAGGGGTTCCTGACAGTGGCCTTCCATTTAGTGGATAACCAACCCGGTGCAGGCTTGGGGCTCTGGTAGACTCCTTCCTATTGCCTCCCTACATTGCTGGTTCTTTCAGGTGTGGACCTGAGGCCGTGGGTACCCTTATTTCTATCTGGCTACTCCCAGGTGCGGACCTGAGGTACTGCAGACTCTCCTGTTCCATTGGTGAAACACGGTTATCTAGAGAATCACATGGTAGCAGGCTTCTATTCCTGGTAGTCGTTTCTGCACCGTTGTATGCTTCTCTTATATCTTGCATATTTTACTGTCTTGTGATATCTCTGTATACTTGTTGCCTGAATAAAGTTGGTGTTACCTTAAGTACTCGTCCTGTGTTTCCTTGTTGGTACCGTGACAAGGTGGTTTCTGAAGGGTAAAAATCCCTTCCTCCCTACAGATTCTTCAAGTCCAGAACTCCTCTGGGCCGAGAAAAGTTGCATCTTTTCAACAAGGCTGTCTAGGCTCTCTTGGACAAGGGAGTCCTGATTCCAGTTGCATTTCAAGAGAGAGGTTTAAGTTTCTATTCAACCTGTTTGTGGTGCCCAAGAGGGATGGCGGCAGTTATCCTATCTTGGACCTCAATGATCTCAATTCATTTGTGGAGACTGCACGCTTCAAGATGGAGTCTTTGCGCTCTGTCATCGCAGCTATGTGTCCAGGAGAATTCTTGCCCTCTCTGGAACTACAGGATGCTTATTTGCATGTCCCGATTCATCCGGACAGTCAAAAGTACCTCCTTTTTGCTTATAAATTGGGGCACATCCAGTTCACTGCTCTGCACTTTGGGCTTACCTCTGCTCCTTGGCTGTTTGCCAGAGTTTTAGGGGCATTGATTGCCTTCCTACACACCCTGGGGACTCAGGTGACTCCCTATATGGACTACCTTCTGCTGAAAGCTCAGTCCAGGGAACTTCTGGATCAGCAGGTTCAGGACTGTGCTCAGATTCTCCTCCACCATGGGTGGATTCTCAACATGGAGAAATCTGTTCTGGTCCCCTCTCAGGTCCTGGTCTTCCTTGGACTCAAGTTTGATATCCGTCAAGGGAAGGTTTTTCTGACAGAGGACTCCATTCAACATACCATGCATCTGGTATCCCAAGCTCTGTGGTGGCCCACAGCTCTGGTCTGCAAGTTCATGACTCTTGCTGGCCGCATGGTGTCCACCATGGAGGCGGTTCCATACTCCATGGCCCACACCAGGGATCTCCAGAGATTCACTATTTGCTCTTGGCTTTGGAATCCGGACCTCTTGGATCTCAGAGTATCTCTCCCTCCAGATGTCAGGCAGGACCTTCTCTGGTGGCTGGACAGGTACAACTTGGAGAATTGGAAACCCTTTGTGATCCAGGATTGGATCTTTGTGACGACGGACGCTAGCCTAAGGTGCTGGGGAGCTGTCCTGGGTCACCTGGGAGTTACATAGTAACATAGTAAATTAAGTTGAAAAAAGACACAAGTCCATCAAGTTCAACCTTCGCCTCATACCTCAGTAACTGAGAATTTTATAACTTTCCTGCTACCAATTAAATTAGTCTTTATCAGACCTTCCTGATCAGCCTACTGATAAACAGTATAACTCTGTATGTTCCCTTTTGAAAGAAATGTATCTAATCTTCTCTTAAATGTATCCATTGTATCTGCCATAACTACCTCCCTGGGCAATGAATTCCACAATTTAACATACCTTACCGTAAAAAAACTCTTCCTCTGCTGACGTTTAAACCTCCTTTCCTCTAATCTCAAGGGGTGTCCCCTGGTCACCTGATCAGGCCTTGGAGAAATAGCTCACCACAGAGATCCTTGTATTGACCTCTTATATACTTGTACAATGTGATAAGGTCTCCTCTTAGTCGTCTTTTCTCTAGAGTAAATAAACCAAGTTTGTTTAGTCGTTCCTCATATGTCAAGTCCTCCATTCCCTTAATTAATTTTGTTGCTCTCCGCTGTACCCTCTCTAGTTCTAGTATATCCTTTTTCAGAACCGGTGCCCAAAATTGCACTGCATACTCAAGGTGAGGTCTTACCAATGATTTGTATAATGGCAAAATAATGTTATCCACTCTTGCTTCGATACCTCTTTTTATGCAAGACAGGACTTTGTTTGCCTTTGCTACTGCTGTTTGACACTGGTCACTGTTTCCAAGTCTGTAGTTGACAAGGATAACCAGGTCTTTTTCTAGCAATGAGTCACCTAAAATTATTCCATTAAGTTTATAAGTAGCCTTGGGATTGTTTCCTCCCAAATGCATGACTTTACACTTCCCCACATTAAACTTCATATTCCATATTTGCCCAATCTGACATTGTATGTAAGTCCCTCTGTAGAGAGAAAATATCCTGTTCTGAATTAATGACTTTGCATAATTTAGTATCATCTGCAAATATTGATATTTTGCTTTCTATATCTATTTCCAGGTCATTTATAAACATGTTAAAAAAACAGTGGACCCAGTACTGAACTCTGAGGTACTCCACTCTCCACTTTAACTGTACTGGAGAATTTTCCATTTACAACCACACACTGTTCCCTATCCTTCAGCTAGTTTTGTATCCAATTGCAAAGGTTATCTCCTAGCCCCAATTTCCTTATTTTATACACCAGCCTTCTGTGTGGCACTGTATCAAATGCCTTTGCAAAGTCTAGATATACTACATCTACTGCCTTGCCATTGTCTAGGTTGCTGCTTACCTCCTCATAGAAGCTGAAAAGATTAGTTTGGCATGATCTATTCTTCATAAAACCATGTTGATTCATGCTATTGATTTTATTTTTTGTGTTGTAATCCTGAATATAGTCCCTTATTATCCCTTCTAGCAGTTTTCCCATTACAGAGGTCAAACTCATTGGTCTATAATTCCCAGGTTCTTTTTTAGTTCCCTTCTTAAATAGAGGCACTATGTTAGCTCTTCGCCAATCCTGTGGCACTGAGCCTGTGGTAATAGAATCTTTAAAGAGTAAATATAGGGGTTTTGCTAACACTGCACTAAGTTCCTGAAGAACCCTTGGATGTATACCATCAGGACCCGGTGCTTTGTCGGTCTTAATTTTGTTCAGTCTTCCCATGACATCTTCTTGAGTTAACCCAATATCTATTAATTGTATTGTTTTATTTGTTACTTGCGGAGGCTTTTCTACCATTCTTTGCTCCCTTGTATATACTGATGCAAAGAAAGTGTTTAAAACATCGGCCTTTTCCTTATGCTCACTAATCAACTCACCCATCTCATTTTTGAATGGTCCAATACACTTCCTCTTAAGTTTTTTGCTATTTATATATTTGAAAAACTTTTTTGGATTAGTCTTGCTTTCCCTTGCAATTCGAGTTTCATTATCTATTTTTGCTACCCTAATTGCCTTTTTGCAATTTTTGTTGCACTCCCTGTATTTTAAGAAAGATTGTTCAGATCCTTCAGACTTAAATAATTTGAATGCGTTTTTTTTCCTTGCCATTTCCTTCTTTACATGTGCAGTTAACCACATTGGCTGTGACTTACTTCTTTTGCATTTGTTCCCCATTGGTATATACTGTTGGGTACATTTCTGCAACCTAAATTTGAATTCTTACCATTTTTCCTCAGTATTTTTGCCTTTAAATAAAATATCCCATTCTATGTGTTGCATTGAAGCCCTTAACAATTTGAAGTTAGCTTTTTTAAAATTAAGAGTTTTGGTTGAACCTATACATTTTTGCTTTGCCAGACTGATCTCAAATGTAACCATGTTGTGATCACTGTTTCCCAAATGTTCTCTTACCTTAATATTGGATACCATTTCTGTGTTATTAGTGATCACTAGGTCCAATACATTGTTATTTCTTGTCAGCGCTTCCACCATTTGTGACATGTAGCTTTCACGAAGTGTGTTCAAAAACCTGCTACCCTTAGCACTCTGACAGGTCTCATTTTTCCAGTTGATATCTGGATAATTAAAATCTCCCATAATTATAGTATGCCCAAACTGGGCAGCTTTCCTCATTTGCAATAGCAGTTGGTCCTCATCATTGTCATCGATATTTGGTGGTTTGTAGCATATGCCCACCAACAACTTTTTTTTACCTTTCACACCACATTTAGTCTCGACTTTCTACTCACATGGACTCCACAATTTGGCCAGTTTCCTCACTAATATCACCTCGCAAAACTGGATTTAGCTCTGTTTTCAAATATAAGCACACACATCCACCTTTTCTATTAATTCTGTCTCTTCTAAACAGGGAATAGCCCTCTATATTTACAGCCCAGTCATGTGCATCGTTCCACCATGTTTCTGTTCAGGACAGATGGAATCTGGAGGAGTCACTAAAGTCCATCAATGTTCTGGAACTCAGGGCGATTCAGCATTCTCTGGCGTACTGGTCCTTTCAGGTGAGGGTTTATCCTGTCCTCGTACAGTCAGACAATGCTTCGGCTGTGGCATACATCAACAAGCAAGGAGCCACAAGAAGCAATTGGTCAGAGGTCAAGTCTATTTTGACCTGGGCAGAAGATCGCATTCTGGACATTTCTGCTGTGCACATTCCAGTGGTAGACAATGTCCTGGAGGGCTTTATCAGCCTCCAACAGGTGGACCCAGGGGATTGGGACCTCCACCCAGACGTTTTCAACTTGTTTGTGCAGAGGTGGGGTCTTCCTCAGACAGACTTGATGTCCACCAGGGACAACAGAAAGGTTCAAATGTTTTGTTCCCGTTGGAGAGATCCTCTGGCCTTTGCTGCAGACGCTCTGGAGATTCAGTGGTGTTTTCATCTGGCTTCTGCCTTCCCTCCACCACAATCCAAAGGTGCTGAGGAAGAGTCGGATGGATGGTCCAGTGGTCATCATGATTGCCCTCTACTGGACCGGGAGGCTGTGGTTCCCAGAACTAGTGACCCTCTCCATTCAGGATCCTGTTCCACAACCACTCAGATCGGATCAACTCCTTCAGAGTTATCTGTGGAAGGAGGACTTGGAGGCCGTGGCTTTCCTAAGGAGGAAAGGTTATTCTCTGTCGTCCAATACAAGTTACACTTAACTCTGGGAGGCGATCTGCTCCTTTAAGTAGGCAGGAAAATTTCTCTAAATGTATGCAGGTTGTGGAGCCTCCCTTCCCTCCTAGGCTGCAGCTTGGCCAACCACTTTGAGAATGATTTGTTCCTTTGGTGCGACAACACCAGGTGGAGAACATTCTTCAATAGTTTTAGTTTCTTTTTTATTTTCTGTCAGATATGGAATACCACCATTAGGCGGATTACCATGACTGACAAATGCCCTCCAATGTGGCTACCTCAGTATCCAGGTGCTTGTTGGTGGACCTTAAGCCCTGAGGGGAAATATCTTGGTTACAAGCGCTTCCCCAGGGATTACCCACTGAGGTAATTCTTGCTGCATGGTAATCTGAAGACAGAAGGTCTGCTGGAAAGGTGAGCTACCCTTTGAGTGCTGCAGGTTCACTTGTCCCACAGTGCCCCTTTGCTGGGCTTGTGTATGGGAGTTCTCACTGGAGCAGGTTTATGAGGTAACTTAACCCTTTGTCTGCTAGTTTGACATGTTTTTGGGGGGTTTCTGGCACTTTCCCTACTGGGTTAGTGTTTTCTGAGTATGCACACATGTTTCAGGTATGTTTTACATGTTTTTAACTTTTACTTTAACTTTTCTTAAAATTGAGTTACCGCATAGATGCCATTGCTCCATTTACTTTCTATGGGAGAACACTGTTTGGGACGTATCTCTGCAACCGCTTCACATAGCAACTTCAGAGTGGGCTCATTTTAATTGTCTACCCTTGCTCTGTCATCCGGTTTATAGTTCAAGTGTGTTGGGGGGCTTTGGGGGCTTTGAGCACTGTTTTGGGGTACTGTTTGGGAAAAACTACATTTCCCATGAACGCTTAGTTCACACCTATTTTCTGATTGGCTCCCGTTGCGGCAGCCATTTTGTGAGCTTTTCTCAGCGAGTATCCTACGCAGGGCTTGGACTCGCCTTCTCTCCTCTGCAGATTAACCCTTCCCCTGCCAGTCAAGTCTATATTTAGCGTTTCTGGGGTGAAATATTAATCTTTCACACTGTAATTGGGTGATTTACTGTACAGTTGGTTATTTTGACACTGTGAGAATGTCTATACCACTGGAGCTTGGGGCTAGATCTAAGACTAAGGAGGCTGGGATCTCAGTATCCCCCATTGCTCTTCCTGTCACGCAGGGCTACCTACAGAGTTCTCTGGACATTTATGCCCAGCATGGTCTGAGGGTCCAGACAGCAACCCAGGGACATCCAGCCATGCTATTGAGCCAGCTTGGGTGCAAGAGTTTAAGGCTGCGACTAGGGACCTTAGGTCCACATTACACCTCTTTCCATCCCAGATACAGGGGGCACTTCAAATGTGGCAGACCCCCTTTACTATCATGTCTTCCCTGCCTAAACCACAGGGAGCACCTGATGGGTCAGATTCTTCTGAGGAAGAATTGTTGCTAGATTCAGATGTTGAGGATGGTACTGTTTTGGAGCCTTCAAGGTCCCTTGGGGATCCCTTTGAAGCTGATCCTGAACCCTCCGCTAAGGGTCTGATCAGGGCTGTGTTAACCACACTTAACATTCCCTTGGTCCAGGAGGTTCCTTCTGATCCTTCTGATGTTTTTCAGGAGCCTGCTAAGCTCCTGACGTATTTTCCTCCTAACCCCACTCTTGACCATTTGGTTTCTGAGGCATGGAAATCCCTGGACAAGTCTGCTTCTGTGTCCAGGAAGTTTGCTAAGCTTTACCCCTTTTCTAAAGCTGAGCTGGCTAAATGGGTTCATCCCCCTAAAGTGGACACTCCCATATCTAGACTATCTAAATCTACTGCTTTACCTGTCTCTGACACCTCTGCACTGCATGACTGGACTGACAAGTAACTTGAGGCTTCCCTCAAGTCCATCTTTGCTTCTATTGGTACCGCTATGTGTCCAGCATTTGCTGTTGCGTGGGTTAACTGGGCTATTGCAGTCTGGACTGAACAACTCACTACGGCTGTCCGTCAGAATGCGCCTACTTCGGAGAAATTGCGTCTTCTCGCCAATATATCTGAAACGCAACACTATGTATCTGCTGCTGCTTTTGATGCCGTCCGCATGATGGCAAGGGCCTCTACTACTTCTGTGGTAGCCAGGCGTGCTCTTTGGCTCAAGATCTGGTCTGCTGACACTGCTTCCAAGAAAGTATTACTTTCTTTACCTTTTCAGGGTAAGGAACTGATTAGCGAGGCCACGGGGGGTAAGAGTACTCTCTTGCCCTTGGTCCCTAAGAAGAACTTGCCGTTTAAACGCAACCGGTCCTTTAGTTCCTTTCAAACTGAGACACGTTCCACGAATCAGGCAGTTCCGTCAGCTCCACGTTCCTCCTCCAAGCTCAAACAGCAATGGAAGCCCAAGGCTGCCTCAAAGCCCAAGGCTTCCAAGACTGCTTCGGCATGACTCACCGAACCTGGGTCCGCATCCCGCTACGGGGGGTCGTCTGCGACTCTTTCGTTGGATTTGGGAAGCTTCAGTGTCGGACTCATGGGTTTTACAGGTGTGACAGAGTGATACAAGATCCCTTTCTATTCTCTTCCTCCTTTTCGCTTTTGTCTTTCTCATACTCCGCAGGACACTGAGAAACACCGTCTGTTTGACGTCACTGTTCAGGCTCTTCTGGACAAGGATGTCCTGGAGTCAGTGCCTCTTTCAGACAGGAGTTCAGGGTTTTACTCAAACCTCTTTGTGGTAGCCAAAATGGACGGCGGATGTCGCCCTATTTTGGATTTGAAAGATCTAAACTTCTTCGTGAAAAGGACTCACTATCGCCAGGAGTCTCTGTGCACAGTGATAGCTGCCATGTCTCCGGGGGAGTTTCTTGCTTCCCTGGACCTTCAGGATGCGTATTTACATATACCGATCCATCAGGAGAGCAGGCGGTATCTGCGCTTTGCATGCGACAGAGGACATTTTCAGTTCTCAGCCCTGCCATTCGGTCTGAAAACGGCTCCTCAGGTGTTCCAACGAGTTCTGGGGGCCTTGATATCCGTTCTCCATCGAGACGGCATCAGAGTGACTCCTTACATGGATGACTTTCTATTGAAGGCCTCATCGGTGGATCTTCTTCATCAGCAAGTTCAGACCTGCATGCAAGTCCTCACCCATCACGGATGGATTGTCAACTTGGACAAGTCGGATCTTGTCCCATCCCAGCAACTGATATTCCTGGGTCTTCTATTCGATACTCAGAGGAGCATGGTGTTTCTACCGGATGCAGTAGCCCATCAATTTGCCCACAGGATATCAGCAATTCTGTCTCAGGATCTGGTCCCAGTTCAGAGGTTGTCTTCTCTGGTGGGGAAGTTCATCTCCATGATAGAGGTGGTTCCATTCGCCATGGCGCACACCAGGGAACTTCAGAGGTTTGTGATTCAGGTGTGCAGGGATCGACCAGATCATCAGAGGTTATTGGTGTCCCTTCCCCCTCATATGGAATTGAGCTTGGAGTGGTGGCTGGATCTTTCCAATTTGCTGAAAGGGAGATCCTTTCTGATCCCCTACTGGACCACGGTCACAACAGATGCCAGCCTCTCGGGCTGGGAAGCTGTTCTGGGTCGCTTCAGCGCTCAGGGGAAGTGGTCCATGGAGGAGTCCCTTCTTCCAATCAACATCCTGGAACTTCGAGCGATATTTCATGCTGTCTGTCATTGGGTGGCTCAACTGGAAGACTGTCCAGTCTGAATGGAGTCCGACAATGCCACGGCAGTGGCCTACATCAACAGACAAGGCGGAACAAGAAGTCTTGCCGCCTAGTTAGAGGTCAAAGCCATTCTGTCCTGGGCAGAAGTTCATGTTCCTGTCATTTCTGCAGTGCACATTCCAGGCATAGACAACATCATGGCTCACAAACTCAAGTGTGCTCTGGAGTAATTTTAATTGAACAGTTGGACATCCCAGCATTGGAAAAAGTGTTTTTGTGTTTACATTCTAACCTGCAGTAAGAAGGTTAAAGGGTTAAAGTTTAAAAGGTTGTGTTTTTCTCTGGGAGTGTGTGTAATTAATTAATTAAGGGAGGGGTTTGTGATCAATCCCCTGTGTAGGCCTGTATAAATCTAGGTACAGGACTCACAGAGCTTGCTCACAAATAGAGCGTGCTCTTTACTAAGTGCTCTGAAATAAGTGTACAGTTTGTGAAACACAGGAGTCAGAGGAACACAGGTAAATTAGTTGCTTACATTTAAGGAACTCACACTTGCACCATACATGATGAGCAAGTTTGGAGATCTCACTCCGTGCACATCATGCCATATGTATGCATGCTTGGAACAGCAGTTCCAGGGTCCATACCGCTGTAGCAAATGTGAGCAAGTGGCCCTTCTAGAAGCTCAGATTGGAGCTCTAGAGAGTCATATTGCAACATTGAGAGACATTGACAACCTTGAGACGAGTCTCTTGGTAACGGAGCAGAGTCTAGCTGGGTCACCTAGCAAAGAGGGAGGAGATCAGCTAGAAAGGAACCAGGCACATAGCTGGGTGACAGTTAGAAGTGGTTGCAGTGGGGGAGGGAAGAGGAAGAGGGCAGCCAGTCCTGAGTTTTTCCATCCAAACAAATTTGCTCATTTAAGTGAAGATGTTGGGGAGGCAAACCCAGAAGTGGAATTGCTGGAGAAGACTGTTCTCCCTAACAGCCGGGAGAACAGCTCCTCTAGCACAGAGGGGATCCAGAGGAAAGTGAAGCCTAGGCAGGTTGTGGTGGTAGGGGACTCCATTATTAGGAGAACAGATAGGGTAATCTGTGGCTCTGATCGCAGCAACCGAATGGTTTGCTGTCTCCCGGGTGCCCGGGTTCGGCATGTTGCAGACAGGGTGGACAGATTATTGGGAGGGGCTGGAGAGGATCCAGCTGTCTTGGTGCATATTGGTACCAATGACAAAGTTAGAGGAAGGTGGAGAGTCCTAAAAGGTAATTTTAGGGATTTAGGCAGTAAGATTAGGAACAGGACCTCCAAGGTAGTATTCTCAGAGATACTACCCGTGCCATGCGCTACGCCAGAGAGACAGCGGGAGATTAGGGAGCTCAATGCATGGCTGAAGTCTTGGTGTAAGAAGGAGGGCTTTGGGTTTTTAGAGCACTGGGCTGATTTTGCTTTGGGGTACAGTCTCTATAGCAGGGATGGATTGCACCTGAATGCAAGAGGGTCTCAAGTGCTTGGGGAGAGGATTACTAGACGGTTGGAGGAGATTTTAAACTAGGAAGGGGGGGAGGGGCCAATAAATACTGGGATAGATAGTATAGAAAGGGAAGGTGATGTAGTTAATAACCAGGTGGGAGGATCTGGGGGCGGGGTTAGTACAGATGATAGGGAGAAGCCTATAAGCCACATCAAAATTAAATCACAAATGGAACACAGCAGTGGCATAAATTGTATGCTTGCAAATGCCAGAAGTTTAACTGGTAAAATAGGGGAACTGGAGCTGGTAGCTGAAATTGAAAACTATGACTTGATAGGCATAACAGAAACATGGTGGGATGACACACGTGATTGGTCAATCAATTTAGAGGGCTACATGTTATTTAGAAAAGATAGGTCAAGCAAAAGAGGTGGTGGGGTCTGTCTGTATATCAAACCAGCATTATTGCCTCAATTGCGGGAAGATATATGTGATGACAGTAGTGAACATGTGGAATCCCTGTGGGTTGAAATAGTGGGTTGAATTAGTGGGTATTTGTTATAAACCACCAAACATTGGTGACCTTGAAGAAACACAGCTATTAATGCAAATAGAAAAGGCTTCCCAAATAGGGAGAACTATAATTATGGGGGATTTTAATTATCCAGAAATAGACTGGAAAAATGGAACAGCTAACTCTGCTAAAAGCAGCAAGTTTCTGAACTTGTTCAATGACAATTTTTTGTCACAACTAGTGCAGACCTCAACCAGAGGGAATGCATGTCTGGATTTGGTAATAACTGACCATGAAGAACTTATCTCTAACATCCAAGTAAGGGAGCACTTGGGGAATAGTGACCATAACATGGTATCGTTTGAGATTAATTCAAAAAAACAAGTTGATATGAGTTCCACCAAAACACTGAATTTTAAAAAGGCCAACTTTAGCAGGTTTAATTCATCCCTTGGTCTCGTTGACTGGGATAAAATATTTTCAGGAAAAAACACAGAAGGTAAGTGGAATGCCTTCAAAATAACATTGCAAAAATACACATATAAATTTATCCCTGTTGGAAACAAATACAAAAGAAGCAAATTGAAACCAATGTGGCTAACCAGTAAAGTAATTCATGAAATAAATAACAAGAAAGCGGCATTTAAACATTACAAAGCTGAGGGATCAGCAGAGGCATTTGCAGAATACAAAAATGTCAACAAAACCTGTAAAAAGGCTATTAAATTAGCTAGACTGGAGAATGAAAAAAATATTGCTAAGGAGAGCAAAAGCAACCCAAAAAAATTCTTTAAATACATTAATGGCAAAAAATTAAAGTCTGATAATGTTGGGTCCTTGTTAGCTGAAACGGGTGAGATGGTCAAAGGTGACAGAGAGAAGGCAGATATTTTAAATAATTTCTTTTCTTCTGTTTTTACCAAGGAAGACCCATTGGACAAGAATCTGCAAACTACTTTTACAGAACAGTCACAGCAAGCATGGGACTGGCTAACACAAGAAAAAGTGTTAAAACAATTGAATGGTGTCAAGGTAGACAAAGCTCCGGGGCCAGATGGTATACACCCACGGGTACTTAAAGAGCTAAGCCAGACCCTGGCCAGACCGATATATCTGATTTTCAGGGATTCTTTTATTTCTGGTATGGTGCCCATGGAGTGGCGTAAAGCAGATGTGGTGCCCATATTTAAAAAGGGATCAAAGTCCCAGCCAGGAAATTACAGACCCGTAAGCTTGACATCTGTGGTAGGGAAGCTGTTTGAAAGGTTGCTAAGGGAATATATTCAAGAATTCTGCTGGAACAGGAATATCATTAGCAATAGCCAACATGGCTTTGTGAAAGATAGGTCTTGTCAAACAAACTTGATCGCATTTTATGAAAAAGTAAGTAATAATATAGATGAGGGAGCGGCGGTTGACGTGATCTATTTAGACTTTGCCAAGGCATTTGATACAGTTCCACACAAGAGGTTACTGTACAAATTGAATGAAATAGGACTAGGGGAAAATGTTTGTGAGTGGATTGGAAATTGGCTGAAAGATAGAATGCAAAGAGTGGTAGTAAATGGCAAGTTCTCCAGTTGGATAAACGTGATAAGTGGAGTGCCTCAGGGATCTGTCCTGGGTCCTCTTCTTTTTAATTTGTTTATTAATGACCTCCCAGAGGGCATAGGAAGCCATGTATCAGTGTTTGCCAATGACACAAAATTAAGTAAGGTAATAAAGTCTGAACTGGATGTGTCTTCATTACAAGAGGACTTGGACAAATTGAGTAACTGGGCAGGCAAATGGCAAATGAGATTCAATATAGACAAGTGTAAAGTTATGCATTTTGGGTATAATAATAAAAATGCAACATATAGTTTAAATGGTGTTTCTCTGGGGAAATCTACGAATGAAAAGGATTTAAGAGTAATGGTAGACAATAGACTTTGCAGTAGCATGCAATGCCAGTTGGCAGCTGCAAAGGCCAATAAGATATTGGCATGTATTAAAAGGGGTATTGACTCAAGGGAGGAAGATATAATTATGCCTCTTTACAGGTCCATGGTAAGACCCCACCTAGAATATGCTGTTCAATTCTGGGCACCCTTTCTGAAGAAGGACATTATGGAACTAGAGAGAGTGCAGAGGAGGGCTACAAAACTAGTAAGGGGAATGGAAAGTTTTAGTTATGAAGAGAGGCTAGAAAAGTTAAACTTGTACACACTAGAGAAACGGCGTCTTAGAGGGGATATGATAACACTATATAAATATGTTCAAGGCCCATATAAAGGGCTTTCAAAAGACCTGTTCATTAACAGAACAGTACACAGGACAAGGGGCCACCCGCTTAGACTTGAGGAAAGGAGATTTAGTCTACAACAGCGGAAGGGTTTCTTTACAGTAAGGACAATAAAGGTATGGAATGCACTTCCGGAGGAGGTGGTGCTATCAAATACATTAGATGCCTTTAAAAGGGGCCTGGATACTTATTTAAAAGAGCATAATATAGAGGGCTATGCACGTTAGTATTGGGATTAATATTTAGTTAGGGCTTGTTGATCCAGGGAGAAATCTGATTGCCATTTGGAGTCAGATGCCTTCTTTTGGGTCAGCGATGGTAAACAGGAATAGGAAAAGGGTTGAACTGGATGGACGCAAGTCTTTTTTCAACCTAAATTACTATGTAACTATGTAACTATGGCAGACTTCCTCAGTCATCACACAGCGGACAGTGGAGAGTGGGAGTTACACCCCGAGGTGTTTCAACTCCTTGTTCAGAGATGGGGGATACCCCATGTGGATCTGATGGCGACGCGACACAACAGGAAGATTCCAGTGTTCTGCTCTCAGTGGAGAGATTCTCTGGCTCTAGCTGTCAATGCCATGTCCATTCCTTGGACATTCCCTCTGGCCTACATCTTTCCTCCCCTTCCAATGTTGATAAGGGTGTTACGGAAACTGAAGATGGACCGTTGCCCGGTCATCCTGATTGCTCCACATTGGCCTCATCAGTCTTAGTATCCGGAGCTTCTGGCTCTATCGGTGGCGGAGCCATTTCCACTCCCATCCTGTCCGGATCTTCTTCTGCAGGGTTACCTGTGGAAGGAAGATGTTCATCAGCTCAATTTGATGGCCTGGAGGTTGAATCCTCTATTTTAAGGAAGAAAGGTTTTTCTTTTGCTGTGGTGACTACTATGCTTAGTGCCCGTAAGCCTGTTTCTTCCAAGATCTATCACCGGGTCTGGTCGACTTTTGTGTATTGGTGTGCTGACAGGGATCTGTCCCTTGATTTTGATCTACCTACTGTCCTTGCCGGACGGTGTGGACAAGGGACTCAGTTTGAGTCCTCTTAAGGTTCAGACTTCTGCGCTTTCTGTCTTCTTTCAAAAGCGCATTGCTATCCTTCCTGATGTCAAGGTTTTCTTCCAGGGTGTTGCTCATGCTCGTCCAGCCTTCCGGAATCCCACTCCTCAGTGGGATTTTAATTTGGTTTTGGGCATTCTCCAACGTCCTCTCTTTGAGTCTTTGGCTACTATTCCTCTATGTCTCTTGACTTGGAAAATGGCCTTTCTCCTGGCGATCGTGTCCGTTCGCCGGGTTATGGAGTTGCAAGCTCTTTCCTGTAAACCACCATATCTGGTGTTTCACAAGGATAAGGCGGTGCTTTGTACCTCCAAGGAGTTTTTACCTAAAGTGGTCTCCGCATTTCACATCAGTCAGGAGATTGTGGTACCCTCTTTCTTCTCTAACCCCTCTTCTGACAAGGAGAGAGATCCTCACTTGTTGGATGTGGTGCGTTGTCTCAAGTTTTATGTCCATCGCACTGAATCTGTCAGGAAATCAGACACTCTGTTCGTCATTCCTGAGGGTCCTAGGGTAGGACGACCGGCATCCAAAGTGACTATTGCGTCATGGATCAAGTCCACTTTTCGTAGGGCCAATGAGTTGAGGAATAAGCATGTTCCCTTTCGGGTCACGGCTCATTCCACCAGGTCTATTGGGGCCTCTTGGGCCTATAAGAATCAGGCTTCTGCTGATCAGCTGTGCAGGGTGGCTACTTGGTCCTCTGTGCACCCCTTTTCGATGCACTACCGTGTGGATGTGCTGGCCTCAGCTGATGCCAGCTTTGGGAGGAAGGTCCTGGAGGCAGACTTGCCTGTCTAGGATCTTCTTCTCAGGTTCTTAGTGCTTCCTTTGCTGTTGAGCCATGTTTGCTCTAGTTCAGTGTGCTGTGTAACAATTCCTGGGGTGTTTTTCCCCTGTTCAGTGTCCGTTGACACTTTAGTTTTGTTGGGCTTCTTTGACCAGTTGGTTCATAGAGGTTCTGGTGACTTTGGGGGCCTTGCACCTGGTCCTTGCCTTCTTCCCACCTCTGGGGAACTCAATGGTTGGACATCCCAGAGTTACCAGTAACCTGTATTGGACGACAGAGAAAAGAGAATTTTAGTCTTACCTGTTAAATCCTTTTCTCTTAGTCCATACAGGTTACTGGTCTCCCACCCTGTCAAGGGACAATGCTTGGCTCTCCTGTGGCAGTACGTGGGAGTCCTTTAGGACATGCTCACTGGAGTCTTCTTCTCTTCTACTATCTAGTCAACATTTTGTGTCTCAAATCATTCTGGAGCTGGTTGGCTAAGCTGCAGCCTAGGAGGGAAGGGAGGCTCCACCCCCTGCATACATTTAGAGAAATGTTCCTGCCTAATTAAAGGGGTGGATCACCTCCCAGAGTTACCAGTAACCTGTATGGACTAAGAGAAAAGGATTTAACAGGTAAGCCTAAAATCCTCTTTTCTCCTGAGGTGATCTCTACTATAATCCAGGCTAGGAAACCTGTCTCTTCCAAAGCTCACCACAGGGTTTGGTCTATTTTCCATTCTTGGTGTGTTTACAGGGACCTGTCTTCACAAGAGTTTGATCTCCCAGTGGCCCTGTCCGTTTTACAGACGGTGTGAACAAAGGGCTCAGTCTTAGCTCCTTGAAGGTTCAGACTTCGGCTCTCTGTCTTTTTCCAGAGAAAAATTGCCTTCTTTCCAGTTGTCAAGGTCTTCTTTCAGGTGGTCGCTCATGCCTTCCCTGCCTATAAGCCTCCTACTCCCCAGTTGGACCTTAAATGATGTATAAGAAACAGAACTCCGTTCTTCACTTATCTGATCATTTAAAGAAGATCCAGATGGAAAAGATAAGTGATTAATCAGTGTAAAAGAAGCCTCTTCTCTCTTTGGTACTAATCCCAAAGGGGACAACCTGAATTCTTTAAAAGGGGTTTGCAAAAAAGGCCACAATTTCAGGATAATCCTCAGCAGACTTTAAATTCATCACAGTGTTTTGGTAGACTAAAACCTTGTACAAAGCCCTGTCTAAGTAGTCCTGCTGTCTCCTTGTCTGGATAAGCTCTTAGCCAAGGCAACATTCCTATCAAGCTCACAAGGGTGACTGCTTTTCAAAAATCCCCCTTTCTGTACTGTGGGTGCTGATAAGTTTTGCTTTTTAAAGCAACGAAAATTCGGATGACTGCCTCCACAAGTCATGCACTCGTGTTTAAATTTGCAATTATTTGTAAATTTACATTGACTTTCATTGAATGCCCAACAGGTACTTTTCTTATAATTCAGATATTGAATCAATGCATTATTCTTTTGCAAGTTCCCAGTCGCATGTTAGGACATCAGTAAAACCCAGAGCACTACATCCTTTTGACCCCAAGCTACTGCATTATGAACCACTATTTTTTGTCACACCTGCTCATCATAATGGAACCTTGCGAACCCACCAAATGTCCTAAAGGCTTCTTAAACTATTTTCAGATGTTTGAAAAGGCCTGAGCAAAGCTCTGGGTGCTTCTCCCCCATGACTGCTGCAAATATTGAAAAAGCCCGTTGCCAATTGTGAAAAGTGCAGGGATAGGCCTCCTTCTGTCAAAATCCGATTTTTCATCACTTTTCTTTGGAAGCTGGCAATACAGATAAAATATGTAAAAATTCACCCTTCCAATTTTTTTCTTTAACCTGTGTTGACAGATGGAAGCCTAAAGGAGACGAGCTATATGTAAATGCTTTGTTTAAACAACTTTCATTAATGCTTGATACAGTTTTCTTTCTTTAAGCTATCCCACTGAACTTCCAACCCAGCTGACATATCTGTACCTTGAAAGCTATCAGCAGGCTCATTAATTTCCCAAACATTACCTATTTCAGATACTTTTGGTTGTAACTGCTTCAGAATCTCAGCTAGGGAGCTCAAAACATCCCCTAAAGCTTTAGAGTTAAGTACATAAGCAGCACACTCACCAGTTTTCTCTGCTGATAGCTGTGAAGCAATAACTGCAGCACTGGGAGCTGGACTTGCTGGCATCACGTCAGCTTGTAGTTCTCACTCTGGTCGTCTCTCAGGATTCCTCCTCTTCTTTCTCTGCCTAGGTCCTCTTCTGGCGAGTAGACTTGCCTAGGCTGCCCCTTTCTGTGTGAAGAGATTGTTGGTGGAATGCACAGCTATTCCTGCATTCCACTTTCGATCTCCTCTCACGAATCTCCGCCTCCCAACTCAACGTCAGATGCTTCTGGGGACTGAGACGAAGACCGGCAGTGACGTTGCCGCTTACCTCTCGCTTCTTCTGCTAGGCACGATGATGTGGATGCTTCAGCTGATCCAGATGTTGAAGGGCCGTCCCTCAGGCACTGCCGAAGCTACTCATCACTGCCGCCAGCCATGACCCGCTCCCACACCTCAGCAAACTGCGCTTCCAAGTCTGAGGACATCCCAGCTGCCACGTGAATAAGCTCTCTTGCTCAGCAGCGTTGGTATTCTTCACAGACTGGATCACGCTGTAAAGCTGAAAAAGGAGAGCTCTGCACAGGTATTTATATTTGCTATTCCCGCCCAAACAGCAATACCTGGAGCGAGGTACACTCACCTCGGCCAATCACCTCCTTAGACCGGAAGAACAAAACTTCTGGCATTTTCTTTTAATTATTTAAACATAGATTTAAAAGGGCCTTGCTGTAATAACCAAATATAATTGGAGCATCCAACAACTCCATGAGGGCCTTACCTGAAATGCACAGGCCCTTTACATTATATTGCCAGTGAATCAGATTTATATTGTTGTTGCTCTCTGTGTTCTTGTTTGGGATGAGACTATGGAATTATACATATGGTGACAACTTCATTGACCATCTACATCATCTCATCATCAATAACATCCTATCATTATTATCATCAGAGCAATGTATGTGACTCTTATGACTGATCCATCCATGTAACACCTATCATCTTTCCATCTTATGACTTTGCATTTATCTACATTGAGGATCCATGTTTATCAATTTTTGCTTTTGATTTATTCTATAAGCATACTGATATAGATTCACCATCATTTCACTATATTCATCCTTAAAATTATTTAAAGGGATAGTAATGTTTCATAATAAAAGCAGCTCTAATTAATCATCATAGTATGGTATTTGGACTTTGGAGAGTGTTATTTCAATTCTGTCAGAGTTGTAGTTCAAGAGAAATTTAATGACAAAGTATACCCCTCCCACCCCTTTTACTGATGTAATACTGTTCAGCCAGATCAGAAGGGAGGTACCCAGGTAGACTGCATAGAGGGACAATCTTCAATTAAGATAAGGGAAAAACCTGCCAAGGGGGCAGGGCTTTCATTGTTCTCATAGGAGATGATTGTCCCCTTCTGTTATCTGTCTTGTCTTACAACCAGATTCCACATCTGAGAAGAGATGGCTTACACTAGGTAAAAGGGGCAGGAGGGGAAACTTTGCTTGTGAATATCTCTCAAACCGTAAAGGCTTGAGATATAAGACTTATGTCGTTCTTCATGTTTTTTTAATGCCTACAAAATAAAATAAAGATAAAATGAAGTGTTACTATCCCTTTAACCAATGTCAGTGAACAATTATATCAACTGTTTTTGTCTTTGTGATATCCATACCTGGGAACTTCCAATTGAGGGCTACCTGGAGGGGAGTCCTCTGTTCAGCAGGGGGTGACAATAATGACGCTAATCGCGTCAAAAAGGGGAGGGGGCTTAAAGTTGTCACACAGAAGGCTGGGGAAGGAGGAACAGCGGGAGAAAAAGCAGATGTGGCAGTTTCAATAGAAACTCTCCACATCCAGAGGAATCAGCCTTTGCCCCGGAGACCCGGTAAAGCTCTGTCAGAACCGGAGTCTCTGATGTAGATATTTTCACCCATGGGCGGTTTATTACTCGTTTATAGCCATTTATTATTTAGGAGTAGAGAAGTGTTTATATATTTTTATGCGGTTCTTTTATGGTTTAGGGGTCTGATGAGATCTATGTAACACTGGGATGAAGTTTTCCCTTTGGGAGATATTTTTTGATTAATTGTATTCAATACATTTTTGTAATTTTTCAATTACTTGTATGGTACATTATTTATTTTTGTTTATTTATCAGGATACTGAGTGCTACTTTAGGATCCACTTTTTTCTTCGATTCAGAAACACGCACACTCTGAAGCAGAGTGAATACCTCTTGGCGCCATGTTGAAATATGGCAAGCATCTGGGAAAAGTGGATGATCGGCTTCAGTGCATCAGCCAATGCCCCTACCGTAAGACCTGAATCAAGTAGGGAGTAAACCGGGAGCATCGGGCCGCCAGGTAGTAGTGAGACATGGCGCCAATCCATGGATTTAAATAAATTCAGGTAAGCTACAAAAGAAGAAATCGTTGGAAGTATTGCTGTCCACCATTTTAGCACTGAAATAAATAAAAAAAAAACTGCTTAGTCTGTGGGAAGCAGCTTTAATGTGAATGTTTTTACTATTTTGAACATACTTTATAATATGTTTCTATTGACTTACCAGGGCAGGCAATCGGAAGAAACCACAATACTCAGCATGGTTTTCCTCTGTGCACTTTGTGAGGTTTTTTTTTTTTTTTTTTTTAATCCTTCACACCTTCAAAGGACCTAGGCAGCTAAACAGTGTGACTTCCCATGCTAACCACAGTTCAAGTGAGCAGAAAAAAGTGAGACTACACTCTGCCCTCTCTCTCCACTGCAGTCTCTTCACAGAATAAATACATTGTATGCTGGAAGTTGAAAGACAACCCCCCCCCCCCATGGTGAATATAGTAATCCATGTGTATATAATGTAAGGGATCAAACAAATAGGAGAAATAAAAAATCATTGTGATGACGTTGTAAAGATATCTGATTGAAGGTGACATTGTACTTTCAATTTTCTTATCCTCCTAAATTATAGTTACGTATTTCCTCCCTGTTTTTGAGCTATGTATGTTCTTGCTGCACATGTACATTTAATACCTTTGCTTTAGCATATTTATATACACATGAATACTTTGTCATGTCCCCTTTTTAACTTTCAGTTGTTGCTGACATAATTCTGAAGAAAACTGATCTTCTTTGGAACTTGTCTCATCCACCTTCTTCAGCTTTTTATTCCGCTTCTACCACCAAATGGATGTCCTAAGGTGTAAGAGTGTGTGTGTTTATTATATATATATATATATATATATATATATATATATATATATATATATATATATATATATATATATATATATACATACAGGGCTCAAAATTTCCACTCTCCACTAGCCAATGGCGAGTGAAAATTTAGCCCTGGCGAGTAGAAATTCAGCCCTGGTGGGTATATTATGGCTTGCAGTGGCTAGTAACTTTTCAGGCCTGGCTAGTAGCAAAGGACTTCAAATTTTAAGCCCTGTGTGTGTTTGTGTGTAATATATAAATATATATATTATATAATTTTTTTTTAAGATGTTTACCATTCCTTTTAAGTGTTTACATCTGCTACAAGTGTTATAGTTGTATGACTGTAAAAAAAAAGTGATTTACCATTTTTTTTCTGTAATCTATAAAATGTCTCTTTTGAAAAGGCTGAAAAACTATAAACAAACTAAGATATTCCCACTGTACCCAGACACTTTTTCAGCATTTTTGCTATCCTCCTGTTTAGGCTTGATTTACTCTGGGAATTTCTAGTTACATATGGAAAACTATATATTGTCTTTTTTTTTTTTTTTTTTTCAGAACAAATTGAGCTTTCTCGTGGTATCTTACATGAAGAGAATTTTGCATCGTGCTATGATGTCATAATTACAAAAAAGTGAAAATTTACTCATTTTGTTAAAATCACATACTATGTATCAAAAATATTTACCTTGATTGAAAAGGTTTCAATTATTTGAAAAAGCCCTGAGTCCCCAGAGTAAAAAAAATTACCAAATTTGTATAGTTTTACCTACGTCCTTGGCTAGCATAGAGCCCTAGTAACCAGCGGCACAAAATGACATTTTCATCTTTATGAGCTAATACGCACATTCTAATGTTTTTGTGGTAAATCTACCCTAAAACAGTGGAATAACTTTATAAAACTATATATTTCTGAAAAGAAGACAACCTACCGTATCTAATGAGGGGTGACTTTCCTTCTTACCCCAAGCCTGGTGGGCACAAATGCCTCCAGAAGGTGGCGCTAATGAAGAAAAAAAAAGTCATTTTCTTACATTTCTACCCCTTCAAATGTACTGAAATCTGTGAAAACCATGGAATTTCCAACTGCATCTATTAGCTAGTGCTCTTAGGAGAAAAATGACATCCCACTAGCATGAGTTGACCTACCTCAGGGGGAGCAAGAAGTTCAAAACTACACCTACTACAACCTCTAATTTTTCTAACATTTATTCAAACATTACTTGTCTATACAAAAATGGTTATAACAACTAGAGAAGTGAAGAAAGGGTACACAAACCGTACCATTTTGGAAAGAAGACAACCTGCCGCATCTAATGAGGGGTGAATTGCCTTCTTACCCCAAGCATGGTGTGAACAAATGCCTCCAGAAGGTGGCAGTAATGGAAAAAAGGCATTTTCTTACAGTTTTGCCCCTTCAAATATACTGAAATCTGTGAAAACCATTGAATTTCCAACTGTATTCATTAGCTAGTGCTCTTAGGAGAAAAATGACACCTCATTCGTGTGAGTTCACCTACCTTAGGGGTGCTACAAGTACAAAACTACACCTACCTCTAATGTTTCTAACATTTTCTCAAACATTACTTGTCTGTACAAAAATGGTTATAACAACTACAGATGTGAAGAAAGAGTAGACAAAACATACCATTTTGGAAAGGAGACAACCTGCCTCATCTAATGAGGGTGACTTGCCTTCTTACCCCAAACCTGGTGTGCAGAAATGCCTCCAGAAGGTGGCAGTATAGGACAAAAATGGCATTTTCTTACAAATCTGCCCCTTCAAATTTACTGAAATCTGTGAAAACCGTGGAATTTCCAACTGTATTCATTAACTAGTGGTCTTAGAAGAAAAATGACACCCCATTGGTATGAATAGACCTACCTTAGGGGGTGCTTGAAGTAGAAAACTACACCTGCTACAACCTCTGATTTCCTCTGTGTCTGATCCACGGCATGTACAGTGGGAGATTGGCTCCGCCCTTCAGCTGGTAGGACCAATGAAATCTTTAAAAGACTAACCGCTTCCTCCCTTAGTCAATTAATATTGGTCATACCTAGCTGGAGGACGGAGAACCAAGTTCTCCCACTGGTACTAATATTTTTTATTTTTGCATTGTGGCCAGCCTTACCGCGGTCATATAGTCTGTTGCCCGCATCAGTCAGCCGCTCTCTGCTGCGTGGTGCTCTCTCTCCCACCTCCACTTTAAATGTATTTGGGCCGGCAGCTCAGCTCAGTGCCCAACAATCCTCTCACTCCCCAGCGGTAAGTGGTCTTGCGGGCGAGCCTCGCCGCTATACTAAGGCAAACCGGAAGCAGGAACTGGAAGTGAGGTTATGCGTTCCACCGATGGAACGCACGCCGAGATCAAGCATGAGGAGCACACTGGGGATATAGGACAGCCGAGGATGGTGTCTAAGGAGGTGGGGGGTAAGAAATTCCTTATTATTTGCTTAAGATACTGCCAAATGTCTGCTTAATGGCTAGTACTCTCTCACAAGTATAGAATTATACACAGTTTTTCTCTTATCATGTCTGCATCTAAGGATCAGAAATCTGACAAACCCAAACAAGTCTTTAAAAGAAGACAAAATTGGGAGTAAAACTAATACCTTAACTATTTCTGACCCAGCTAAATTATGTGAGTCCTGCCTTCAGAAGGCTGCTGGAGGAGAGGTACCAGCTCAGTTTCAAACATTTCTGAATTGGATGAAAAGTTCCATGCAGGAAACTTTTTCATCAATGCAAGAAGCTGCCAGAAAGAGACCTAGGCACTCAGACCCAGATGAAGGCCCATCTAGAGCTAGAGAAGATAAGGAGGAGAGCTATATAGATCTGGAATCAGAACATTCCTCAGCGGAAGAAGGGGAAATTACAGAGGATGGGAATTTTCCCTTGGATAAGGTGGACACCTTAGTAAAGGCCATGAGGAAATCATTGGGGTTGTCAGAAACCCCAAAAAAATTAGATGTTATGGACACAGCCTTTTTAGGATACAAAAAGTCCTGTCCTCAGATGCCTGTCCATAATTCCATCCAGGACATGATCAAGTCAGAATGGAACCAGGGGAATGGAAACGCTGTTCGGTATCCAGAAGATTCCAAAAGATGTACCCCTTTAATGAGGAAGAGACCATTGCTTGGTATACTCCACCCAAGGTTGATGCAGCGATAACTCAAACAGCCAGACGTACCACTATTTTATTAGAAGATGGGACAGCGCTTAGAGACCCCATGGATAAGAGGGCGGACAGCGCACTAAAGAAAGAGTTCTCCACCATAGGGCATAACCTGAAAACAGCGACAGCTATGGCATCAGTCTTCCGCACGTTACGAATTTGGATCTCTGAAATGGAAGAGAAGATAGAATCTTCAGTGTCCAGAAGCCGCATCTTAAAGAATCTAAGCCTCATTAAAGATGCGAACAATTATTCTTGTGATTCATCTTTAGATAATATCAGATTGCTAGCTAAAGCTTCATCCCTGTCTATTACATCCAGACGAGCACTGTGGATAAGATCATGGGAAGCGGATCCTTCCTCCAAGAACAAACTGGTATCTCTACCATTTGCAGGAGTGACATTATTTGGAGATCCTCTGGAACAGATAATTAAGAAATCATCAGATGGGAAGTCTTTATTTTGCCCCAAGACAGAAGACACAGAAGATCTCCGGTCAGGTCAAACCAATATAGACGCCAGTCCTTTCGAGACTCCAAGCGTTATCAACCAGGTAGAGGATTTGAATATAGGAAAAGGGGAGCCCAAGGGCAGCGGGAAGGAAATCGCAAAGATTTCCAGAGAGAGGTCCCCTATCAACAATGAAGCCAGCTCATCCCCTCCTCCTCCAGTGGGGGGCAGACTGGAGGAGTTTCAGGATGCCGGGAGTCTCATTTTTCACGACAACTAGACTCTAGAAGTCATTCAGAGGGGATATGCCTTGGAATTCCAGAAAGCCCCCAAAATTCCTCGTTTCAAGACTTCCAGAATTCGCCACAAGTCCAGATACCAACAGCTGAAACAAGGCATCTCACTCTTGATACAAAACAGAGTGACAGAGGACGTCCCCAGCATTCAGAGATTCAAGGGATTTTACTCAACGCTTTTTTATGTTACCAAGCCTACAGGAGAACTTCGATTGATTCTGGACTTAAAGGACTTGAACTGCTTTCTTCTAACCAAACATTTCAAAATGGAAACAATAGCATCCACCCTGAAAGTTCTTTATCCACAAGCATATCTAACCAGATTGGATATTCGGGATGCCTATTACCATATCCTAATCAGGGAATCTCATCAGAAATTTCTTCGCTTTCACATCTTCAATCAACACTTCTAGTTCAGGGTATTGCCCTTTGGATTCGCCACAGCTCCCCGGGTATTCACCAAAGTAATGTCTCTAGTAATGGCGGAAATCAAACATCAGCTCAAGATTGTGCCATACCTGGACGACATTCTCATCATGGAGACATCCATTCAGCGATCCATAGCAAGTACAAACTTATGTCAGAACATCCTCTCCAGATTAGGCTAGATCATCAATCTTCAGAAAAGTTCCCTTATTCCCAGTCAGAATCTAACATTCCTGGGACTAGTGTTGAATACATCCAACAGCCTAACAACTCTACCTGCGGAAAGAAAATCTCGCATTCTACAAACAGTGACACAATTTATCAGCAGGAAATCAAACAGTCTACATCAGTTTCAGAAACTCCTGGGCCATCTGATATCAACCTATCAGATTCCCCCATGGGCCAAGGCACATTCACGTTGCACCCAGGACAACTATCTGAGGTTCTACAGACAAAATCCAGGCTGGCTAGGATGACAGATTCCAGTGCTCAAGGCAACCAGGAAAGAACTATCCTGGTGGACCAATCCTCTGAACCTGGAAAAAGGAAAGAGTCTAGTGATCCTAACCACAGATGCAAGCAATACAGGCTGGGGAGGAATCTGGAACAACGATATCATACAGGGACCCTGGACAAAGCACAAACTTTGATTACACATCAATGTCCGGGAACTACTGGCTGTCTGGAAAACACTCAGACATTTCAGCCCTGCCCTTCAAGGGAAGGCAGTAAGGATAAGATCAGACAGCACAGCAGTAGTAGTTCAGTATCTGCTTCACCAGGGAGGAACAAAGAGCTCTCAGTTGAACAAACTAGCAGTAAGGATCATGTTATGGGCAGAACGAAACCTATGCAGTCTCACAGCAACCTTTCTATCCGGGCATCTAAATGCTCAAGAAGATTTTCTAAATCGGAACCTAATAGACCCATGGGGGAGTGGAGTCTCAATCCAAGAATATTTCATCTCATCACAGAAAGATTCAGAGAACCAGCGATAGACCTCATGGCAACAGCTGGCAACAGGAAATGCCAAATGTACCTATCACGCTGGAAGGAGAATCAGGCTCTGGACCAAGATGCACTTCAAATACCTTGGAAGTTCCATCTGGCATACATCTTCCCTCCTCTACCACGATGGAAGTACTAAAAAAGATCAGACGAGACAAGGCAGAGGTCATTCTAGTAGCTCCAGATTGGCCAAGGAAACTTTGGTATTCAGACCTACTGCAGATGTCCATAATGGATCCTCTAGCACTGCCAAATGTACCAGATCTTCTGATACAAGGGCCTCTACGGCACCCCAATCCATCCTTCTTTCATCTAAAGGCCTGGAGGCTGAGAGGCAGTCCCTAAAGCTGCAAGGTGCATCAGAGGACGTTATCAACACCATATTACAGGGTAGGAAAAAGTCCTCAACCAAAATCTATTACAGAGTCTGGTCCATTTTTTATAAATGGTGTATGGACAACAAAGTAGATCGCTCAACCATCTCAGCACCAAAGGTTCTGGATTTTCTCCAAGAAGGTTTCAAAAAAGGATTGAAACCAGCATCTCTAAAAGTGCAATTATCAGCAATCTCTGCTGTGTTAGCCACTCCATTTGCAGATCATTATTTAATCAAACGCTATCTCCAATCTATTTCAAAAATCAAGCCGAATATTCGGGATGTGGTACCTCCTTGGGACCTGAATATGGTTCTGCAACAGTTGGCATCACACCCCTTTTTTGAGCCGTTATCAGAAGTATCTCTAAAACACCTGACATTGAAAACGGCTTTCCTTACAGCTATAACATCAGCTCCACGAGTCAGTGAACTACAAGCGTTATTGTCAGTTCCACCATATTTGGTCTTTCACCAGGACAAGGTGGTCCTGCATCCAAAATTATCCTTCAGATCAAAGGTGGTATCTCAGTTCCACCTCAATCAAGAAATTATTCTGCCTTCATTCTGCCCTAATCCGACACATGAAATTGAGAAAAGATTACATAATCTGGATCTCATACGTTGCCTTCAGATATACATTTCAAGAACCCAACTGTTCCGAAAGTCTGAGGCTCTATTTGTTCATTTCTGTGGAAAATTCAAAGGCTCCCCAGGATCCAAAGCATCCATTGCCAGATGGCTGAGGGACTGCATTAAATTAGCATATGAATCTGCGAACATAGAACCACCACAAGGGATTAAAGCCCATTCCACAAGAGCAGTGGCTACATCCTGGGCTTTAAAAGCTCTGGCTTCGCCACAAGACATTTGTAAGGCTGCTACCTGGTCTTCGGTGTCCACCTTTATCAGGCATTACAAGTTGGATCTTCAGGCATCAGAAGACGCTAAATTTGGGCGAAAGGTGCTTGAAGCAGCTATTTCCTCCTGAACACAGTTATCCGGGTCTACCCTCCCTACATTGTTACTGCTTGGGTAAGTCCCACTGTACATGCCGTGGATCGGTCACAGAGGAAAAGGGGAAATTTACTCACCGATATTTGTTTTTCCTCTGTGTCCTTCCACGCCAACCCTCCCTTTTTGGTACACTGGTATTTGGTATCGTTCCTCATTGACTATCACATTGCTATATCTCTGCTTTATTATAAACTCTATGATTAAACCTAACATTCTCTGTTCTTTCAGCTCGGACAAAAGTTTAACTGACTAAGGGAGGAAGCGGTTGATCTTTTAAAGATTTCATTGGTCCTACCAGCTGAAGGGCGGAGCCAGTCTCCCACTGTACATGTTGTGGAAGGACACAGAGGAAAAACAAATATCGGTGAGTAAATTTCCCCTTTTTTCTAACATTTTCTCAAACCTGACTTGCCTGTACGAAAATGGCTATAACACCCACAGAAGTGAAGAAAAGGTAGATAAACCATACCATTTCCAACTGTATTTGTTAGTGCTCTTAGGAGAAGAATGGCACCCCATTGGTATGAGCTGACATACCGTAGGGTGTGCTAGAAGTACAAAACTACTACTGCTACAACCTTGGATTTTTCTAAAATTTTCTCAAACATTCTTGCGTGTATGAAAACTGTTATAACAGCTATAGAAGTGAAGAAAAGGTAGAGAAACAGTACCATTTTGGAAAGAAGATAACCTGCCACATCTAATGAGGGGTCACCTGCCTTTCTACCCCTAAGTTAGTGTGCACAACTATTTCCAGAATGTGGTGCTACAAAAAAAATTATTATATAAATATATAATTTTTTTTATTTTTTTTTTACAAATCGGTCACTTCAAAGATATGAAAATGGTTCAACATCATGGGATTTCCTAGGAGGATGGAAAATGGTACCCTACTGGGTGCCAGGAGCGTGGCTACCAGTGAAACAAGGATGGGGAAGCAAACAGTGTATGTATGATTCTATGGCTATTAGTGGTCAGTCAGTGTTCGTGAGGACCTGTGACTGCCAGTGAAACCAGGTTTGGGGGGCGGCAAGGGGTCTGGCAGTGTATGTGGGTATATCTACCAATGGGCAGTGAGCAAGTATGGCGGTGGTGGTGGGGGGAGGTAAGATAGTACATACGGAGGATCTGTGACTACCAGTGTGCACTGTATGTCCCCACATACACTTTGAATTACAGCCTGAATCAAGTGCGTACTGGCACTTAGGTCTATCAGTAGGCAGTGGAACCAGGGTGAGGGGGGGTGTCAAATTCTGAATGGGACTTACAGTGGGTTGTGGAACTAGGCTGGTGGGTAGGATACGTGGGGGGATTGGAGGCAATTTGCATGCATGACACAGGGGTGTCCAATGCATTGCAATGCATTGGACCCCTTGTGGCACACAGAGGGTTCTTTTTTTTTTTTTTTTTTTTTTTTATTATTATTACTTTTGTTCTTAATTCATAGCTTGTTGGGGGACCTCAGGGCCCCCAACAAGCTTTGACTGTAAAGCAATTGTAAAAAAGTCATGTGTGTGCCACAGGAGGGGATCTGAAATGAACCCCCTCCCCTGTGACACACAGAGGGTTAATTTTTTTTTTAATTTCTTTATAGACCTCATTGGGGGACTTCAGGACCCTTCTTGATGTCCCCCAATGAGGTCTTAGTAAAAAAAAAAAAAAAAAATATATATATATATATATATATATATATATATATATATATATGGCCCAAAATAATTTACCCTGTGATTGCCACAGGGGTCTCCAGCACATTGCAAAGCAATGTTCTGCGGACCCCTGTGGCACTCAGAGTTATTATTTTTTTTTTTATTATTTTTATTATCAGAGATTGTGGGGGGACATCAGGATCTTTCCTTATGTCTCCCCAACAAACTCTGATTACAGGTCAGTAAAAAATAGCCCTGTGTGTGCCACAGGAGGGAGGGCTGCAAGGAACCCTCTCCCCTGTGGCACACACAGGGTTAAAAAAGTTCCAATTTTTTATATTATAGACCTAATTGGGGGACATCAGGACCCCTTCTGATGTCCCCCAATGGGGTCTTGATAAAAAAAAAATTCCCAAAAGTATTGACCCTATGAGTGCCACAGTGGTCTCCAGTGCATTGCAAAGCAATGTGCTGGGGACCTCTGTGGCAGTCGCAGGGTTAATTTTTTTTATTTTTTATATAATATATAATTTTTTTTATTTATCTCAGACCTCGTGGGGGGACAGCAGTACCCCTCCTAATGTTATACCGGCTTATGCAGTGACCGCATTTTAGATTATATTGTACGAGCTTGGCACAGCAGGTACAGCTGTGCGAACTCCTACAATGTACCCACATGGCACTCTAGGGGTTAATTCAAAAGATATTGCAGCTCTAACTTGTATTTTTTGGGTTTCAGTACCTACATGGCCTGGAAGTTTTCATTGGTACTTTTGCTTTGCCAGTCTATGGAGGTTTATTTTCATAGACTGTTGTAGCAACGGTGCCACCTTAAATTGTAAGTATATGGAGGTACCACGCATTAAAAAAAAAAAAAAAAAAAATAAAAAACCACTCTCAGTAGTGGGAACACATTTTTATTTTTCGCAGCAGTATAAATAAACAAAACTAACTCGGCTGTCCTTATTCTTTCCCAGCAATATAAAGTCACCAGAATACTGTACATGAATGATTTCAATTTAATGTTTCATTGAGACAAGTTCATCTCTTAGTTGTAAAGAAGCATCCATGAGGTGCCTTAACCCCTTAAGGACACATGACGGTCCCGGCACATCAAGTAACTGAGGGACCCCCGCATGGCTTTGCATCAGTATATGCAAGCAAATGCAAGAAGTATGGCAGATAAAATAGGAGAACTAGAATTGCTGGCGGTTAATGAGCATTTGGACATAATTGGTATAACTGAAACATAGTAGAAAGATACACGATTGGCCTGTAAATATAAAGAGCTATTCCCCTTTTTCTTTTAATCCTGGTTCACCTAAACAGGGATGTGTGTGCTTCTATTTGAAACCAGAGCTAAATCCAATTTTAAGGGGTGATATTAGTGAGGAAACTGGACATAATGTGGAGTCCTGGTGGGTAGAAATTGAGATATTCTGAAATGTTAATGTGGTGTAAAAGGTTAAAAAAAAAGTCTTGGTGGGTATATGTTACAAACCACCAAATATTGATGACAATTGAGGCCCAACTGCTATCGCAAATGAGGAAACCTGCCCAGCTTAGGCATACTATAATTATGGGAGATTTTAACTATCCAGATATCAACTGGAATAATGAGACCTGTCAGAGTGCTAAGGGAAGCAGGTTTGTGAGCAAATGGTTGAAGTGCCAACAAGAAATAACAATGTATTGGACCTAGTGATAACTAATAACATAGAAATGGTATCCAATATTAAGGTAAGTGAACTTCAGAGAAATAGTGATCACAACATGGTTACATTTGAGATCAGTTTGGCAAAGCAAAACTGTATAGGTTCAACCAAAACTCTTAAATTTAAAAAAAGCAAACTTCAATTTGTTAAGAGCTTCAATACAACACGTAGACTGGGTTAAAGGGATAGTAACGTCATGTAAAAAGTAATAGCTATATAGTAGTTATAATAAAAAGAGATTACTTGAAGTTATTCATATCTCTTAAACCTTTATGGTTTGAGAGAGATATGAAAATAAAATTATCCACTTCCTTCCTTTTTGCTTGATGAGTGGTGAAGCTGTCAGAAGCAGATTCTGGTTGCGTGACCAGATGGCGGCTCTTCAGCAGAGATGACATAGCGATATCTAAAAATAAATACTTCATTGTAATGGTCTACAAAGTGTGCTTGCAAACCAGGCACATGTTGTAGACCGTTCCAATGAAGTATTTATTTTTAGATATCTCTGTCGCCTCTGCTGAAGAGCCTCCATCTGGTTCCGGGACCAGGATCTCATACTGTCAGCTACACAGCTGACATATGAGAAAGGGGAGGGAGAGGAGAACTTTATTTTCCTATATCTCTCAAACCATAAAAGTTTGAGAGCTAGGAATAACCTCAAGTAATCTCTTTTAATTATAGCTACGATATAGCTAATACTTTCTAAGTGACATTACTATCACTTTAAATTATTTAAAGGCAAAAATACTGAGGAAAAATGTGGTTTACTGCACATGTAAAGAAGGAAGTGGCAAGGAAAAGAAAATAAACTATTTAAATGTGAAGGAACTGAACATTCTTTCTTAAAATGCAGAGTGTGCAACAAAGATTGCAATTAAGCAATTAGGTTAGCAAAAATAGATAATGAAACTCGAATTGCAAGGGAGAGCAAAACTAATCCAAAAAAAGTTTTTCAAAAGCAAAAAACTTAAGAGGGAGTCCATTGGACCATTCAAAAATTAAATGGGCGAATTGATTAAAGGAGATAAGGAAAAGGCCGATGTTCTAAACACTTTCTTTGCGTCAGTCTATACAGGGGAACATGGAATGGTAGAAGAGCCTCGTCAAGTAACAAAACAATACAATTAACAGATTTTGGGTTAACACAAGAAAAGGTCATGGGAAGACAACAAAATTAAGACTGACAAAGCTCCGAGTCCTTGTATACATCCAAGGATTCTTCTGGAACCCAGTGTAGTGTTAGCAAGACCCCTATTTTAATCTTTAAAGATTCTCTTGCCACAGGCTCAGTGCCACAAGATTGTCGAAGAGCAAATGTAGTGCCTTTTGACTCTGTAGTGGAAAAACTGCTAGAAGGGATAATAAGGGACTATATTCAGGATTAAAACACAAAAATAAGATCCTTAGCAGGAATCAAAATGGTTTTATGAGGAATAGATCATGCCAAACTGATCTTTTTCAGCTTCTATGAAGAAGTAAGGAGCAACCTAGATAATGGTAAGGCAGATGATGTATTATGTCTAGTTTTTGCAAAGGTATATGATACAATACCACACAGAAGGCTGGTGTATATAATAATTGGGGCTAGAGGATAACCTTTGCAATTGGATAGAAAACTGGTTAAAGGATAGGGAAGAATGTGTGGTTATAAGTGAACAATTCTCCAGTACAGTTAAAGTTGAGAGAACCTCAGGGTTCAGTATTAGAATTATTGCTTTTTAAAATGTTTATATATGATATGGAAAATAAATATAGAAAGTAAAATATCAATATTTCTTCTTTGTCCTATCCCCGGCTTAAATATAATGGGTATTGTCTCCGACCATTGGCTGGGGTAAGACCAATCAAAAAAATATAAAAATGAGCACTTCTTCCCTGCAGACCAGTCTTTTGGCCCTACCAAAGGCTGGGTGTAGGGCTCCAGCCCTACTCTTAAGTAGGACTCTGCCATTGCACACATAGCCAGAAAGAGCATTATTCCCATGGAAGATGAGTCAGCATTAAAAGATGCAGTGGATAGAAAGATGGAATCTGCATTGAAGAAACAGTTATCCATTATTGGCCAAGATTTGAGATCTGCCACAGCTCTAGCTTGCGTCAGACGCACAATCAGAATTTGGTTAAATGAGTTAGAGGTGAAAATTGATTCTAATGTCTCTCGATGAAAACTCATTAAAGATGTAGCTGCTATAAAGGAGGCAGTAAGTTTTTCATGTGATGCTTCCCTGGACATCATCAGATTTTCTGCAAAAGCATCAGCGTTATCTCTTACCGCAAGACGTGCCTTATGGCTGTGCTCTTGGGGAGCAGACACCTCCAGAAACAAATTAGTAGCTCTCCCTTTTACAGGTGGGATGTTATTTGGTCAACACGTTGAAGAACTAATAAGAAAGATTATTGGGAGGAAAAGGTCTTTTCTCCCACAAGAAAGGAAGCCAAAATCCTCTCCATCAATATCCAATGGGTTCAGGAATAGAAGATATTCCTTTCGTGACTCCAGAAGATTTCAAGGTGGAAGGCATGACCAGAGAAGGCAATCTTCACAGTCTTCCAGAGGAGGTTTTAAGAAGGAAACCTCCCAAAGATACACCTTTAAGAAAGATCCACAATGAAGGGGAGCAGGCCCTGTCTCTAACACCAGTAGGGAGAACACTGGGATTTTTTCTTCAGTCATGACCATGAAACCCTATTCCAGATCAATGGGTTAACCAGATTATAGAGACAGGGTATCCACTAGAATTAGAAACTGTCTCTCACAGGAATAATCAAGTAAAATCAAGTCTCCCTCAGAATCCACAAGAGTTTGGAACTCAAGAGAACAGTACAGAGCATGTTATGAAAGAAAGTCATAGAATCTGTACTACTATCTCAAAAGAATTTGGGTATATATTCAATTCTGTTTTTGACTCCAAGAACTTAGGGAGGTTATAGAGCGATACTAGACCTGAAATACCTAAACTCGTTTATCAAGGTACATCATTTCAAGATGGAATCGGTGTCATCTGTGCTAAACGCAATACAAAAGAAGTCCTTCATGACAACTGGATCTTTATGGATGCATATCACCACATCCTAGTAGTGCCATCACACAGGAGATTTTTGAGGTTAAAAATGGGGAATCAGCATTATCAGTTCAGGGTACTACCTTTTGGGCTAACATCAGCCCCAAGGGTATTCACCAAAGTCCTGGCAGTTTCTCTACAGACTCTGAGATTATAGAGAATATCAGTAATCCCCTATTTGGACGACTTTCTGATTGTATCAGGATCCAAACAACAAGCTCAAGAGCACACAGCTCAGACTATTTCTCATTTACAAAGTGAAGGATGGATCATAAATTTCCAAAAGAGTCAACTGGAACCATCACAGAAAATAACATTTCTGGACATGGTAATAGATTCTGTGAAAGAGATGGTGTTTCTCACTCGAGATAGGATAGCCAGGGTTCGGACAGCCGTAAGAAACGTCAATAAAGAGAGATTTTTGATTGCTCAGGATTACACAAAACTATTAGGGGTTTTAAATTCTACAATCCAAATAATTCCTTGGGCAAGATTTCATCTGAGAACTCTGCAGAATTTCTATCTCGACAAAAGAAGCAGGGAATTCCAAAACAAGACACCAGAAAATTCCATTACCCACACATGTCAGAAACCGTTTGGTCTGGTGGATAAACACTCAAAACTTAAAGAAAGGTCTCCCTTTACAAGAACCAACCAGGGAAGTGGTAACAAAGGATGCCAGCATGACCGGTTGGGGAGGCACCTGCAGGTTCCACTCTGCTCAAGGACTTTGGTCCAAGTCAGAGGCAAGAATGCACATATATATACTAGAGACAAGCAGTATCAAACCACCTCAAGAAGTTCAAAACCCTTATAGCCAACAAAGCAGTATTGGTCAAGTCAGACAACTTAGCCACTGTTCTATATATAAAAAATCAGGGAGGAACCAAGAGCAGAGGTCTACTAAAAGAAGTGGAGAAAATATTACGGTGGGCAGAAAACAATCTAATCCATCACAGCCCAGCACATTTAAGGGAATCTACAAGCAGATTTTCCAAGCAGGAATCTCTTGGACAAAGGAGAGTAGGCACTCAATCAGGAAGTTTTTGAAGTGATCATAGCAAAATGGGCATTCCAGAGAGAGATTTGATGTCAACAAACCAAAACAAGAAATGCAGGAAGTTTTTTTTTTCCAGGTGGTACGATCCGGCAGCCCTGGGACAAGACGCCCTAGTTTGGACCTGGAAATTCGACCTAGCCTATGTGTTTCCTCTTCTACCTCTGATCCATCAGGTGTTGAGGAAAATATCAGACAGAGCAGAAGTCATCTTGATTGCACCATTTTGGCCAAGGAGGACTTGTTTTGCCTCCCTAATTAAACTGTCAGTGGAGAGTCCAATTTTTATTCCGGTCAGTCAGAACTTGCTACACCAGGGACCACTAGTTCATCCCAACCCGGCCTTCTACAAGATGAAGGCTTGGAGATTGAGCGTAAAATACTTTTACAACGAGGATTGTCACTCTCGGTAGCAAAGACCATTGCTGCAGGCAGGAAGCCTTCTACATCTAAAATTTACTGCAGAGTCTGGCGAATTTTCAGGAAGTGGTGCAGGAGGGAAGCCTTAAACTTGCTGATATCAATGTAGACAGGATATTACATTTTCTTCAAAAATGTTTCAATGAAGGATTGAAGCCATCCTCAATCAAACTGCAACTTTCAGCATTTTTGTGCAAATCATTTGCAGACAACATCATATTCAAGAAATTCATCAGAGGTATTGAGAAAGCCAGACCTCGTATCAGACCCATTGTTCCTCCATGGGATTTTAATATTGTTCTAGAACAGCTAATTAGTTCCTCAACATTTGAATCATTGGAATCTGTGTCAATAAAAGCATTGCCATACAAAACAGCCTTCCTCACTGCCATTACCTTAGCCAGGAGGCTATCAGAACTTCAGGCATTGTCTTGTTCTTCCCCAAACCTAGTTTTCCATCAGAACAAGGTAGTTCTTAGATTCAAGCCAACCTTTAGGTCCAAGGTAGTATCTGAGTTCCATTTGAACCAGGAAAAGATCCTGCCTTCCTTTTGCCATAACCTGCAAAATCAGAAGGAAAAGAGGTTTCATAGGTTAGACCTGGTATGATGTGTCTCATGTTACATTGACAGAACTAAGGAGTTCAGAAAATCTGAATCTCTATTTGTACATTTTTTTTTGGCAAACTTAAGGGAAGCTCAGCCTCCAAATCATCTGTAGCTAGATGGATAACTCAATGTATCAGACTAGCATACTTAGAGGCCAAACTTTCTCCTCCTATCACTATCAAAGCTCACTCCACCAGGTCCCTATCTACTTCATGGACCTGTAAGTCATTAGCTTCCCCAGAGGATATTTGCAAAGCAGCAACCTGGTACTGTCTGAATACATTTACAAAGCATTATAAAATTGATGTCCAGGCCTTTGCAGATGCCAAATTTGAAAGAAAAGTGCTTCAGGCAATCGTCCCTGATCAAAATGGTAAGATATTGAATTATTACCTGTACAATTCTAGTATTAAGTCATGTCCCACTCTAAATGGCGCTTATTATGCTCTGGTACATCCCATTATATTTAAGCCAGGGATAGGACACAGAAGAAAGTTAGAAATGTACTTACCAATATTTCCTTTTCTTCTGTGTCCTTCCACGGCTCCCCTGCCCTTAACCTATTTGTGTTGTATTGTTTATCTTGGTCAAAAGGAGACTGGTCTGCAGGGAAGAAGCACTCCTTTTTATATTTTTTAATTGGTCCTACCCCAGCCAATAGGCAGAGACAATACCCATTATATTTAAGCCGTGGAAGGACACAGAAGAAAAGGAAATATCGGTAAGCACATTTCTAACTTTGCAGATGATGCTAAATTATGCAGGGTAATTGACTGGGATAAAATATTTTCAGGAAAAAACACAGAAGGTAAGTGGAATGCCTTCAAAATAACATTGCAAAAATACACATATAAATTTATCCCTGTTGGAAACAAATACAAAAGAAGCAAATTAAAACCAATGTGGCTAACCAGTAAAGTAATTCATGAAATAAATAACAAGAAAGCGGCATTTAAACATTACAAAGCTGAGGGATCAGCAGAGGCATTTGCAGAATACAAAAATGTCAACAAAACCTGTAAAAAGGCTATTAAATTAGCTAGACTGGAGAATGAAAAAAATATTGCTAAGGAGAGCAAAAGCAACCCAAAAAAATTCTTTAAATACATTAATGGCAAAAAATTAAAGTCTGATAATGTTGGGTCCTTGTTATCTGAAACGGGTGAGATGGTCAAAGGGGACAGAGAGAAGGCAGATATTTTAAATAATTTCTTTTCTTCTGTTTTTACCAAGGAAGACCCATTGGACAAGAATCTGCAAACTAATTTTACAGAACAGTCACAGCAAGCATGGGACTGGCTAACACAAGAAAAAGTGTTAAAACAATTGAATGGTGTCAAGGTAGACAAAGCTCCGGGGCCAGATGGTATACACCCACGGGTACTTAAAGAGCTAAGCCAGACCCTGGCCAGACCGATATATCTGATTTTCAGGGATTCTTTTATTTCTGGTATGGTGCCCATGGATTGGCGTAAAGCAGATGTGGTGCCCATATTTAAAAAGGGATCAAAGTCCCAGCCAGGAAATTACAGACCCGTAAGCTTGACATCTGTGGTAGGGAAGCTGTTTGAAAGGTTGCTAAGGGAATATATTCAAGAATTCTGCTGGAACAGGAATATCATTAGCAATAGCCAACATGGCTTTGTGAAAGATAGGTCTTGTCAAACAAACTTGATCGCATTTTATGAAAATGTAAGTAATAATATAGATGAGGGAGCGGCGGTTGACGTGATCTATTTAGACTTTGCCAAGGCGTTTGATACAGTTCCGCACAAGAGGTTACTGTACAAATTGAATGAAATAGGCCTAGGGGAAAATGTTTGTGTGTGGATTGGAAATTGGCTGAAAGATAGAATGCAAAGAGTGGTAGTAAATGGCAAATTCTCCAGTTGGATAAACGTGATAAGTGGAGTGCCTCAGGGATCTGTCCTGGGTCCTCTTCTTTTTAATTTGTTTATTAATGACCTCCCAGAGGGCATAGGAAGCCATGTATCAGTGTTTGCCGATGACACAAAATTAAGTAAGGTAATAAAGTCTGAACTGGATGTGTCTTCATTACAAGAGGAGTTGGACAAATTGAGTAACTGGGCAGGCAAATGGCAAATGAGATTCAATATAGACAAATATAATGTTATGCATTTTGGGTATAATAATAAAAATGCAACATATAGTTTAGATGGTGTTTCTCTGGGGAAATCTACTAATGAAGGATTTGGGAGTAATGGTTGACAATAGGCTTAACAGTAGCATGCAGTGCCAGCTGGCAGCTGCAAAGGCCAATAAGATATTGGCATGTATTAAAAGGGGTATTGACTCAAGGGAGGAAGATATAATTATGCCTCTTTACAGGTCCATGGTAAGACCCCACCTAGAATATGCTGTTCAATTCTGGGCGCCCTTTCTGAAGAAGGACATTATGGAACTAGAGAGAGTGCAGAGGAGGGCTACAAAACTAGTAAGGGGAATGGAAAGTTTTAGTTATGAAGAGAGGCTAGAAAAGTTAAACTTGTACACACTAGAGAAACGGCGTCTTAGAGGGGATATGATAACACTATATAAATATGTTCAAGGCCCATATAAAGGGCTTTCAAAAGACCTGTTCATTAACAGAACAGTACACAGGACAAGGGGCCACCCGCTTAGACTTGAGGAAAGGAGATTTAGTCTACAACAGCGGAAGGGTTTCTTTACAGTAAGGACAATAAAGGTATGGAATGCACTTCCGGAGGAGGTGGTGCTATCAAATACATTAGATGCCTTTAAAAGGGGCCTGGATACTTATTTAAAAGAGCATAATATAGAGGGCTATGCACGTTAGTATTGGGATTAATATTTAGTTAGGGCTTGTTGATCCAGGGAGAAATCTGATTGCCATTTGGAGTCAGATGCCTTCTTTTGGGTCAGCGATGGTAAACAGGAATAGGAAAAGGGTTGAACTGGATGGACGCAAGTCTTTTTTCAACCTAAATTACTATGTAACTATGTAATTCTGAACAGGATATTTGCTCTCTACAGAGGGATTTACATAAAATGGCAGATTGGGTAAAAACCTGGGAAGGAAGAAGCCATCTCTGGTATTCCCAGTTCATAAATCTATCCAGGATATTATTACGAATGAGTGGAATCTGGGAGACAGAAGATCCACCCTTTCCAGAAGATTTATGTGAATGTACCCATTCGCAGAAGAAGATACAGGTACTTGGACCTCCCCTCCCAAAGTTGATGCAGCAATTGCCCAAGTTTCCAGGAGGATGACCATTCTATTAGAGAATGGTACTACACTTCGTGATGCCATGGATAGGCGAGCAGATTCAGCCTTAAAGAAACCGTTTTCTACTATTGGGCATAACTTAATCAGTGTAATGGTTTTTAGGACTCTCAGACCAGTAAGTGAAAATAAAACACACTTTATTTTTAAAGTAAAATAATGCTCAGGTTCGCCCTCTAGTGGCGGTAGGTAATACACAGATCAAGTAAACTGAGATATTACAATAGTAATAGCACAATAGATATACGTGCAAGACAGTATGCAATAGGGTGATATGAACCCCCTAGGGGTTAATGACTAGATAACAGTCCGTCTCAGATGTGGAGGTTTGACACACCCTGGATGTTAAAAGGCTGTGCTGGATAGACAAAGTTCATCAAGTACTGAAGACCGAACTGCCTCGCCAAGGTGTTAGGATATTAAGCAGAATAGGAATCAACTTAGCCCCCACCGGAGTAGTTACTGGAACTGCTTTGGTTTGTGCAAGTGCAAATAGCCCCCACGGGCGTAACGGGAACCGGCTGGCAATGCAAGAGCTTATCAGCCTCCTCAGACTTCGCTGAATGCTGGAACATGTATGCAAGAGCCACTAGCCCCCTCGGGCGTAGTACCGGATAAGCTAACACTGAAGCCTTACTGCCACCACTCTGTATTACGGATATCGCCGGTAATCGACACCGGAGAGCCTTAGGCGCCCAAACGGCCCAAACAATGTGACTACTCTGCAATGGAGGACTAGAGTTGCCGACGGTGAGCGGCCAACTCAGCAGCAGTATCATGGGTATCGAGGCTCGTACTGGAGATAGAGAGAGTGAAATCGAGGCAGCACTGCAAGAGTTAAAAAGCACGTTTACTCGAGGCTTCAGCGCTACTGGAAGGCTCTGCAATGAAAGGAAGGCACACAGATTCAAACTCAGCTCTGCACGGGTAGCGAGGCACAGCACTAATCGTGGGTAACACCAGGCAAGGCAGTCACACTGAAGCGGGCAACAGAGACTGATAATGTCGCGGCGGCTACAACTGGAATGCAGGTCACTGGAACAAGCTGGAAGTCGATCCTCGGAGCAGGAAGTCAGCCGGGCCGGGTCGGAGCACGTAGGAGGCAGTCATACAAGCCGGGTCATACACAAGCAGGAACGTCAGCCTAGCCGGGTCAGGATCCAAGGATGGTACGCAGACGAGCCGGGTCATACACAAGCAGGAACACTGGAGAATAGTCAGGACAAGCCGAATCGGTACACAGGAACTCAGAATACAGGAACACAGCAACAGCACTACTGGCTCAGGAACACCACGAAAGGGCATCTGACAGATGTGATAGCCAGGTATAAAAAGGTCATCAGGAGGCGGGTCAAACCCACTCAGCAAATCAGTGACAGCCACAACTGAGAGTGACAGGAATCACAGGCACTGTGATAGTCCGCTACGGCAGTTGCGTGTGTCTTCCGTATTCTTAGGATTTGGCTTAATGAGCTTGAAGAAAAGATTGAGTCAAATGTGTCTAGATCCAAGCTTCTCAAAGAGGTAGCTTCCATCAAAGAGGCAGTAAATTTTTCATGTGATGCCTCTCTAGATACAATTAAATTATTGATGAAATCATCAGCTCTTTCGGTGACTGCCTGTCGGGCACTTTGGTTAAAAGCCTAGGAAGCAGACGGATCTTCTAAAAACAGGCTTGTGTCCTTGCCATTTGCCGGTTCCAAACTTCTTGGCGAACACCTGGAGATTATCAAAAGATCTTCCGGGGGCAAAAGCTCATTTTTACCTCAAGACCAGGGGAGCATCTCCCAGGTCATCGGGATTTCGCAGGCAGCCCTTTCGTGAGGCTCGGAAATACAGGCCAGGTAAACCCTTTGACCTTTCAAAGAAAGGGCAAACTCAAGGTCCTAAAGGAGGCCCTAGGTGGGACTTTTCTAGGAAAGCTCCCTTTCATAGAATCACCCGATGAAGCCAAGAAGGATCCATCTCTAATCCCAGTGGGGGGCAGGCTGGGAGATTTCCTGATATCCTGGGAGTCAATACATCCAGACCGATGGGTCAGTCAAATATTAGAGATGGGGTACCTTCTAGAGTTCAGAACTGTCCCAAAATATCATCGGTTTATAACCTCACACGTTCAAAACAAATCTCTTCTTCCAAAAGTCTGCAATGAGATCAAGAGCCTTCTGGACAACAATGCAATAGAGGAAGTGCCTGCAGAGCAGGGAGGTTCTGGAGTTGATTTGATATTTTTTCCAGTACTGAAATCCACGGGTGGTTTAAGAATGATCCTGGATCTAAAGACAATCGATTTAATTTCTAGTCAAGAAAAAATTCAGGATGGAAACTCCTGCCTCTGTCATTCGCGCGGTTTTTCCACAGCCTTCCTCTCCAAAATCGACCTCAGGGATGCCTACCATCATGTACTCATTCGCCTTTGCTACAGACGATTCCTTCGGCAAGCACTACCAGTTCAAGGTCCTGCCCTTCGGGCTCAGCTCAGCACCCAGGGTATTTACGAAGATCCTGGCCCCGGCCATGGCATTTCTGAGACAGGTATTTGTGTCATCCCTTACCTGGACAACATCCTGCTGGTAGAGGAATCCAGAGACATAGCAGTCAGAAACATTGCTCTGTGTCTGGACTCTTTCACCAGCCTAGGTTGGGTCATCACAAAGAGAAAAGTCAGCTCATACCATCTCAGGAGTTAATTTTTCTTGGGATTCATTTCCACACTCGTCAAGGTCTGGCTCACCTCTCGCAGGACAGGATATCCACTCTGTCCAGCAGAGTTCGAACTTTCATTCGGAAAAAGGATCATCCAGCCAGACAATTCTCCAAGCTGATAGGCACTCTGTCCTCCACAGTACAGATATTGCCCTGGGGGAAGGCACACATGTGACAAACTCGGCACAATTTCCTACTCTCCTGGAGGAAAAGACCCTGGGATTTCAATCAAAGAATCCCAGTATTAAGATCCACAAAGCATGGAGGCTGAACTCTCAAAATCTTCTAAAGAGAAAACCCCTTCAGGAACCCAATTGGTTGATCCTGACCACAGACGCCAGCAGGCTGGGCTGGGGAGGAATTTTCAATCAGGACACGGTCCAGGGTCAATGGTCAAAGAAGGAGTCGCAGCTTCACATCCATATTCTGGAATTAGAAGCGATCTGGAGAAGCCTGATCCACTTTCCGGATCTCCTGGGTCAGAAAGTCTGTGTCCGTTCAGACAACATGACGGCAGTGCATTACCTTCTCAACCAAGGAGGTACCAGAAGCCGTCACCTAAATCATCGAGCATTAAAAATTCTAAAATGGGCGGAGGAAAATCTTCTAATGCTGTCAGCAGCCCACATTTCACGCATCTCAAACAATCAAGCGGATTTTCTCAGCCGTCAGACCCTCGACCCAGGGGAGTGGTCTCTCAATCCGGAGGTTTTTCATCACATCATCTCAGAAATGGGCAACCCATCAGTGGACATGATGGCAACAGACTCAAATACGAAATGTCGGCTATTCCTCTCCAGGTGGAAAAACAGCAAATCAATCGGCCAGGACGCCTTGAAAATCAAGTGGTCATTTCTACTGGCATGCATCTTTTCCCCCAATTCCTCTTGCTTCAAATCTTATGCAAAATCAGGAAGGATAGGGCCTAAGTTATTCTAGTGGCCCCTTACTGGCCAAGGAAAGTTTGGTTCGCGGATCTGGTTCGCATGTCTCTGCGACCACCTGTCCTCCTGCCACCTCTTCAGGATCTATTGTCTCAAGGCCCAATTCTCCACATCAATCCAGCTTTCTTGAAGCTGGAGGCTGAGCGGAGATCTCTAGCTTTGAAAGGATGCTCCAAAGAGGTTGTAGACACCATTTTAGCAGGTAGGACGACCTTCATCCTCCAAAATCTATTATAGAGTTTGGGGGATTTTCTGCGAGTGGTGTCAGTCTCGTAATTTGGATGGATCCAGTATTTCTGCTTATTCCATCCTGGATTTCCTGCAAAATGGATTTTCTAAGGGCCTTAAGCCCTCTTCTCTAAGAGTTCAATTATCTGCCATATAAGCAGTATTAGCCTTTCCATTCGCAGAAGACTATATCATCATTCTTCAGTGGAATCCATTCCACTGAAGAATCTTACCCTTAAAACAGTATTCCTCACTGCTGTGACTTCGGCACGGAGAGTCAGTGAGCTGCAAGCCTTGTCACGTTGGGCTCCTTGTACCATATTCCACCAGGACAAGGTTGTTTTACGCACTAAACCCTACTTCAGATCTAAAGTTTCATCAGAATTCCATTTGAGCCAAGAGATAGTACTCCCTTCTTTTTGTCCGAATCCTCAGAACCCAAATGAAGCTAACCTTCACCATCTGGACTTAGTCAGATGTCTTTCTATATATCTAGACAGAACTAAGTGCATTAAGAAATCATCTGATGCTCTCTTTGTCCACTTTTTTGGTAAATACAAGTGTTCAGCAGCCTCCAAGCCATCCATCGCCCGTTGGATAAAAGACTGTATAAGACTGGCATATTCCTCGGATCATAAGGATCCTCCCATCTCCACCAAAGCACATTCAACCAGAGCTGTCGCTACCTCATGGGCTAGAAAGGCCATTGCATCCCCAGAGGAAATTTGCAAGGCAGCCACCTGGACGTCCTTGTCCACTTTCATTAAACATTATAGTCTAGATGCTCAAGCCTCAGCTGATGCCAAGTTTGGCAGGAAAGTGCTAGAAGCAGCACTTCCGATCTAGGGTAGTATTTTGCTTATTTCCCGCCTTTGGTGGTACTGCTTTTGGAACTCCCATTTATTATGCCATGGTAAGGACACAGAGGAAAAGGTGAAATTTACTCACCGATATTTGTTTTTCCTCTGTGTCCGTCCACGGCACACCCTCCCTGCTTATGTGTAAGGGGGGATGTATATTGTTCATATTTATGGTAATTTACATCAGTATCTATCATATTGCTTTCATATATGCAATATCTCTCTGCTCTGGAATTGCTCTTCAGTTAGGATTAATATTATATACCTTAACTAACAACTCCTATCTCAGCAGCTTGTACAACAGTTAAAACTGAAGCACCCCTTCCAGAGCACTCTTTTATCTTCAAGATGATTGGTCCTACCAGCTGGGAGGAGGAGCTATCACCCATTTCTTATGCCGTGGACGGACACAGAGGAAAACAAATATCTGTGAGTAAATTTCACCTTTTCTTTCAAACGGGAACATCCAGGGTTATACTCTATATTAGGTGTGACGGAATGGTTGTCACCCAGAGAATGAAATGTATCTAATCTTCTCTTAAATGTATCCATTGTATCTGTATTTAAGTGATCGCCATTGTCTTAACATGTGTTCCCATTCTTGAAACATTAATGTCCTCTGTGTGTGCATGCATTAGAGAGTTTTGGCCATTTACAAACATTGAGTGGGTTGGTTAGTGTGTATGATGTACAGAGGAATGGTGCCATCCAGTCTAGCTGACCACAGAAATTGCGTTATGAGATAGTCTGTGTTGGTCTGATGGGGGGTAGAGCAAATCTGTGTGTGGAATGTGTGTATCTTCCCCCTCACATCAGGCTATGCAGAAAGAGGCCTGGTAGATGGTACCTGTGACATCAGATCCTGTAGGGGTGGGTAGAAAAAAGCCTAAGAGGAGAGAGAGAAGAGTGAGAGAGGACAGAGTTGAAAAAATGTAGGACCAGAAGAAAAGGCCTTTCCAGAATGATGGGAGGCCTAGGGTCCATGTGCTTACTAAAGGAGTACTGGGAAAACTGGGACTGGTGAGTGCTCTCACCAGAAGAGTTAGAGTGAGCGGGCACTGTAGTGGCCAGGTGCCCTTTTCAGTTGTGGGCTGTAAGTCAAGGCGGCTTCAGCCACAGAGTGTACCCTGATGTACCCACCACAAGGATCTTAGGATGTCTTCCCCAACTCCTCTGTCAGGACTAAAAGATACAGGGAAATGTCATGCAATCCAGCACCAGGCTCAGTGGGCGGGGCGCCCACTCATGCCTCTAGTGGGACTATGAGTAAGCTCCAGCTGAAAGCTAAAATGGACTGAGAGTATTATTTGTAACCCCTGGCAACCAGTGCAAAGTTGCTGACACACCAAGAAGAGAACAACAGAAGTGTTTAGTTTTTATGCTTTATCCCTGTTTTGTTTGCCTGTAATTGTTGTCCTATGTTTGTGTGCTATCTTTTTGTCTGGCTGGATATATCGCTTAACCCTCGGTCTACCAAGCAGTAACCCCTCTACCCCGACACAGTAGGTAAATCAGGAAGGTCTGATAAAGACTAAATTATTTGGTAGCAGGAAATCTATACAAGGTTGAGCTTGATGGACTTGTGTCTTTTTTCAACTTAACTGGCTATGTTACCATGTTACAAAGTAACAAGGAATGATAGAAAAAGTAACAAATAAAACCATACCATTATCACATATTGTGTTAATACAAGAAAAGGTCTTGGGAAGGCTGAAGAAAATTAAGACTGACAAAGCACATCCAAAGGTTCTTCAGGAACTCAGTGCAGTATTAGCAAGACCCCTCTTTTATACTCTTTAAAGATTCTCTCACCACAGGCTCAGAGCCACAAGATTGGTGTAAAGCCAGCGTAGTGCCCCTATTTAAGAAGGGAACTAAAACAGAACCTGGAAATTGTAGACTTGTGAGTTTGACCTCTGTAGTGGGAAAAGTGCTAGAAGGGATAATAAGGGATTCTATTCAGGATTACACCTCAACAAATAAGATTATTAGTAGGAATCAACATGGCTTTATGAGGAATAGATTATGCCAAACTAATCTTTTCAGCTTCTATGAGGAAGTAAGTAGCAACTTGGATAATGGTAAGTCAGTTAATGTAGTATATCTAGATTTTGCAAAGGCATTTGATACAGTGCCACACAGAAGGCTGGGGCATAAAATAAGGGAATTGGGGCTAGGGGATAACCTTTGCAATTGGATACAAAACTCCAATACATTTAAAGTGGAGAGTGGAGTACCTCAGGGTTCAGTACTTGGTCCACTGCTTTTTAACATCTATTATATATATATATGAATAAGCCTCATTGCATAATTTATGGTACCTCACACACAGAACATAATTTATGTCTCATCAGAAAACAAACACACATTGAACAGAATGCCTCATTACATAATTTATGTCTCATTAGGAGACACAACTCCCATTGGGTGATTCAATGGGGACATTACTGCTCCCATTGGGTGATTCAATGGGGGCATGTTTATCATACAGGGAGTTGGCCCTCCCCCTCCAGCCCACCCACCACTATCCAACTGACAAAAAAAATATAGCTGCCACTCGCTCCTGAAGTAGGGGATATTAATAACTTCTCCTGGTCCACACACACTCTCACTCAGGATCATGACCCCATAAACATACTGTTTCACCTCCCACAGATAATTGTAACCTTCCATACGCTCTATTTCGGTACAAGGGTGTAATGTTTCCATAAAATACAAACTCAGGGATAAACTTAATAGCAACTCTTTTATTTAACTCTTCCTCTCTTCAGACAGCCTCACTAACTGTCTGTTTTCAACTGTCACTCTTCCACTTCCTGATTCCCACCCTTTCTTTTTAAAGGGAGAGAGATGCTTTGCTGTATGTTACAGAGGGCAAGCCTCAAACACCACTTTCTATTTGTTCCCTCAGCATATTGCTATGCTGCCTCAACTGAAGAGCCACCGTGTGTTATATTGCTATGTTACCTCAACTTAACCCTTTGAGTGCCAGAGGGGTATGCAGGCATTACAAAGCCTGCATTTGCGTAACCCTCTGGCACTCAAAGGCTTAAGCTCTGGTTAAGAAACAAGCAGATGGGTAACTTAGTCCCACACTGCTAATACACGTATATATGTTGACAAAGTTTACAGTGAGATCCATTGCAAGGCTTGCGGGGTTATTTGATATCATGGCTATGATTAATGTCTTGTTTAGTGTCAGGTGGGTGATGGAGCTGAGACGAAAACTCCCCCGAGCTTGAGATTTTTGTATACAAATGCATGTAGTTTGCCACTGATAAAAGTTACAGTTGTGTCTAGGAAATTTCTTAAAATGAATGATTGATTCCTGTAACTAGTCAATGCACCATTTAATGGATTTTTAAATTGGTGAGTATTGAGGTAAAGGAACATTTGAATTTTCTATAACAAACAGTAATAATGTTGCCCCTCCCAGTAAATGACAGGTTCTTCTAACTTTTGAATTATGGAGCAATTTTTAATATTCCCGAAGAAAATGCCAAAACAAAAAACGAAACAAAAAAAAAAAAAAAAAAAAAAAAAAATATATATATATATATATATATATATATATATATATATATATATATATATATATAATATCGGTCAGTCTGCCTACTGGAAGTGGGGAATGTACTGGACTTTAGAGCATATGTGGTCGGGGCTTATAGTGTGACTCAAAGCTAATAAGTTATACCTTAGTGGGCTAGTGAGGTGAGCTAGACTAACTTCTTGGGTGGGGACAGGAATATATCTGGCTGAACGTGAGGAGCACCATGTCACCAATATCTAAATGTTGTTGGGAGGGACTTGGTTCTTGGCGACTAAGGAGGTGGCTCCTGAGTGCCCGGATTATAAGTTTGGCTTAAAAACTAGAAGAGTTAGAATAGTTCTGAGATGTTTGGTGAATTCTGCTGTGGTTAAGGGGCTGACTGACATTGGGAGGGGGGGACTGTCTGCAGACTTGTCTTTGAGAAGGGACACCACTGGTCTTGATTAGAATAAAATGGAATGTGGGACCCGATGTCTGTTTGGTCTGTCTTGGATAGAGGGATAAATAATGAACAGTGGAGCTGGAGAACTGAGTGACAGAAGGATGCGTATGCAAGGGAGACTCTGGGTGAGAATGGGCAGGAGAGTTTGGTTTGGGCAGTGTATTGTAGGAAGGAGGACCAAGCATGTCTGTTCGTCTTGCAGGTGCTTTGTGCTAGAGCTTGGTGGGAAGGCAGTGAATTCGCAGAGGAAAGGATGCTTTCCTCCTCATACTGATCATGGGCATGAGATGGACCCTCATCCGGATCTGATACTATATGCCTTTTCCTGGCTGACTCCTGCATTACTGAAAGTCTCCTGCATGGAGGACTTCATCCAGCCTAGGAAATCCTTAAACTGAGAAGGAACCTCAGTACTGGCTACTTTCTTTAGGCAGTCAGGACATAGTTTTGCAGAATCAGCAGCAGGAATTTTATTGTCACATCCTGGACATTCTTTAAGCTTTTGGGCAGGTTTGTCATCCTTGGGAGGCCCAGGATCAACAGATTGCTTAAATTTGTCCCTCTGAGTAGTCTTCGCTGAGAAAGACATAGCCAATACCACTGCAGAGGAAAAAGGGCTAGCTGGGCACAAAAAGCAACAGTAGAAGCAAAAGAGCTGGATATATATATATATATATATATATATATATATATATATATATATATATATATAAATGGCACTTACATGCACTCCTGGTGTCCTGGGCTCCATTTAAATGCTCCAAAGGTGCAGCACGCATGTACTTCTGGTTTGCGTTCTGACGGTGGAACGCACACTGCCGAACTTCCTGTGGTAGCTGATAAATGCTGCCTTCACTTCCTGGAGCGTCTCTGCTGCTTGCTGATCATCAATTTTGGTAGGTAAGAGGAAAGGGAACCATATGAGAGCAGTGGTAAGCGCTACTTGCTCCACATATAATTTAGAAATACCTGGTCCCATGTGACCCTGTAAAAAGGGTATTCCTCCATGAAAAATGCATCCTGCAGTTGTTGGCAGGATGCATAGTTGCAGATAAAAGAACAAATAATTCTTCAAAGAGCGGGAGGTGAAACACCTCCGTCTACCAGCTAGTCGCACTTTAAAAGTTTGCTGATTGGTCCTACCAGCTGTGAGGTGGAGTTAACCCATTTTCACTGTCATCCAATACAGGTTACTGGTAACTCTGGGAGGCGATCCGCCCCTTTAAGTAGGCAGGAACATTTCTCCAAATGTATGCAGGGGGCGGAGCCTCCCCTCCCTCCTCAGCTGCTTCCCAGTCAGCTAATGCCAAATGACTTGTTCCTGGGTGTGTACACACCAGGTGGAGAACATCTCTCTTCAGTTTTAGTCTTTTTATTGTTTTCTGTCAAATATGGAATACCACCATTAGGCGGGTTACCATGACTGACAAATGCCCTCTCCAAAGTGGCTAGCTCAGTCTCCAGGGATTTTTTTAGTGGACCTTATGCCCTGATGGGGGAACAACTTGGTTTCAAGTACTTCCCTGGGGGATTATCCTCTGAGGTAATCCTTTCTTTGCATGGTGACCTGAAGACAGAAGACCTTCAGAAAGGTGAGCCACCCTTTGAGTGCTGAAGGTCCACTTGTCCCACAGTGTACCTTTATTGGGCTTGTATTTGGGAGTTCTCATTGCGCACTCCAGCACTCATTGGGTGTTTATGTATATATTTAATTGTATATATGTGTATGTCTGTGAGTTTTGGAGCAGTCTATGTGGCATTTTAACCCTTTGTCTGCTGGTTTGACTTATTTATTGAGGGTTTTGTTACAGTTTCTTTATGGGATAGTGTTTTCTCATCATGTACATGTGTTTCATAAGTATTTTCAACCTTTTTATTGTTGGGGTTAATATTCTTAAATTTTATGTTCCGTGCCTTTAAGGCGCGCTTTTACCGCTTAGCCGCCATTGCTCCTTTACTCTCTATGGGCTTACACTGTGTGGGACGTATCTCTGGAACCGCTTCACATAGCGACTTCGGAGCGGGCTCATTTTGTTTGTCTTCCCTTGCTCTTTCATCCGGTTTCATGTTCAAGTGTGTTGGGGGACTTGGGGGGCTTCAGGCACTGCTTTGGGGTACTTTTTGAGAAAAACGACGTTTCCCATGAGCGCTCGTTTCGCGCCTCTTTTCTGATTGGCTCCCGTCGCGGCAGCCATTTTGTGAGTTATTCTCATCGAGTATACTACGCAGGGCTCTCTCCCTCTCCTCCGTTGATTAACCCTTTGCTTGCCAGATAAGTTTAGTTTTAACGTTTCTGGGGTGAATCTTTAATCTTTCACACTTAAATTGGGTGATTTCTGACAGTGGGGTATATTTGACACTGTAAGTATGTCTACACCGCTGGAGCTTGGGACTAGACCTAAGACTAAGGAGGCTGGGGTATCAGTATCCCCCATTGCGTATTGCTCCTCCTGTCATTCAGGGCTGCCTAGGGAATTCTCTGGTCATTTATGCCCAGCATGCTCAGAAGGTCCTGACAGCAACCCAGGGCCTTCCAGCCATGCTATAGAGCCAGCTTGGGTTAAAGAGTTTAAGGCTGCAACTAGGGACCTCAGGTCCACTCTTCAACTCTTTCCCTCTCAGGTACAGGGTGCACTGCAGTTATGGCAGGCTCCCTCTACTATTAGGACCTCCCTGACTAAACCTCAGGGGGCTCCTGATGTGTCTGATTGTTGCAAGATTCTGATGTTGAGGATGGTACAGTTATTGAGTCTTCCAGATCTGTTGGAGACCCCTTTGAATGTGACCCTGAACTCTCTGCTGAGGGCTTAATTAGAGCCGTTCTGACCACCCTCAGCCTTCCGTTGAGTCAAGAGGTTCCCTCTGACCCAACTGATGTCTTTCAGAAACCGGCAAAAGCTGTTACTTGTTTTCCTCCTAACCCTACTCTTGAACGTTTGGTTTCTGATGCTTGGAAAAATCCTGATGAGTCCTCTTCAGTCTCAAAAAAGTTTGCTAAACTTTACCCCTTTTCTGAGGCTGAACTGGCTAAATGGGTTCATCCTCCCAAGGTGGATGCTCCTGTTTCTAGACTGTCTAAATTGACTGCTTTACCTGTATCTGATGCTTCTGCTTTACAGGATTGGACAGACAAAAAGTTGGAGGTTTGCCTCAAGTCTATTTTTACCTCTATTGGCACTGCTATGCGATCTGCCTTTGCTGTGGCGTGGGTTAACCGGGCCATTGCGGTCTGGACTGAGCAACTCACCACGGCGGTCCGTCAGGACGCTCCAGTTTCAGAGCAATTGCACTTGCTTGCCAATATTTCTGAGGCCCAGAATTATGTTTCTGATGCTGCCTTTGATGCTGTCTGCATGATGGCTAGGGCTTCTACTTCTTCTGTGGTAGCCAGGCGTGCGCTTTGGCTTAAGATTTAGTCTGCTGACACTGCATCTAAGAAGGTTTTGCTTTCTTTGCCTTTCCAGGGTACTTCCTTGTTTGGTTCTGAGCTCAAGGAACTAATTAGCAAGGCTACTGGGGGTAAGAGTACCCTTTTGCTTTTGGTCTTCAAGAAAAAGTTGCCGGCTAAGCGTTACTGGTCCTTTCGTTCATTTCAGACAGAGAAGCGTTCGACGGCCAAGGCAGTTCCGTCCGATCCGCGTCCCTCCTCCAAGCCCAACCAGTCCTGGAAGCCCAAGGTTGCTTCCAAGCCCAAGATTTCCAAGGCTGCTTCGGCATGACTCGCCGAACCCGGGTCCGCAACCTGCCGTGGGGGGACGCCTCCACCTCTTTTGCAGGGTCTGGGAGGAATCCGTGACGGACCCATGGGCTTTACAGGTGGTCTCAGAGGGATACCGGATCCCTTTCTTTTCCCTTCCTCCCTTTCTTTTCATCTCACTCGTTCTCTGCAAGATGCAGAGAAACTGCGTTTGTTCGATGGCGTTATTCAGGATCTCTTGGACAAGGAGGTTCTGGAGCCAGTGCTTCCTGTGGACATGGGTTCGGGGTTCTACTCCAACCTGTTTGTGGTGACCAAGAAGGACGGCGGGGGTCGTCCTATTTTGGATCTCAAGGATCTCAATTCCTTTGTGGTAAAGACCCACTATCATCAGGAATCTCTGCGCTTGCTGCCATGTCTCCAGGGAAGTTTGTTGCTTCTCTGGATCTTCAGGATGCGTATCTGCACATCCCCATTCATCCAGCGAGCAGGCGGTATCTGAGGTCTGCTTGCGCCAGGGGTCATTTTCAGTTTTCAGCTCTTCCGTTTGGACTGACAACTGCTCCTCAGGTTTTCCAACGAGTTCTGGGATGGCATAAGAGTGACCCCGTACATGGACGACTTGCTATTGAAGGTGGAGTCTGTGGAACTCCTTCATCAGCAGGTTCAGACCTGCATTCATGCCCTCACTCGTCACGGGTGGATAGTGAATTTGGACAAGTCGGACTTGACTCCGTCCCAGCGTCTCATCTTCCTGGGTCTACTGTTCGACACTCAGAAGGGTATGGTGTTTCTGCCAGAAGAGGTGGCTCATCAAATTGCCCAACGAGTTTCAGGGATTCTGGCACTCAAGTGAATCCCAGTGCCGAAGTTGTCTTCACTGGTGGGGAAGTTCATCTCCACGATAGAGGCGGTGCCATTTGCGATGGCCCACACCAGGGAACTTCAGAGGTTTGTGATCCAGACGTGCAGGGATCAACTGGATCATCTGAAGCTGTCAGAATCTCTGCCTCCTCATGTCGAGTTGAGCTTGGAATGGTGGTTGGACCTTTCCCATCTCCTGAAGGGGAGACCCTTCCGGATCCCTTACTGGACCAAGGTCACGACAGATACCAGTCTCTCGGGCTGGGGTGCTGTCTTGGGTCGCATCAGCACTCAGGGGAAGTGGTCCTTGGAGGAGTCTCCTCTCCCCATAAACATTCTGGAACTTCGGGCGATTTTACATGCTCTGCGCCATTGGGAATCTCAGCTGGAGGACTGTCCGGTCAAAGTGGAATCCGACAACGCCACCGCCGTGGTGTACATCAACAGGCAGGGTGGGACAAGAAGTCTCGCCGCGTGGCTAGAGGTCAAGGCCATTCTGTCCTGGGTGGAGGTTCACGTACCCGCCATTTCTGCGGTGCACATTCCAGGCGTAGACAACGTCATGGCAGATTTTCTCAGTCGTCACACAGTCAACAGCGGAGAGTGGGAACTCCATCCGGAGGTGTTTCAACTATTGACCCAGATGTGGGGTGTACCTCTGGTGGATCTGATGGCAACCAGGCACAACAGGAAGGTTCCAACGTTCTGTTCCAGGTGGAGAGACTCGCTGGCTCTGGCGGTTGACGCCATGTCGATTCCTTGGGTGTTTTCCCTGGCCTACATCTTTCCCCCCCTTCCAATGTTGATCAGGGTGATCCAGAAGCTGAAGATGGAGCATTGTCCGGTCATCCTCATTGCTCCAAATTGGCCTCGTCAGTCCTGGTATCCGGACCTTCTGGGTCTGTCGGTGGCAAGCCCTTTCCGCTTCCCTCTCGTCCAGATCTTCTGATACAAGGTTATCTGTGGAAGGAGGACATTCATCGTCTCCATTTGACGACCTGGAGGTTGAATCCTCAATTTTGAAGAAGAAAGGGTTTTCTTCTGCTGTGGTGTCTACCATGCTTCGGGCTTGTAAGCCTGTTTCGTCCAAGATCTATCACCGGGTCTGGTCGACCTTTCTGTCTTGGTGTGAGGACAGGGACCTGTCTCACGATTTTCATCTTCCTACTGTCCTGGCCTTTTTGCAGGACGGTGTGGATAAGAGGCTCAGTTTGCGTTCTCTTAAGGTTCAGACTTCGGCGCTTTCTGTCTTTTTCCAGGAGCACATTGCTATCCTTCCTGATGTCAAGATCTTCTTCCAGGGCATGGCTCATGTGCGTCCTGCTTTTCGGAGTCCGGCTCCTCAGTGGGGTCTTAATCTGGTTTTGGGAGTTCTCCAGCTCCCTCCCTTTGAATCCTTGGCTACTATTCCTTTACGTCTTTTGTCGTGGAAGATGGCCTTTCTTTTGGCTATTGTGTCTGTCCGCCAGGTGGCGGAGTTACAAGCTCTCTCCTGTAAACCACCCTATTTGGTGTTTCACAAGGACAAGGCAGTGCTTCGCACTTCTAATGAGTTCTTACCTAAAGTGGTTTCTGAGTTCCAAATTAATCAGGAGATTGTGGTGCCCTCTTTCTGCCCTAACCCCTCTTCCGATAAGAAGAGGGATCTCCATTTGTTGGATGTTGTGCGTTGTCTTAAGTTTTATGTCCATCGCACAGAATCCATCAGGAAGTCTGACGCTCTGTTCGTCATCCCGGAGGGTCCTAGGGCTGGGAGACCGGCATCCAAAGTGACTATTGCATCTTGGATTAAGTCTACTATTCGTAAGGCGTACGAATTGAGGAATAAGCATGTTCCCTTTCGGGTTACGGCCCATTCCACTAGGTCCATTGGGGCCTCTTGAGCATACAAAAATCAAGTGTCTGCTGATTAGCTGTGCCGGGCGGCCACTTGGTCCTCTGTGCACACCTTCTCGAAGCACTACCGTGTGGATGTGCTGGCCTCTGCTGATGCCAGCTTTGGGAGGAAGGTCCTGGAGGCAGTTCTACCTGTTTAGGATCTTCTTCTTCTGAGGTTCTTAGTGCTTCCTTATTGTTGAGCCCTGTTGGCTCTGGTTCAGTAACCTGTATGGACTAAGTGAAAAGTATTTAACAGGTAAGACTAAAATCCTATTTTTCTTGCTGTGGATAGGACATGGGAAAAATCCTTTTCTCATAGTCTTTGTGGAACAAAGGACATCCCTCCCTGAGAAAAAAGTGTTTTGCATCCTGACCAGTGGTGTCCTCTGGGTTCTGTTGCATGGTGATTGCCTTTATGCACTTCTTTTTTCACTCTTGGCTATTCATAAAACGTAAGTCTGCTGTACTGGGCATGGTTCCTGTGTTCCACAATTACTATGAAAAGGATTTATTGGTAAAACAAAAATCCCTTTGTTTCATAGTTAACATATACAAGGAGCTATACAAAGGGGAGAAAATAATAACTAGTTGACATAGATGGAGCCTGCTTCTGAGAGCAAATGTAATGGGTGATTATAGTTATATAATTGTTGAGGCTGAAAAGGCAATAGTCCAAGTTCAAACTATTCCAGATGTACTTTGTTAATCCTTTGGTAAGCTGCAGAAAAAAACATCTAAGCTATTTCCAGTTATGCCTGAAGTAGGCATAAAAACTCCTTCCTGGGGAGTGAAGGTCTGGCAGCCATGCAAAGTGGTCACACTCTTCTGGAGTTCCTGTTATCTGTCTCGCTTTAGTAGACTGATTCTGACCCACAACCTTAGATTGTCAGACAACTTACCTGCTACAGTCTCCCACTCCCGGAGACATCTCCTCCACTGCATCGGTGTCTCATCACAACACCATGCTGCTCCACAATTGAGCCCGTCTGGCCCCATTCCATCTGACACCTGCTTCATCTTGTGCTAGTCTCCTGGCCACTGAGGCCTAACATCAGTCTGCAGGAGTGTGGTGGTGGTATGTGGTTGGGCTCCACACCCTGGACACTCATATTGGTGCGTTTGCACCCCATACTGCCTACTGTTTGGTTCTATTGGCCTGGGCCACCTTAGACAACACAATTGGGTCCTACCTATATAATTGTTTGCTACTGCAACCAATGTTCTATCCTGGCTTATGCTGTCTGCATTGTGCTGCCAGGTGCGCCCTCCCAGTGCCTCTGGCCCATTTTAGCTGACCTCTTTAGTGGACTCTTGCTTACCCCAAACCTTAACTTACCCCCGTCTTTTTGTTTTTTATACTCCCCTTTCCCACATGCATCTTCCTACTTCAGAGCTCCTTGGGGGATCTGTTCTCCACCTAAAGACCCCCATCTGCTATTACTACAGGAGAGTCGCTCATCTGTCCAGGAGGGGTGTAACTGTTCTTCCTGACCCCCTTTATATGCATTGGTGGCGGACCCCACTGGCCAGCACCACTGCGAGCAGACGTACATCGGAGGAGCTCCTGGTTATCTTCTATATACCCCGAATTTTGGGATGTTTTGGAAGCCTAACAACCGGCACTACTGTCCCCTGCAGCAGTTGCACTCTGGAAGGACTCTGTTCTGCATATTCGTTTTGACCCGTCGGTCTCGAGTGCTGATACATAGCTGCTGTGGCCTAATGCAGGTGTGAGGCATGCCACTCCTTGGCCTCGCACTGCAAACACCTAACAACTGCTCAACCCGTTGTAGGAACCTAGTGCCGCTTACATGCCTTGACCTCCAGTGCTGCTGGTAGCGCTGATATCAAAATTAATATCGCTGCTTCCTCAGCAACTATTATTAGTGACTCCAGGTCATGGACATTGACCACCTACGGACCTATACTGTTGGGGTCCATGCTAATCATACTAACAGGCACCCCCACTTCCTCTCTCCCCATAGAAAAACTCTTGTTTTGCTTCACTCTTTTTTTATTTTAACTTTAATTTATTTATATAGTGTTATTATTTTATTTTTCTAATACATATATATGGGTTGTATATCATGTTACATTGCTCAGGAACTGCATCCATGACCTAACACCCACTTGGTTGTGTCACCAGACAGTCCCCTCTTGTCACTGGAACTTTCTCTGAGGGATTCTTCCCCGCTTGCCACAGAATACAGCACAGAGGACTCCTCTAATACTTCTGACTTGCCCTCCACTACCCATGACTGTTATATTTTCTGTTATACTACCTTTAATTGCATCTCCGTATGATCCACTGATCCTAATGTCATGTGTTGAGCTCTCTTATCATGCTCAGATTTTCATGAAAACAGTCTGCTAAATGTTTACCTCAGTACTTCACTGCATCACCTGTCCGTGCAGTCCATTCACCGAATTTACCATCTTCACCTTCTCGAACTGTTACTACTATGATACCAGCCATTAACTCTCCATGTACTAAACAGGACTTCCTGGAGCTGAAGCAGTGTCTTCTTACCCTCAAACAAGACAAGACCTACAAACAAAAAAAAAAAAGGGGGGGGGGGCTCACTGCGCTAACTCCTATGTGAATAAATGTGAATGAAATACTAATTGATAATCTATAATTAAAAGTGAAGTGAAGGCTGCTGCAAGTAATATGGGGGCTCTCCAGACCGCCCATAACATTGGGCCTAAACCCAAAGAACGAACAAACAAGCAAAAAAACCTGCTGTCCTCCATCTTGAGTGAGACAGTGCCCTGTGTTAAGCATATTTAATACTATATGAATAAATATGAGGATTTTGTCCCCAAATCTTTGGCGAAGAGGTGGGTTAAGCTTACCACCGCGTCACGGTACCTCATAGCGGCCTACAAGCAGACTTTAAGGCGATTTGCAGACCCTTCCTCTGTACTTGGGGGAGTTGTAAATCGAATAGAACAAAGAGAACTATCGCAAGTGTAAACTACTGCTCACATTACCACTCTGGACACTGAAGTTGACTCGCTTCACTCTCATTTGGGGGTGCTGAGAGATGCACAGGAAGATTTAGACAACAGATCCCATCATAAAAATCTGAGAATCGGGTGTTCTTGAGGATAGGGTCATAGAGGACTTTCTTGACAAACTCTTTGCAGCTCTGTTTCCAGACAGAGACCCTACAGAGTTTATACTAGACAGGGCACATAGAGCTCTGAGACCAAGGGCGGCCCCAGGTGAAGCACCTAGAGAATATCATCCTTTGCATTACTATTCGTTAAAAAAGGCTATGTTGAGAGCTGCTAGGGATCAGTTACCAGAAATTTATGGCTGTATACCACATATATTTGCGGATTACTCTGACAAAGAGGAGGTTCCTCAAACCTGTCAGATATCCTACGTGAGCGTAGCATCCAATACTGCTGGGGTTTCCTCTGTGTCCAGTCCACGGCAATACTGTGGGTTTTGACTCCTCCTCTCAGATGGTAGGACCAATAACTTTTTTACTTAAGCATCTGCTCTGCTCTATCTTGTCAGTTATTTGGTCCTACCACAGAAGGAGGCAGAGGCCTCTCAATCATGTTTTAAATAATTAATTGTTTTCTCGCCATGTGGCTGGCCATAAATGCCAACGGCATTTAACTTCTTAGTCTGGCTGTAAAATGGATCACATCATACCCATTAATACTTGGGTCGCATGGATCTGAATCACCGATCTGATGAGCTGCTTCCAGATTCTCCTGCATCTATGCTTAGAGCAGTAGCACCACCGGATGACGCGGTCCCTTACAGGACCCAAAACCGGAAGTAGGTCGGCATGCATTCCAACAGTGGAATGCAGGCCAGGAAACTGGTGCCAGACTGATGTCCAGCATGAACGCTATAAAACAGCAGTCATGGCAGTGGAAAGCACCTAGTATATTATATATAACATATATATTGAGTGCATAGTGTTGCTAGTAAGCAGTCTTTTGTTGGGGATATTGTTTTTTATTCTGCATGCTTTCTGATCTTTTGGAGCAGACATGAGACAAACCCAAGGGAACTTGGCTAAGGAGGAAAAGACCATTCTAAAAACCAAGATATGTAATAGCTGTGATACTAAGATACCAGCATCTGACCCAGCTAAGCTTTGCAATGAATGTCTCAGAAAAGCTGCTGGGGAAGTAATTCCTTTCCAATTCCAGGACTTCCTAGGGTGGATGAGTTTATCCATGCATGAAACTTTTTCTGTCCTACAAGAATCTACAAAAAAGCGTCAGCGAACATCAGGCCCAGAAGAGGGCCCCTCTAGACGCACTGGGGATGCAGAAGAGGAAGAGAGCTTTATAGATATTGAATCTGCCCAGTCGTCAGCAGAAAGTGAAATCACTGACAGCAGGAAATTTTAGTATTGATAAAGTGGAAGGTCTGATTAAAGTCATGCGTAAAACTTTAGGTTTCTTCTGTGTACTCCCCGTCACGTTAGAATGATGGGATTTACTTCCTTCCTCCAGCTGGTAGGACCATTCCAAAATAGTTAAATAGGGTATGACCCCAAAGCGTCTTCAGTTATTTCTGGTCCTAGCAGCTGGAGGACAGGAGGCTGCGGCCTCTGCCTTTAAAAAAAAAAAAAAAATGGTTGTGTACCTGAAGGTGTTAGACGGCATCGGAAGGAAGTCTCCACAGAGCTGCGAGCGAATCGGGTTGTTTTCTCCCGCTACCGGCTGGCTATGCGGCTACAGCTCAGTTGGGTTGTAGCTCAGTGCGGATCGATGGTGATCAGCCGCTTTGGGAGGACATCGCTGTTGCCTTCTTCCTGTCACAATGTGGTGCAGGAGCGGTACCGAAGTGGCCTATTGGTGGTGGGTCTTGAGTGGCAGTAAAGGGATAAAACCCCTGGAATCTGTTCCTCCGTGACAATGAGGTCTGGCCTGTACAGGAAGACAGTGCACCTGTGGATACACTTATCCCAGCAAACATGGGAAACAGCGCAATGTACATTGTATACAGGCTACACTATGATGCGGTTCAGCATGACACGCAAGCCTTCTAAGGAATGTGCCTGCCCGGTCTGGATTCCTTTATGCATCCGGTGCTATATGGCGTGCGTTTCAGCAATGGAACGTACGCTGAATAAAAGTGAAGCAGCATGGCAGCAGGCAAGGATTTTGTTGTTTCTATAGAATATACAGGTTTTTATAAGTATAGATTAAAAGCTAAGTTTTAAAATGTCTTCTTTAAAAGCATCTACTAGTAAAGAGAAGCCTGATGTAGGACCTTCTAAGGAGGATAAGCCCCCAAAGAGTAAATCTTGCTCCAATTGTGATAAAAAGTTACCAATTTCAGATAATGCTAAGTTTTGCCAGGATTGCCTAAAGCAAGCAGCCATTCAGGAAGTGCCAGGACAATTTCAGAATTGTTTATCTTGGATGAAGGCCTCTATGTAAGAGACCTTCTCGGCAATGCAGGAGTCCATAGCCCCTAGGAAAAGGCAAAGATTAGAGGATCCTGGGGAAGGTACTTCTTCCCCAAGGATGGAGGACAACGATGACAGAAATAGTCAGGAACCCTCTGAGTTTTCTTCTGATGAAGAGGAAGGGGAGATTGTGGAAAACTCAGGGGATTTTTCCCTAGATAGGATTGACAGTTTTTTAAGATCCATTCGTGAGACTTTAGGCTTAGTAGAGGAGCAGAAAGACTTGGGGATTATGGACACAGCTTTTTTAGGTAACAAAAAGCCTACTCTAAGTTTTCCTGTCCATCAGTCGATTACAGATATTATTTCTGAGGAGTGGAGTAAAATTGATAGGAGGTTCTCAGTTACTAAAAGATTTGGAAAAATGTATCCTTTTGATATGGCCAGTGTCAAAAATTGGTCATCTCCCCCCAAGGTGGATGCAGCTGTTTCCAGGTTAGCCAAGTACACCACCATACCGCTTGAGGATGGATCCTCGTTGAAGGACTCTATGGATAGAAAGGTGGAGTCGGCTCTTAGAAGACAATATTCTCTCATTGGCAGTAATATACAGATAGCTACAGCTTTAGCATGTGTATCTAGAGCTATGCGTATATGGATTAATACTCTGGAAGAAAATATTGAATCTGGTACGTCAAGATCAAAGTTATCCAGGGAGCTGTCAGTTATCAAGGAAGCCAAGAATTTTGTCTGTGACGCCTCTATTGATGCAGTAAAATTAGGTGCGAGATCCTCGACGCTTTCAGTATCTTCAAGGAGAGCGCTATGGCTTAGACCCTGGGGAACGGATGCTTCCTCAAAAAATAAGCTAGTTAATCTTCCTTTTAAAAGGGACATGCTGTTTGGTGAGCAATTGGAAGACATCATAAAGAAGGTATCGGGTGGAAAAAGCTCTTTTTTGCCTCAAGAAAAGAAGAGGAGATTCCCCCCCCCCCCAGGACAACCTCATTTAAAAGTAAGTCGTATTCATTTTGTGACTCCAGAAGTTATCAGGGAAGATCTTTTGACCAAAGGAAACAAAACTCATACCAATCTTCAAGGGGGGGTTATTGCAGAGATTTCCCCAAAAAACAGCAAGTCAAGAACGAGTTCTGAAGATTGGCGGGACCCTTTTCCAGAACAGGTAGGGGGTCGCCTGCATCTGTTTCGAGATCGTTGGCAAACATCAGACAGATGGGTCCAACAAATTCTGGAAAGGGGCTGTCCACTTCCTTTTGTCCAGACCCCAACAGCACACAGATTCAGACCATCCAGAATCCCATCCAACACAAGGAAGAGGAGTCTTTTATTTCAGGAAGTTCAAGTTCTACAGGAGAAAGGAGCTATTCAACCAGTGCCGATGGAGCAGAAGTTTTCAGGAATCTATTCTGTCTTATTTATGGTTCCAAAACCATCAGGTTCGGGCAGAACAATTCTGGATTTGAAGAAGCTCAACACCTGCCTAGTAACAAAAACTTTCAAGATGGAATCAGTATCATCGGTCATAAGATCAGTACTCTCGGGAAGCTTCCTCACCAAGATAGATCTGCAGGATGCATATTTCCACATCCTAATAAGAGAAGAGCATCAGAAGTATATGAGGTTTGCCTTGGGGGAACATCACTTTCAGTTAAAGGTACTCCCGTTCGGTCTATCTACAGCTCCCAGGGTATTCACGAAGATTCTGGCGTCCACAATAGAGCCATTAAGAGGAAAAGGAATATTGATCATCCCATACTTGGACGACCTTCTCTTAGTAGCTCAAACAAGGGCTCAAGCCATCACAAACACAGACTTGATGGTAAATCATCTCGCAGACTTAGGTTGAATGATAAATTTTCGAAAAAGTCATCTGGTCTCCACTCAGGAGTTGACGTTCATAGGAATGAGATTCAATACGCAAACAGCAATGATCACCCTATCAGAAGAAAGGATAAACAGCATCCTAAAGAAAGTGAAAAAATTCAAAGAAAGGAAGAGCCACATAGCTCACCAATTCATGAAGTGTCTAGGAATCATGATGTCGGCAATTCAGGTGGTTCCATGGGCAAGATTTCACGCAAGACACCTGCACTGTTATTTCCTGGAGCACTGGAACAAGCATCAGCAGATCCTTTACAGAGGATAAAATTGCCAGTAGGGGTGCGCCAAGATCTGCTGTGGTGGACAAACAGAAGGAACCTAGAAAACGGAACATCGCTACAGGATCCAGTATGGAACATAGTTACGACAGATGCCAGCCCTTCAGGATGGGGCGCGGTCTGGGAAAGCAAAACAATTCAGGGAATTTGGACCCTAGAAGAAAAGGGGCTGCACATAAACATATTGGAAATCAGAGCAATAAGGTATGCCCTTATTCACTTCAAGCAAAATCTGAGGAAGACAGCGGTACATGTCCGATCAGACATGACCGCGGTCATGTACATTCGAAACCAAGGAGGAACAAGAAGCTCAAGCCTAAACAGAGAGGTGTCTCAAATATTCCTTTGGGCAGAAAAGAACTTGAGGGCAATTACAGCCTCCCACATAGCGGGAGTACAGAACATACACGCAGACTATCTAAGCAGGAACAAAATACACCCAGGGGAATGGTCCCTAAACCAGGAAGTATTTCTTCAAGTCATCAGAAGAATGGGGACCCCGGAAATAGACCTAATGGCGAGCCTGCAGAATCACAAATGCACTCAGTTCTTCTCAAGGGGGAAAACAGTGGGAGCATTAGGCCAGGATGCTTTGAAGCATTCCTGGAATTTCTCTCTAGCGTACATTTTTCCTCCTATTCCAATAAAGGAGTCCTCAGGAAGATAACAGACAAAGCGGAGGTTATAATGATTGCCCCGAAATGACCAAGACGCATTTGGTATTCAGAACTTGTCAAAGTGTCCAGCCAGAAACCTTGGAGGTTGCCAGACAGGAAGGACCTTCTGTCTCAGAGACCCTTACGCCATCCAAACCCCAGTTTTTTCCAGCTGACAGCCTGGAGATTTAACGGCAGGCTCTATTAGCCCAGGGTATTTCAAATAAAGTAGCTGAGACCATCCTATCTGGTAGAAAGAAGTCAACTCTCAGAATCTACGATAGGATCTGGAAAACTTTTAGAATATGGGCTATAAGGAACAGGATTCATAAACATCAGGTTAATGCTCCTGTAATTCTTGAATTTTTGCAAAGAGTTTTTGATATGGGACTAAGTCCAGCCTCTATTAAGGTGCAGGTTTCTGCCATTTCAGCGGTTATGACAAGGCACTGGGCAGAGGATAGCTTAATTAAGAGATTTGTTAAGGCTATAGAGAAGTTGCGTCCCAGGATCAGGGAAGTTGTCCCTGCTTGGGACCTAAATCTGGTCCTGACTCAACTCATGGATTCTCCTCTTTTTTGAGCCCCTAGATCAGGTATCACTAAGACATTTAAGGCTTGATTCAAATGTTGGCATTAAAACCAACGTGAAGAAAAAAACTGCCTTCGCTCGTTAAGCAAGATCAGGTAACGTGAGATTCAAATCTTCCTTACCTAGAAAGCCTAACGAGCGATAACCAACAAAATACACGTTAACCTTAAACCTGCGTCGCATAGAAAATCTTACCTAAAAACACACAATAAAAATGTTACCTAGCACCACAGCCAATCACAGCACTGCAAAGTATCAAGTTCAGTCAGAAAATCCAAAACCCACGTCGACCGTTCTGAACAGCTTTCTCTGTGCTTCCCTACCCAGCCACTAGGGGAACACAGAGAAGGCTTTCAGCACCATGGACAGCTTTGAATGCCATAGGGATGTGCACTGCTCACCCCTGTGGCATTCAAAGGGTTAAAATCAATAAAACTAGTACACCAAGCACTACACAATGCCCCCTTCCACATCCCCCCCCCTTAGTATGTCACATATATTGCATATATGTGACATACTAACCCCATCCACATCCACCTCATGGACTTCCATGTAGTGGACAAATCTGTCTTTTATTCCACAATTAACCCTTTGAGTACTAGAGAGGTTGGAAAGCATTGCTTAGCATGTTTCCTACCCCTCTGGTACCCAAAGGGTTAATAGGCAACGTATGGACTACATACATTGCCTATATATATGTGTGTGTGTGTGTGTGTTTTAAACTTTTTTTTAATTAAAATACTGTGATTAGACAATTTAACTTAGATCTCATTCATTGTTAACCCCCTACCTCCTGTGTCCCATTGCTATTAGTACTTTTGCTGCACTCTTCTTCAAACTGAGAGTGGAGCAAAAGTACTAAAAGCAAAGGGACACAGTAAGTAGGGCATTATAAATAGATGAGATCTAAGTTAACCCTTTGAGTGCCAGAGTGGTACGCAACGCATTGCAAAGCAATGCGTTGAGTACCACTCTGGCACTCAAAGGGTTAAATACAACTGAGGGAGCAGGCTGCCCTGTGCTTGCAGCGCTTCCCTCAGCTTTATGTATACATTCTTTATTTCTTCTTCTTATTTCTTCTTATTCTATATTATTATTATTTATTTATTATTTTTTCCCCTTGCTGCGGGCGGCTGTGAAGCCCGCAGCATAATAAAACCCTGGTGCATAGAGAGGCATTGGAGAAAGCGGGAGGAGGGGACAGAGACATTGGAGGAAGCGGGTGGTAGGCTTGTATTTGCTGCCCGCTTCCTCCAATACCTCTCCTCTCGCGGTGGCATTGTGCCCAGCTGCCTGGCGTCGCGTTGTACAACACCTTGTGCAAATCGTCCACTCTGGCACTCAAAGGGTTAACTTAGATCTCATCTATTTATAATGCCCTACTTACTGTGTCCCTTTGCTTTTAGTACTTTTGCTCCACTCTCAGTTTGAAGAAGAGTGGAGAAAAAGTACTAATAGCAATGGGACACAGGAGGTAGGGGGTTAACAATGAATGAGATCTAAGTTAAACTGTCTAATCACAGTATTTTAATTAAAAAAAAGTTTAAAACACACACACACACATATATATAGGCAATGTATGTAGTCCATACGTTGCCTATTAACCCTTTGGGTACCAGAGGGGTAGGAAACATGCTAAGCAATGCTTTCCTACCTCTCTGGTACTCAAAGGGTTAATTGTGGAATAAAAGACAGATTTGTCCACTACATGGAAGTCCATGAGGTGGATGTGGATGGGGTTAGTATGTCACATATATGCAATATATGTGACATACTAAGGGGGGGGGATGTGGAAGGGGGCATTGTGTAGTGCTTGGTGTACTAGTTTTATTGATTTTAACCCTTTGAATGCCACAGGGGTGAGCAGTGCACATCCCTATGGCATTCAAAGCTGTCCATGGTGCTGAAAGCCTTCTCTGTGTTCCCCTAGTGGCTGGGTAGGGAAAAGCACAGAGAATGCTATTCAGAACTGGAGACGTTGGTTTTCTACTCTTACTTGTGTGCTGTACTCCAAAAAAAATAGGCGTTAGATTTCTGGAGAGAAATGTTGCAATTTAACGCGAGTTAGCCCTAACTCCAACATTTGAATAGCTTTTGGCGTCGTTTGTACATTATCCTCTATGGGTGAGATCTTGCTGTTCTGGCGACGGGCGATGTCTGTTTCAGAACTGGCGTCGCTTGTTTCTAGTAGAACATTTGCATTGCTCAATTGATGTTAAAACCAGCGTCTCCAGTTTTTTCTGGCGACGCCAACATTTGAATCGAGCCCTTAACTTGGAAGACAGTCTTTTTAACCGCTATTACTTCAGCTAAACGGGTCAATGAGCTGCAGTCCTTGTGCTGTCAGGCCCCCTACCTAGTTCTCCATCAGGATAAAGTTGTCCTTAGATTAAAACTGTCCTTTAGGGGAAAGGTAATCTCTTCGTTTCATCAGAACCAGGAGATCATTTTACCCTCATTCTGCCCTTCCCCAAAAGGGGACAAAGAACAAAGATTTCACTCCTTAGACTTAGTGAGGTGTATATCCATTTATCTTCAAAGGACAGCAGAATTCAGGAGATCAGATAACCTATTCCTACAATATATGGGTAAAAGAAAAGGTTCAGCAGCATCCAAGCAAACTGTGGCTAGATGCATCAGGCAGTGCATAATCTCTGCATATAAGGAAGCTAGACTAGATCCTCCTCTCAGGATAAAAGCCCACTCTACAAGAGCAATGGCCACCTCATGGGCAACAAAAGCTAATGCTACTCCTCAGGAGTTATGCAAAGCAGCCACCTGGAAGTCCATATTCACCTTTATCAAGCATTACAGGCTGGATGTAGAAGCCTCTGCTGACGCCAGATTTGGACGAGAAGTACTGCAGGCAGTAATCCCACAATGAAAGGATATGGATTTTCGGCTATATTTATTTAATTTGTCATAATTTTCTGTATGTTTTCTCCCTCTCTCTTTGTTTGCTTGGGTAATTCCCATCATTCTAACGTGACGGGGAGTACACAGAAGAAAGAGAGAAATTTACTAACCGATATTTCCTTTTCTTCTGTGTATCTCCACGTCACACCCACCCTTAACCTTGATATGCTATATTTTTTCAGCTTGGACAACATGTATAACTGAAGATGCTTTGGGGGAGTACCCTATTTAACTATTTTGGAATGGTCCTACCAGCTGGAGGAAGGAAGTAAATCCCATCATTCTAACGTGACGTGGAGATACACAGAAGAAAAGGAAATATCGGTTAGTAAATTTCTCTCTTTATCAGACACTCAGAAGGATCTCAGCATAATGGACGCAGCTTTTGTTGGCTATAACAAAACAACACCTCAGTTTCCTGTCCACAGTTCTATTCAAGAGTTCATAAAGACTGAGTTGAAATGGGGAGATAAGAGATGTCAAGACGGTTCCAGAAGATGTACCCATTTCCTGAGGAAGAGGTCTCACCATGGATCAACCCTCCAAAAGTAGATGCAGCAGTGGCTCAGATCTCACAAAGGACTATGATCCTGCTGGAGGACGGAACAATATTAAGGGATCCAATGGACAAAAGAGCAGATGGCACCTTTAAAAAAGCAATATGCTACCATTTGCCACAATTTAAGATTAGCAAAAGCTATGGCCTGCATGTTCCGTACCCTACGTCTATGGCTAACTGACCTGGAAGAAAAGATTGATTCATCTCTATCAAGGTCCCGCCTGCTCAAAGAAGTGTCTTCTATTAAAGATGAGGTAAACTATTCATGTGACGCCTCCTTAGATAATATTAGGCTAATGGCCAGATCTTCAGCTTTATCCATCACTGCCCGTAGAGCCCTCTGGATCAAAGAATAGATTAGTATCCTTGCCATATACAGGATGAAAATTATATAGTGACCAGCTGCGGGAAATTATAAAAAAAAAGTCAACAGGAGGGAAAAGCCCATTTCTCCCTCAGGAGTGTCACCATAGAGCCGCATCCCCAAGATCATCAAAATTCAAGCGTCAGTCCTTTCGGGAGGCGAAAAGATACAGACCAGGTGCATCATATGATCAGGGGAAGAGGAACCCAACTCAGAATGTCTGTCCTGGAAACCGAAGAGATTTCCAGCACAAGACACCCTTTCAACAAAATACACAATGAAGCCAGCAGAGCCCTATCTGTAATTCCAGTTGGGAGCAGACTGGAATCATTTCAACTAAACTGGATAAAGATTCAACCAGATCAGTGGGTAACACAGATATTCGAGAGAGGGTATGCGCTGGAGTTTCACACTGTCCCTCAGCATTCATACTTCCAGACATACAAAATCGGAAACAGACACTTGATTCCAAAAATGAAGATAGCAATTCGACATTTGCTCCAGAATGGGGTCATAGAAGAAGTCCCACAGATGCAGAGGTTCAGAGGGATCTATTCAAATATTTTCTGTGTTTCCAAAGCATCAGGAGAACTTCGCCTCATTTTGAATCTCAGAAAAGTGAATTCCTTTTTGAAGGTCAGAACACTCAAAATGGAAACAGTGTCATCAATACTGAAACTAATTCAACCCCAGTCTTTTCTGACAAGAATAGATCTTCACGATGCCTATTACCATAGTCCAATAAGAAAAGTCCATCGCAGATTTCTGAGGTTTCACATATTAGGGGTTCATTATCAGTACAAAGCTCTCCCCTTCGGTCTGGCCTCAGCACCAAGGACCTTTACGAAGATCCTAGCTATTGCCATGGCAGCCTTAAGGTCACAAGGCATTTGGGTCGTGCCATACCTAGACAATATGCTCCTGATAGCAGACAGTAGGGACCAAGCAGAAACATACACAGATTTGTCTAGATCTGTTGAGACCTAGGGTGGTAGATCAATTTTCATAAAAGCCAACTGTTTCCCACCCAGTCACTAATCTTTCTGGGAGTCATCATAGACACATCCCATTCTAGGGTAACACTCTCAACAGAAAGACAAGACAGGATCCTTCAAGCAGTCAGAAGCTTCAGGAAATTAAAAGTCCAAACAGCAAGATGATTTGCACAACTGTTGGGAAATCTGACTTCTGCCCAGATTGTACCATAGGCCAGGTCTCACAGACGATTGACACAAGTCAACTATCTTCGGTTCCAGAAAAGAGATCCATTCAACTTCTCAATACAAATACATCTTCTACCATCCTCAAAGGAGGAGTTAAAATGGTGGTAAAACCCGCAGAATATTCAGAAAGGAAGACCACTTCTAGAACCAACATGGGACATAGTAACAATGGACGCCAGTCTACTGGGTTGGGGAGGAATATGGAGGCACAAGTCAGTCCAGGGACTCTGGTCAATCAAAGAGAGAAAACTACACATAAATATGTTAGAACTGTTAGCAGTTTGGAAGACATTAAAAATACTCCAGCATTGCATACAAGGGGCAGCGATACTGGTAAGATCAGACAATACAACAACAGTCAGCTACCTACAAAATCAGGGCGGAACTAGAAGCCCCCCTGCCTTAATCATCTAGCTCTTCGGATCCTATATTAGGCAGAAGATCACTTGCAAGCACTCAAAGCAGCATATCTCTCAGGATGACTGAGAGAGTCTTCAAGGAAATCACAGCAGTCATGGGAACGCCAGTAATTGATCTCATGGCCACACCACAAAATACTCAATGCAGAAGATTCATGTCCAGATGGAAGACCCCACTGGCCCTACAGCAGGATGATCTACAGCAGATTTGGAACTTCACGCCAGCATATGTTTTTCCCCCTCGTCCTCTAATTTTGGAGGTAGTGAGAAAAGTAAGAAGGGACTAAGCAAGAGTCATTCTCATTGCCCCAAATTGGCAGAGAAAACTGTGGTACACAGACCTCAAGCGTCTCTCGGTTCAAGCTCCAATAAAACTTCCAGACATCCCAGACCTCTTATCTCAAGGATCCATTCTCTATCAAAATCCAGCTTTATTTAGTCTGATGGCCTGTAAGCTGAACGGAGCTCTTTGAGATATAAAGGGTTAACCTATCCTGTGATTAATACCATACGAGAAGGGAGAAAAGCCTCTTCCTCACGTATATATTATAGGGACTGGTCTATTTTTCACAAATGGTGTCCATCTAAGAACTTAGAACTAATATTATCCATAACACTATCCTGGAATTTTTGCAAGAGGGATTCCACAAAGGGTTAAAGCCAGCATCCCTCAAAGTAAAACTATCAGCCCTATCTGCTATCCTGGCCTACCTATTCGCAGAACAATACTTTATCAGAAGATAAATGTCAGCAGTCACAAAGATTAAACCCACAATTTGGGAAATTATCCCGCCATGGGATCTCAGTCTGGTTTTACAGCAATTCTGCACATCCTTTCTTTGAACCTATGTTGGAAGTGTCCCTTAATCATCTTACATTGAAAACTATTCTCAACATCTATCACATCTGCACGACGGGTGGGAGAATTGCAAGACCTCCTATGCAGATCACCATATTTGAATTTCCATCATGATGAAGTGGTTCTACGACCTACATCCTTTTTTTTTTTTTTTTTTTTTTTGAACCAAGGTTGTTTCCAGTTTTCATTTAAAGCAGAAAATAGTTCTCGCTACAGATTCCCTTCAAAATACAGATGACCCTGATGAAGTATCAGTGATACGAAACGCGTTGGCATATACATGCAGCGGGCACCGATTTTAATCATATCTGCGAGATATCATTTATAGTATTAGAGATTTTTTTACATTTTTGTGTCCACTGGTTTGTAAACCTTTGGGTTGGAGATCCATTGTATGTTCAGGAATCGTCTACTACGAGACTTGATATGGACATCCAGTTGATACAGACATCCAGCTGATTGTAGAGAACATACAGGTGTATACAGACGCCGAGTACGGACGGACGAACTTATACAGGGTCACAGCAATCATCTATACAAGCTGTATCGGAGCCAGGTCAGATCTACTCTTAATTATATCTTAGAGTTACGGCTGGCAGTTACCGCTAGATAGAGCGGGATAGACCCTTATACTCGGTACAGGATGTATTACCCGCTAGATAGACCGGTAGAGACTGTGCTATCATACTTTATCACCTGGAGGATTATCTATCCATTACTCCATAATAACCTCCTCTATTGAACAGCAGATGGAGTTGAATTCATTGGATTGTCGGAGTCCGTGGAAATTGATATTATTATATATACTCCAACCGTTTTTTGTGTTTACAGTGGACTGCATGTGTATTATCTCTATAACAGGGAGCTTTTTGTGCTGGTCAGCATAGTTTATTTAGGATAATAGTCTGTTTCGCAGAATATATGACATTGTTTCATTGTCATTGATACAGTTGGATACACGGTGTTTTCATACTGTGAGGTCCAGCTATTTATTAGGTGTATTTATTGCATATTATTTGTTGATTTTATTATATTGGCTTATTTCTTCTCTTGTCCAGTATGTATTTGCAGCAGTGGACTGTTTGATAAACGATTATGCCAATATACCAATATTGATATTCTTATTTCTGTTCAGAACTTTTTATTAAAAGGTGGATTCGCATAGCAATATTTAGCACTGTTTCCTTTATTGTATATATGGATATATGCTTAGTTTAGTATTCTATGTTGGGAATATACTATTATATACCATTACTAACCTAATTCTCGTTCCAGCTTGGACATAAGTATAACTGTCAAGATAGAGCAGAGCAGACGCTTAATTAAAAAAGTTATTGGTCCTACCAGCTGGGAGGAGGAGTCAAAACCCAAGGAAAACAAAATATCAGTGAGTAAATTTCACCTTTTTCCCTTCAAAATCCTCAGGAACGACTTATGTAGCAAGAGATGTAGATCAGGGTTGGGATATTCTCCACCGTCTGCTGAATCGTAAGCTCTGCCTAATTCAAGTACTGGACTACATAATACAGTTGTCGTAGCTCCTGGGTCTTCTGGATTATCTGTTAGTTCACCACCTCTGAGACCTCAGGCGATGAAATGGGGGCTTGCAGAGACTTGCCTTGATTGTAGAGGGTTCAGATATGTTTTTATGACAAACAGTACTGTCACAGGTCACATGGCACAAGAGGCTGAGCCTCTCCTCCCCCCTAGCTGGGATCATGTGGACACTAGTACTGAATTATGGAAGCCTGCTCCAACCTTCTCCCACCCAGACTCAGAGGCTCTGAAAGGCAGATGACTATCAGCTGAGATTTTATTTTTAACGCATAGTAGTTTAGGTTGAAAAAAGACTTGCGTTCAACAGATTCAACCTTTTCCTATTCCCGTTTACCCCCTGTTGATCCAAAAGAAGGCAAAAAACCCCCTCAATACAGCAATTTCAAATTCTGCTTTGAAAGGGGGGAAAAATTCCTCCTTGATTCCAAGTGAAAAGCATCCAGGCCCTTTTTAAAGGCATCTACTGTATTTGATAGCACCACCTCCTCAGTCAGCGAATTCCATACCTTTATTGTCCTTACCGTAAAGAGTCCCTTCTGCTGTTGTAGATGAAATCTCCTTTCCTCAGTTCTAAGTGGGTGACCCCTCATCTTTTGTACTGTTCTGTTAATGAACAGGTCTTTGGAGAGCCCTTTGTATGGGCCCCGAACATATTTCTATAATTTTATCATATCCCCTCTAAGATGCCGTTTAACTTTCCTAGCCTTTCTTCTTAACTAAAACTTTCCATTCCCCTTATTAGTTTTGTAGCCCTCCTCTGCGCTTTCTCTAGTTCCATAATGCCCTTTTTCAGAAAAAGGCACAGTGTCAAGGATATTAAGTTAACTGTATTGATGGGACTGTTCCGCACTCAGAGGGACAGAAAGGTATGGGAGGTAAAATGTTAAAATTTAATGCAATTTGTAGTGGATTAAATAGAGATAAAGAGTTCTTATCAAAATACAATTTAGTTGATTGACCTTTCCAACAGACCCAAGAGCATCGTAAATACCTCTAAAGCCTCAGAGGAAGAGTGCAATTTACCATTGACTGATCAAAGATATCTGAATCTGGATTGAGTTCTCTTATCTGATTTCCATGCTAAACAATGTGATGTGTATTTGTATTTAAGAGATGTTTTCATATTTATCTGTATAACATGCCTGAGGAAGAGACCTAAGGTCTTGAAAGCTTGCATTTAAATCTGCTTAGTTAGCCAATTAAAGGTATCAAAAACTATATTTGCCTCCTTTTTCAGAAAAGGCACCCAGAATTGAACAGCATATTTAAAGAGGAGTCTTACCATGGACCTGTAAAGAGGCTGAATAAGATCTTCCTCCCGTGAGTCAATACCCCTTTTAATACATGCCAAAATCTTATTGGCTTTTGCAGCTGGCACTACATGCTACTGCTAAGTCTATTGTCTACCATTACTCCCAAATCCTTTTCAGTAATAGATTTCCCCAAAGAAACACCATTTATACTATATGTTGCATTTTCATTATTAATCCCAAAATGCATAACATTATATTTGTATTTACAGATTGATGGTTTTATAGTGGGAACAGCTATTCACTGGGAATGTAGTCTGAATACAATCAAGAGCCAATCGGCAGCTCTCACTTCTATTACCATAAGACCTAATATACAGACAGTCTTATTGACCCTTCAAGTGCTGATGTATATAAGTAAATGTATTCATTTCCAGATCGGCAGATCATGCAGTACTGTGCAAAGCGATATGGGAGTACTCTCCAATCACTCCCAAACTAATCCCGTAGAATGCAAATTGTAAAATTGCTTGCATAAACTGACTGCAATTATTATAAAAACAGTAAATCTTTATTCTTGCAACATATTAAAGCATAGACACCTTGACAACATCCTGAAAGTTCGGAATAATGGAGGAGAGACTTGTGAGGTGTGAAAATTGAACCAGCAAGTGTGCAAATTCGGTCCCTTACAAATCAGCACGTTTTGAGCATATCTTGCTTGCTCATGACCTGAGGTTCTCATTGTGTCCATTTGGATTTTTAAATAAACCTCTACCAATCACCATGATTGGTTACTAATGCGGATGTCGGATTGGATCACACAGACTTCCATTGCTGAATGCAAGAGGATTAATCCCTTCCATAACACTCCCTCCTAAATACAATATCGCTAATACACGATAACCCATACAAGTATATGTGAACATTGACCCTGAAGTCATGATTAACCCTCCTGAGCCCTGGAGTGGTACAGAACGCCTTACATATGCGCAGCATTCCAGAGCCCAAAGGAGGCTAAACAATGTATACAAAAAGGCTATTTATAAAAATTACAACCCGTTGAGGGACTCCAAATCCAATCTGCAAGAAGAACGATTCAATCCAACATGCGCTACTTCCAACCAAACAACATTTATAGGACAGGTTTAAAGCCCAAAATGGCACCAGTGTCGTAATAACTGTACTGTAAATGATTTCAGTGAAATAAGTTTAAAATAAAATAAATCAAAATGAGACAACTACACAGCAAGAGGAATAGACCCCTCAGCAGACACTAAATGGCCAAAATAACAACAAAGTAATAAAGTGGTGAAGAACTGAGGGCTAGATTTAAAGGTAGGAGTTAACATATCCGGTAGGGCCAAAGTGAATACCGGCTGTTAAACTAACATGTTTAACATGGTATTTAAAGGCCCTACCAGCTAAAATGTCAAAGGACGTTTAGCCACAAAAAGTATTGTGGCTGAACGTCCATTTTGTGCGTTTAGTTCCCAAAACGCAGCTACCTGCAGCGATGTTGGGAACTGAAAAGTAAAAAATCAATTAACTATCGGTGTATGACATACTGCCAAGCACTGATTGTTAACTGATCCATGTTACATTTACCTGTCATCCACTGTCCTTCTGTCCTCTCTTCTTTTCTCCTATCTTCCTCCTTCTCTTCAGTCTTCTGTCTTCTCTCTGTAAAATAAAATAAATCAATTAACACCAAGCATGAACAAAGACAATCCTGAACCCTTTCAATGGCAGATGTGACCTTTTGTACCGTGGAATAACAACAGAGAAAAGGTGATGGAGAAGCTGCACAACCCCGGTCCAAAAGGTCCAAATTAGAGGGCAGATGCACCAAATGTGTTAGAGATATCCTTTGCTGCCACAGCCCCTCCAACAAAGTTCTGATCAGGTAGGATTAATTGAGTGTAGCCAAGCAGGAGTATAGTACCAGCAGAACAAGATTTTATAGGCATTTTCCTTAGTTACTGTACAAATAATGGATTTGGAAGCTTTCCGCCAAATCTGAGTCCAGGTTGCCTCAGGGCTGTCCAGGCATAGATCCTGTTCCCAGTACATCATGTATTTGTTTTTAAAGGAGGAAGAGTCTATCAGTTTGTATATAGTGCTGAGATGCGTGTTTTAGTAGCAGTTTGGTGTACGCATACCACAGCGCTAGTATCTCACATCCTCACCACAATCAGATGTCTGATTGCACAATCATGGAAATCCAATGCCCTCCTGCCTTCATTATCGCAAATCTTGACTTGAATTTCACACATTAAATTAATGGAATATCTAACGGCAAAAATCATCAGCTCCATAGATACATTTCTGGTGAGTTGGAGCAAATGGGATTGTGTTCTAAACACATCTGTTTTATCTGATTTTTTGAGGCTGAGGACCCTGGTACTCTCACTTGATTCTAACTAAGCCATATTTACCCTATGGCGCATCCTCTTCCCCCCTCCTCTTTTAAATAAAACTCCTTGACTGCACAAAGAATGAGCAGGTAGCCAGATGGTTTACAGTTAGACATAGCAAGGGTGGACAGAGGAATAGGGAGGACACTCCTGTGGTTACTAACCCCTAACAGATTTGCTGCTTTGAGTAATTATGTTGGGGATGTTGACACAGGAATGCCTTTGCTGGAGAGGACTGTTCTCTCTAACAGCCGGGAGAACAACAGCCCCTCTAGCACATTTGGGATCTGGGACTGAGACAGACCTAGACAGATGGTGGTGGTATGAGATTTTTTTATTAGGAAGACAGTTTGCTGTCTCCCTGGAGCTCGGGTTCAATATGTGGCTGATCAGGTTGATAGAATGTTGGGAGGGGCTGGGAATGACCCGGCCATCATGGTACATGTTGGTACTAATGACAAAGTCAGTGGAAAATGGAGGTCCATTAAGAAGTATTTCAGGGACTTAGGATATAAGCTTAAAGGGGTAGTAATACTTCATTTTATCTTTATTTTATTTTGTAGGCATTAAAAAAACATGAAGAACGATATAAGTCTTATCTCTCAAACCTTTATGGTTTAAGAGATATTCACAAAGTATCCCCCCCACTGTTCAGCCAGATCAGAAGGGCGATGCCCAGGTAGACTGCAGAGAGGGACAATCTTCAGTTAAGATAAGGGAAAAAGCTGAAAAACTTGTCAAGGTGGGAAGGGCTTTCATTGTTTTCATACAAAGAAGAATGTCCCCTTCTGTTATCTGTCTGGTCTTACAACCAGATACACATCAGAGAAGAGATGGCTTACACTAGGAAAAAGGGGCGGGAGGGGGAAACTGCTTGTGAATATCTCTTAAACCATAAAGGTTTGAGAGATAAGACTTATATCGTTCTTCATGTTTTTTTCATGCCTACAAAATAAAATAAAGATAAAATTAAGTATTACTATCCCTTTAAAGGGATAGTAACACTTCGTTTTAACTTTATTTTATTTTGTAGGCATTAAAAAAAACATGAAGAATGATATAAGTCTTATCTCTCAATCCTTTATGGTTTATGAGATATTCACAAGCAAAGTTCCCCTCCCCGCCCCTTTTACCTAGTGTAAGCCATCTCTTCTCAGATGTGAATCTGGTTGTATGACAGTACAGATAACAGAAGGGGACAATTTTCTTTGTATGAAAACAATGAAAGCCCTTCCCCCCTTGACAAGTTTTTCAGCTTTTTCCGTTATCTTAATTGAAGATTGTCCCTCTCTGCAGTCTACCTGGGCATCTCCCTTCTGATCTGGTTGAACAGGGGGGGGATACTTTGTTTGTGAATATCTCTTAAACCATAAAGGTTTGAGAGATAAGACATATCATTCTTCATGTTTTTTTAATGCCTACAAAATTAAATAAAGTTAAAAGGAAGTATTACTATCCCTTTAAGCTGAGGACCTCTAAGGTAGTATTTTCTGAAATACTACCTGTGCCACGCACTACATTAGAAAGGCAACAAGAGATTAGGGAGTTAAACGTGTGGCTAAAGACTTGGTGTAAGCAGGTGGGGTTTGGGTTCCTAGAACACTGGGCAGCCTTTTCCCTTGAAGGCAATCTTTATAGTCTTGATGGATTGCACCTTAGCGGAAGGGGGGACAAGGTGCTGGAGTTTCGGATTGTTAGAGGGCTGGAAGAGACTTTAAACTAGAAAGGGGGGGCGGGTGCTGCAACACAGGATGGGGAAGGTAGTATAATTGAGGAAATGGGATTAGAGAAGGGGCGTGGGGTGGAGAGGGGGAATAGGCTAGATCACCTAATGGGGAGTTGCAATTGTTACAGCCTGATAAAAGGCAGATACATTTGACAAAGAATGAAATCTTTCAGAATGGCAAAATGATAAAATGTATGCATGCAAATGCTTGTAGTCTGGCTGGTAAGATGGGGGGAAATAGAAATGATTGCAGTACATGAGCAGTATGATCTGATTGGAGTATCTGAAACCTGGTTAGATGATACATATGACTTAGCAGTCATTCTGGGGGGGTTATTCACTTTTTAGGAAGGATAGGGTTAATAAAAGGGGAGGATGGGTATACTTATATGTAAAGCATGCCTTTAAACCTAGCTTAAGAGAAGTTATAAGTTTAGGGTCCAATGAAAAGGTAGAGGTCTTGTGGGTTGAAATACACACTAGGGGCACACAAAATAAAAAATGTTAGTGGGGATTTGCTACAAGCCACCCAATATTGGGGCGTTTGAGGAAGCCCAACTTTTACTGCAAATGGAAAGGCTTCTAGATCAGCAAAGGTAATTATAATGGGATATTTCAACTCTCCTGAAACTGACTGGAGCAATATGACTTCCGGCACAACAAAGGGAAATTATTTTTTAAGTATGATAAATGATCATTTTATGTCCCAGCTTACTAGAGGAGCAAACTAGAAAAGAGGTGTTGCTTGACGTAATGCTCTCAAACAATTCTGACATATTAAACAATGTACAAGTAAGGGAACATTTGGGTTGCAGTGACCACAATATGGTATCCTTTGAAATTTGTTATGAGAAACCCAATAGCAAGGGTTTAAATCAGTGGTTCTCAATTTTTTTTGTTCGGGGCACCCCTAACACGTAAAATAAAACATTCGGGGTACCTCTAACATATTTGATTTACTTTATCAAGGGCATAATGAAGGAAAAATGCATAAATATACAGTTATTATTAGGTCTTACAATCATAATAACAAATGGAAGCATAATGTGCATAACAATTTCTATAAATCTTTATTTAAAAGTCCATTTTTGTTAGTCTTCATAGAAAACATGGGGCACCATAAGCTGATGTCCATGGCACACCGAAGTGCCACGGCACCCTGGTTGAGAATCACTGGTTTAAATAAAACATTCACTTTTTAAAAGGCTAATTTTACAAAGCTAAAAAGATGTATTAAAGGATATTCAGTGGGATGTGAACTGCCTAGGAAGATGTACACGTTTTGATCAGCTCTGAGGCCAAGACACTGTTTTTAATAGCATAGTTGCTTTTATATTGCTTGTTCCTACCAATTCCTCACGGATGGCTTACTCTTGTGCGTTCTGGGTGGCTTCATCAAGGAAAAAGACGAACAGCAAAGAAAAGCTAAAATCACCGCGTTTTTACCTGCACGCCAAACTAACCATTCGCCAAGGTTGAGTTATATGACGACTGGAGCTAATATCCCGGCTAGGAGTGTGAGTCCCTCACCCTCATCTGTCTCAGCACTGAGCCCAGATGGGGATGAACCAGATTTGTTTCCCTGCTCTCCCTCCTCACCCCAGCTTCCCCAATATTTGACGAAGGAGGACATTATGCACTTGCCAGACAAATCAGACCTCAGGGCCTTGGTTGTGGAAGTCAAGGACGCAGTTATGAAAGAGCTGGCGGGTATAGGGTCAGATATTAGACAATTGAGTCAGAGGCTCACAGCTTTGGAGTGGGACAGCGCTGACTTGGCTCAACATCAGGCCAACCTGGAAAAAATGATGTGCCAACAGGATGAGACCCTAGATCACATTATGGATTGTATTGACCACCTAGACAACAGGGGTCGGAGGAGTAACCTACACATTCGCGGCTTGCCTGAAAATATTCCTGGGAAAGATTTGAAGGCTACCCTGGATACTTTATTTCACGACACCCTGGGGATACCAGCGGCGCTCTTCATCCCTCTGGATCATGCGCACAGGGCATTGAGACCTCGTGCGGGGCAAGGTGATACTCCAAGAGACATTTGCTGCTTTTCAAGGTACCCTGATAAAGACCTAGTGATGCAAAAAAGTAGAGAGCGTTGTACTATTTCGTATGCCGGTGTAGAGCTCCAGTTTTACCAAGATCTTGCTTCACGCACGCTCCAGCAGAGATGGGCTCTCAAACCCCTTACTGACCACCTACGGTCTCTCCAAATCAGGTACAAATGGGGGTTCCCATTTTATCTGCAAGCAACATACATGGGACATAATGAGACCCTACAGAATGTGAAGGCTATTCCAGCTTTTTCTTCCAACCTAGGCATCTGTAACCCACAGCAGCCTTGATCGAAGTCTACTCATGGTCAACTGAATCATACTTTGAGGAAGTATTGATAGTAAGAAGCCTCGGTGGGATGCACCGCCTTGGGAGCCACCTACTCCTGTTCCACCGCATGGCTGAGCCTCTTGATGATCCCCCTTTTTTTTTTTTATAAACTCTTCTTGTTTGGTCCCAGTTATAATACCCTGTGCTGTTTTGTTCCAGTTTGGATGGGGAGGCCTGTGTACAGTGATGTTAGAAAATGAGGTAAGTCCTCAGGTCAAGAGTCGCAGTAAGCGAGGGGAGTTATGCAGTATTCCTATAATGCCTGTGGACCCCTTTGACCTCGACTGGGTGCAGAACACTTTCCTGGGTTGGTGATCCTGCTTGGAACTGAGGAAGTTGGTTCTCTTGGAGCCTGAGATCCTGGACTTCCTACTGTTACGAGTACAATACTATTATTTATAGTTGTTGTGTAGTTATGCTGAGTTTTAGTACTTGTCTGTGAGGTGGGCAAGATTGGGGTTCCATATATGTCAAATATTTACTGTACTTAACCGCAACTCAGAGTGAGAATATCGGACAGGACTCTTGAGCAGAGTCTGGTGTTGCTACTTTGTTTATAGGTTTCTCAGCACTGGCTACTCTCTCATGCAGGGACGATTTTACCAGTAGACCAGCTTCCCCTTTGGCGGTGCTCCGGAGTTAGATGTATATGTCCCTCTCTGTACATTAGCTGCATGCGTTAGCAATTCTGTCCCTCTATTCGTTCCCTGTCATGTCAGGGATGTTTCCCCAGTAGGGGGGTAGGATTGGAGATGTGCTGGCTGAGAGGCCGAAATTGTACTTTTCTCTGTCTCCTGCTCCTCTCTGGGGTGGTTATATGATATGTTTATTGCATGGTAAGGCTTGATGGGAGGGTGGCCACTCTTGTGGCAGTATTGTGAGTCTGGGTCAGTCGGGTGGCAAATTGGGGGGGGTCTTTCAATGTGGAGATTTGTTGGTGGAGTTAGGAGTGGAGGGGGAGGCATAGGGGTGGTTGGTATATGGAAGGTTTAGATAACAGGGTGAGCTTAGAGCACTCAAGTGTAGGGTAGGTGTTCTCTAGACCCTCCTCAGGGACAATATCATAGTTTGAATGCAGTGTTCCTGCTTTCAAAGTCCTGGTTTCCAAGTCTCCATAAGAGAGTTAGACTGAGGTATTATACCTCAGTTATTAATTTTAAACTACTTACTATAATCTTGGAATAACGTCTCTGGCCTGTTTGTGGTTTGTAACCGTCTGTCTCTCTGTCCAGGTAAATTGCTCTCTTCCTGCTGCGCTTATCTCATTGCTCTCTCTCTCTCTCTCTCTCTCTCTAATGTGCTAATTTGCTTGAACTGGCTTCAGCTGTACAGACTGACATGGCTTAGGTTTCCCTATATAAGGGCTTTAACCTTGCAGTGTTCAGCTGCTGCAGTGTTCCTGCTTTCCAAGTCTCCATAAGAGAGTTAGACTCAGTTGAACAGAGGATGGACTGAGGACAGCCTGCTTTCTACAGAAGAACAACTCACACTCGATTCAGAGCAGGGAAACACCTACCATTGCACCTTCTATCAAAACTGCTGAACACCTGATGCAAGTAACCAGAACTACCAGGACTGACGTTGCAAACAGCTCAGTTAACCACTAAACCGCTGAAGTGGAAAAAAAAACCTTGTCTCTGATTCTTCTCCAACTACCATTAACCACTACAACATCTACCTCTACTGATCATCAATGGACTACTTCATTTAACCCTGCATTGACTCCTACCCTCATCAAATACTTCACAATTTTGCAACTGACTCTTCTCACCCTTCCTGGAACCTACACCCCTGCACCTTGAATTGACCATTGACTGCCAAGTCACCTGCACTCCCCTGGACTACAATCTGTTACACAACCTCCGCAACCCACACACATTAACCCCACTATGACCAATTTGGCGCCTTGCTTTTTTATTGCCATTCTCACCTGCTTAAGACTCTCCTCCTCCTGTGTCCACATTAAGTGTCACTCCATCCACATTGCACCCTCACTTCTTCCTTCACCTCTTTTCTGTTCCCATTAATTTTTCTCATTCCTCCAGTCACTACCATCTCCTTCAGCTGCTGCCAAAAAGCCCCACTCCTTCAAATCTCACTCCTATCTTATGTCCCTGTCCCATCTCCTCCTGCTCGTTGCAGGTGACATCTCACCTAACCTAGGTCCCCCTTCCATTCTCTCCTGTAATTCAACACACACGCAACATCCACAATCTAATAACTGTACAACGTCACCTAACGCCCCCCCCCCCCTTTTGTTTTGGCCTCTGGAACGCCCGCTCTGTGTGTAACAAACTAACAGCTGTTCATGACCTGTTTACTTCTCACTCCCTAAACCTCCTTGCCATCACTGAAACCTGGCTCACATCATCAGACACTGCCTCCACTGCCGCACTCTCTCATGTCGGCCTTCACTTCACCCACACACCTAGGCCTGGCAACAGACGGGGGTGGAGTAGGCATCTTGTTGTCTCCTAACCATACGTTTCAGGTAATCCCCACTGTTCCCTCTCTCTCCTTCCCTACCTTTGAAGCTCACACACTTCGCCACCTCTCTCCCTTCCCCCTGCATATCGCTGTCATATACAGACCACCAGGTCCTACTGTACAATTCCTTGATCACTTCACGGGTCCCTCATTTCATATCCTCTGACGTCCCTGCTCTCATCCTCTCCTCCTCCTCTCACTAACAAACTCCTTTGGCCTATCACAATGGACCTGCTCTCCCACACACGGTGGCAGTCACTCCCTTGACTTGGTCTTCACCAACCTCTGCTTGGACTCTAACTTTTCTAATGCTCCCTATCCCCTCTCTGATCACCACCTCCTGTCCGGAAACCTCAGCATACCATGCAAATCGATCCCCCCACCATGACCAAGAGCATGCGTAGAAATCTGCATTCTCTTGACTCTTGACAGCAATTTTCCACTTCCCTGCAACCCCCTTCTCAACCCCATCCTTACACTTCCTTTTCCAGTACAAACTACTGCTCTCTACAACATCACTCTCACAACAGCCCTTGACACAGCTGCACCTGCGTCTCCACGTCACCCCCGCTCAACCCCATTACAACCCTGGCACACAAGACAAACGTGATACCTCCAAAGTGCTCACGCATTGCCGAAAGGCACTGGAGGAAGTCTTGCTCCACAGCTGACTTCATACACTACAATTTATTATCCTCTCCTATAACTCTGCCCTCTCCCTGGCCCAAACAGTCATACTTCTCCTCTCTAATTTCTAATCTTTCCTCCAACCCAAAACACCTTTTCTCAACCTTCAAGTCACTTCTTCACCCACCAATGCAAACCCCTTGCTCTAACTTCTCTGCCCAAGACCTCGCCACCCACTTTAAGGACAAGATCGACTCCATCAGACATGAAATCTCATCACTTTCACTCCCACCTATCCAGCATAGCCCTACCATCTTCCCCACATACACATTAAGCTCCTTCTCACCCATCACCGAGGATGAAGTTTCCCTTTTCCTCACTCACTCAAACCTAATCACATGCTCTCTTGACCCGATCCCATCTTCGCTCACTCAAGAACTTTTGCATTCTATTAATACCATCCCTTATTCAACCTCTCTCTGTTAACCGGCACCTTCCCATGCTCTTTTAAACATGCACTAATCACACCCATTCTAAAGAAACCGTCCCTGGACCCAAACTCACTTTCAAACTACCGGCCCATTTCTCTGCTCCCGTTCGCCTCCAAGCTCCTTAAACGTCTCGCATACAACCAGCTCACTAAATTCCTCTGCTCCCATTCCCTTCTAGATCCCTTGCAATCTGGATTCCATCCTCATCACTCCACTGAGACTGCTCTCAGTAAAAATGACCAGCAACTTGCTCTCCACAAAGTCAAAAGGCCACTACTCCATACTCATTCTCCTAGACCTGTCATCTGCCTTTGACACATTAGATCACCCACTCCTCCTCCAAGCCCTCCACTCGCTAGGTCTCTTGGGTTTCATCCTATCTCTGCAACCGCTCCTTCAGTGTGTCCTACTCTGGCTCCACTACCCCCCCCCACTGTCTGTCGGAGTGCTGGGCCCCTTGCTCTTCTCAATTAACACTGCATCCCTTGGCAACGAATAAACTTCTTTGGGTTTCACCATCATCTCTATGCTGATGACACTCAAATCTATCTTTCCTCCCCAGACCTCTCCCCTTCCCTCCTGTCCCATGTATGACTGACTGTCTGCTGTGTCATCCTGGATGTCCTCCCGTCAACTCAAACTTAACCTTGACAAAACCGAACTAGTTATCTTCCCTCCCTCTCCTACCAGCCCTACCCCAGACATTACCCCCACTGTCAACAACACAACCATCACACCAACCCCTACAGCACGTTGCCTGGGGGTCACATTTGACTATCCTTTATCCCCACTCAATATCTAAATCATGCCGCCTCCACCTCCGCAACATCTCTAGAATCCAACCCTTCTTCACCCAAGACACTACTAAAATACTAATCTAAACACTCATCATGTCCCGTCTTGACTACTGTAACTCACTACTAACTGGCCTTCCTCTCACCCGACTAACCCCACTACAGTCCATAATGAACTCCACTACATGATTAATCTACCACACAAACCGCTTGTCTGCCAATCCCTACACTGGCTCCCACTAGCACATAGCACCAGAATTTTGAATTTAATTCTAACTTATAGAGCCCTTACTAACACCTCACCCCCCCTATATCTCATCTCTCATTTCCAAATACACTCCCACTTGCCATCTTCGTTCTGCACATGCCCTTCTCCTCTCCACAGCTCTTATTACATCCTCCCACTCCCACCTACAAGACTTCAACCGTGCTACACCCGAGCTCTGGAATTCCCTCCCTCGCCCCATCAGATTCTCCCCTAGCCTTCAGATCTTCAGACGCTCCCTGAAAACTCACCTCTTCAGGGAAGCTTATCAACTTCCTCTATAAACATTATCACTAAGAACCACCCCTTCCCTGGGCCATTGCACTCAATAGCACTTCTCTCTCCCACCCACTAACCAGCAGCTCATGTGGCAGGAGACACTTACACCCAATAGCACTTACACCTTCTGTGTCCAACCTACCTTCCTCTTAACTGTAAGCTCCCACGAGCAGGGCCCTCTGATCCTTCTGTTCTTCACATATGATTTACTATTTAATATCCCTATTGTACAGCGCTGCAGATTAAGTTGGCGCTATATATATATATATATATATATAAAGAAGAATAATGTAACTGGTTGAGAGTTCCAAGAATGTATGTAATTTTATGTTGTTTTAAGACGATGCAGCCACATCTCCAGTTGCTGGCCTACTTGATACCCAGCCGGGATCTGCTACCATGCTGCTGGCTCCCTATACTTCTCCCCCTACATCATTCTTTCTCTCTTCTTTTCCCCTTTTCTTTTTCATCTCCTCCCCCTCTCTCTTTAGCCCTTTCTTTGACTGGCTCAGGTATCTGTTAGTTATTCATGGGACATGCTGGATAGCGTGTGTGTGTGTGTGTGTGTATATATATGAGTAGGCAGGAACATTTCTCCAAATGTATGCAGGGGGTGGAGCCTCCCATCCCTCCTCAGCTGCATCCTAGCCAGCCAGCTCCAGAATGATTTGTTCCTGGGTGTGAACACACCAGGTGGAGAACATCTCTTGTTAGTTTTAGTTTATTTTTTATTTTTCTGTCAGATATGGAATACCATATCTTCAAAGTGGCTAGCTCAGTGTCCAGGTGCTTTTTGGTGGACCTTAAGCCCTGAGGGGGAAAATCTTGGGTACAAGTGCTTCCCCATGGATTACTCTCTGAGGTAATTCTTACTGCATGGTAACCTGAAGACAGAAGATCTGCAGGAAAGGTGAGCTACCCTTTGAGTGCTGCAGGTCCACTTGTCCCACAGTGCCCCTTTGCTGGGCTTGTATTTGGGAGTTCTCATTGCGCACTCCTGCACTCATTGGGTATATATATGTGTATGTCTGTTGGGTATCTGGAGCAGGTTTATGTGGTAACTTAACCCTTTGTCTGCTGGTTTGACACGTTTAGTGGGGTTTTCTGACACTTTCCTTACTGGGTTAGTGATTTCTTAATATGCACACATGTTCCCTGTATGTTTTTCATGTTTTTACCTCATATTTTAACTTTTATTAAATTTATGTACCATGCCTTTAAGGCTCGCTTTACCGCATAGATGCCATTGCTCCATTTACTCTCTATGGGTCTACACTGTTTGGGACGTATCTCTGTAACTGTTTCAGACAGCAACTTCAGAGTGGGCTCATTTTAATTGTCTACCCTTGCTCTATCATCCAGTTTATAGTTCAAGTGTGTTTGGGGGCTTCGGGCACTGCTTTGGGGTACTTTTTGGGAAAAACTACATTTCCCATGACCGCTCGTTTCGCGCCTTGTTTCTGATTGGCTCCTGTCGTGGCAGCCATTTTGTGAGCTTTTCTCAGCGAGTATCCTATGCAAGGCTTGGACTCTTCTTCTCTCCTCCGCAGATTAACCCTTCGCCTGCCAGATAAGTCAATATTTAGCATTTCTGGGGTGAAATATTAATCTAAGACACTACAATTGGGTGATTTATTGTACAGTTGGTTATTTTGACACTGTGAGTATGTCTATACCGCTGGAGCTAGGGGCTAGACCTAAGACTAAGGAGGCTGGGGTATCAGTATCCCCCATTGTGCATTGCTCTTCCTGTCACATAGGGCTACCTAGAGAATTATCTGGTCATTTATGCCCAGCATGTTCTGAAAGTCCTGACAGCAACCCAGGGCCTTCCAGCCATGCTATTGAGCCAGTTTGGGTACAAGAGTTTAAGGCTACGACTAGGAGGTTCCCTCTGATCCATCAGATGTTTTTCAGGTGCCTGCAAAGCCCCTTACTCATTTTCCTCCTAACCCATTTCTTGACCGTTTGGTTTCTGACGCATGGAAAAATCCAGACAAGTCCTCTTCAGTGTCCAGAAAGTTTGCTAAACTTTATCCCTTTTCTGAAACAGAAATGGCTAAATGGGTTCATCCCCCCAAGGTGGGCGCACCCATATCTAGACTGTCTAAATCTACTGCCTTACCTGTTTCTGATGCTTCTGCTCTGCAAGATTGGACTGACAAGAAACTTGAAGTTTCCCTCAAGTCCATTTTCAGTTCTATTGGCACTGCTATGCATCCAGCCTTTGCTGTTGCATGGGTTAACCGGGGTATTGCAGTCTGGACTGAACAACTCACTACGGCGGTCCGTCGGGATGCGCCTACTTCGGAGAAGTTGCGACTTCTTGCTAACATCTCTGAAGAGCAACACTATGTTTCTGCTGCTGACTTTGATACCGTCCGCATGATGGCAAGGGCCTCCACTACCTCTGTGGTGGCTAGGTGTGCGCTTTGGCTTAAGAGTTGGTCTGCTGGCACTGCTTCCAAGAAAGTTTTGCTTTCTTTGCCTTTTCAGGGTACTTCTTTGTTTGGATCTGAACTTAAGGAACTAATTAGCGAGGCCACAAGGGGTAAGAGTACTCTCCTGCCCTTGGTCTTTACGAAAAAGTTGCAGTTTAAGCGTAACCGGTCCTTTCATTCCTTTCAAACTGAGACACGTGCAACGAACCAGGTGGTTCCATCAGCTCCGCGTCCCTCCTCCAAGCCCAAGCAGCAATGGAAGCCCAAGGCCGCATCCGAGTCCAAGGCTCCCAAGACTGCTTCAGCATGACTCACCGAACCTGGGTCCGCATCCCGCTGTGGGTGGTCGTCTCCGCCTCTTCCACAGGATTTGGGAGGATTCAGTGTCGGACCCATGGGTTTCACAGCTGGTGTCAGAGGGATACAAGATCCCTTTCTTTTCTCTTCTATCTTTCTCGTTCTCCTCAGGAAGTCGAGAGAAGCCGTCTGTTCAACGACGCTATTCAGGCTCTTCTGGACAAGGATGTCCTGGAGCCGGTGCCTCCTTCAGACAGGAGTTCGGGTTTCTAATCAAACCTCTTTGTGGTGACCAAAAAGGACGGCGGATGTCTCCCTATTTTGGATTTGAAAGATCTCAATTCTTTTGTGCTGAAGACTCGTCAGGAGTCTCTTTGCACAGTGATCACTGCCACATCTGCGGGGGAGTTCCTCGCTTCTCTGGACCTTCAGGATGCGTATTTGCACATCCCAATCCATCTAGAGAGCAGGCGGTACCTGAGGTTTGCCTGCGACAGGGGTCATTTTCAGTTCTCAGCTCTTCCATTTGGTCTGACAACGGTCGCTCAGGTTTTCCAACGAGTTCTGGGGGCCTTGATATCCGTCCTCCATTGGGACGGCATCAGAGTGACTCCCTACATGGACGGCTTGCTTTTGAAAGCATCCTCTGCGGACCTTCTTCATCAGCAGGTCCAGACCTGCATTCAAATTGTTACACATCACGGTTGGATTGTGAACTTGGACAAGTCAGACCTTGTCCCATCCCAGCAACTGGTCTTCCTGGGTCTTTTGTTCGATACTCAGAAGTGCATGGTGTTTCTACCGGACGAGGTAGCCCATCAAATTGCCCAAAGAGTCTCAACGAGTCTAACCCGCGATCGGATCCCGGTTCCGAAGCTGTCTTCTCTGGTGGGGGAAGTTAATTTCCATGACAGAGGCAGTTCCATTTGCCATGGCACACACCAGGGAACTTCAGAGATTTGTGATTCAGACATGCAGGGACCGACCGGTCTCACTTCCTCCTCATATCGACTTGAGCTTGGAGTGGTGGCTGGACCTTTCCAATCTCCTAAAGGGGAGATCCTTCCTGATTCCCTACTGGACCAAGGTCACGACGGATGCCAGCCTCTTGGGCTGGGGAGCTGTTCTTGGTCGCTTCAGCGCTCAGGGGAGGTGGTCCATGGAGGAGTCCCTTCTCCCCATCAACATTCTGGAACTTCGAGCAATATTTCATGCTCTCCGTCATTGGGAGTCTCAACTGGAGGATTGTCTAGTCCGAGTGGAGTCCAACGCCACGGCAGTGGCTTACATCAACAGACAAGGCGGGACAAGAAGTCTCACCGCTTGGTTAGAGGTCAAGGCCATTCTGTCCTGGGCAGAGGTTCATGTTCCTGTCATTTCCGCAGTGCACATTCCAGGCGTAGACAACGTCATGGCAGACTTCCTCAGTCGTCACACAGTTGACAGCGGAGAGTGGGAGCTACATCCCGAGGTGTTTCAACTCCTAACTCAGAGATGGGGGATGTCCCTAGTGGATCTGATGGCTACGAGACAGAACAGGAAGGTTCCGGCGTTTTGCTCTCGGTGGAGAGACTCTCCAGCTCTGGCTGCCGACACAATGTCCATTCCCTGGACATTCTCCCTGGCCTGCATTTTTCCTCCTCTTCCAATGTTGATCAGGGTGTTACAGAAATTGAAAGTGGAACGTTGTCCAGTAATTCTGATCGCTCCGAATTGGCCTAGTCAGTCCTGGTATCCGGAGCTTCTGGCCCTATCAGTGGCGGAGCCCTTTCCGCTCCCCTCTTGTCCAGATCTTCTTCTGCAGGGTTACCTGTGGAAGGAAGATGTTCATTGGCTCAATTTGATGGCCTGGAGATTGAATCCTTGATTTTATGGAAGAAAAGTTTTCCTTCTGCTGTGGTGTACACTATGCTTAGTGTCTGTAAGCCTGTTTCTTCCAAGATCTATCACTGTGTCTGGTCGACATTTGTGTCTTGGTGTGCTGACAGAGATCTGTCTCATGACTTTGATCTTCCCACTGTCCTGGCCTTTTTGCAGGACGGTGTGGATAAAGGACTGAGTCTGAGTTCTCTTAAGGTTCAGACTTTGGCGCTTTCTGTCTTTTTCCAGGAGCATATTGCTATCCTTCCTGATGTTAAGGTTTTCTTCCAGGGCGTTGCTCATGTGGGTCCTGCTTTTCGAAGTCCGGCTCCTCAGTGGGACCTCAATTTGGTTTTGGGCGTTCTACAACGTCCTCCCTTTGAGTCTTTGGCTACTATTCCTTTACGTCTCTTGACGTAGAAGATAGCCTTCCTTCTGGCGATTGTGTCAGTTCACCGAGTGGCGGAGTTGCAAGCTCTATCCTGTAAACCACCATATCTGGTGTTTCATAGGGATAAGGCAGTGCTTCGAACCTCTAAGGAGTTCTTACCTAAAGCAGTCTCCGAGTTTCACTTCAATCAGGAGATTGTGGTGCCCTCTTTCTGCCCTAACCCCTCCTCTGACAAGGAAAGAGATCTCCACTTATTGGATGTGGTGCGTTGTCTCAAATTTCATGTCCATCGCACTGAATCTATCAGGAAGTCTAATGCTCTGTTCGTCATTCCTGAGGGTCCTAGGGCAGGAAGACCTGCATCCAAAGTGACTATTGCGTCATGGATCAAGTCCACTATTCGTAGAGCCTACGAGTTGAGGAATAAGCATGTCCCCTTTAGGGTCACGGTTCATTCCACCAGGTCTATTGGGGCCTCTTGGGCCTATAAGAATCAAGCGTCTGCTGATCAGCTGTGAAAGGCAGCCACTTTGTCCTCTATGCATACCTTTACAAAGCACTACTGTGTGGATGTGCTGGCTTTGGCTGATGCCAGCTTTGGGAGGAAGGTCCTGGAGGCAGTCTTGCCTGTCTAGGATTTTCTGCTCAGGTTCTTAGTGCTTCCTTACTGTTGAGCCAGGTTGGCTCTAGTTCAGTGTGCTGTGTAGCAGTTCCTGGGGTGTTTTTACCCCTGTTTGGTGTCAGTTGACACTTCAGTTTTGTTGGGATCTCTGACCGGTTGGTTCATAGAAGTTCTGGTGACTTTGGGGGCCTTGCGCCTGGTCCTTGCCTTCTTCCCGCCTCTGGGAAACTCAATGGTTGGACATCCCAGAGTTACCAGTAACCTGTATTGGACGACAGAGAAAAGAGGATTTTAGTCTTACCTGTTAAATCCTTTTCTCTTAGTCCATACAGGTTACTGGTCTCCCACCCTGTCAAGAGACCATGCTTGGCTCTCCTGTGGCAATACGTAGGAGTCCTTCGGGGCATGCTCACAGGAGTCTTCTTCTCTCCTATTTCTGGTCAGTTGTTAGTGTCTCAAATCATTCTGGAGCTGGCTGGCTAGATTGCAGCTGAGGAGGGAGGGGAGGCTCCACCCCCTGCATACATTTGGAGAAATTTTCCTGCCTACTTAAAGGGGCGGATCGCCTCCCAGAGTTACCAGTAACCTGTATGGACTAAGAGAAAAGGATTTAACAGGTAAGACTAAAATCCTCACTTCCTGTAAACCAGTCACCATTTTAGCAGCCCTTCTTTAACTTTCCTCTAGAGTATCTATATCCTTCTGGAGATGGGGTCTCCAGTACTGTACACAATACTCTAGGTGAGGTCTAACTAGAGATCTGTAGAGTGGCATGACCACTTCCCTTTTTCTGCTATTAATGCCCCTACCTATACAACCCAGTACCCTACTTGCATTCCCCACTACTTTATTACATTGCCTGCCTACCTTTAAGTCGTTAGAAATAATTACTCCCAAATTGCTTTCCTCTGTTGTCTCTGACAGCACACTACCCTTAATAGTATATTTTTCCTTTGGATTTTTATGTCCCAAGTGCATTATTTTACATTTACATCCATTCATCCTTACCCTGATTCCCCTCTTCTTCCCAGATATATTGTCATAGTGGGTGGAGAGTTCCTCTTCCTCTCTCAGATTTGCTGGGTATTATACCGTAGCCAATAATGGCTTCAACAAAATGTGTAAAATTTGTGTCTCTGAATGCCCGTGGACTGTACTCCCCGGAGAAACAGTCTATGGCCTTGCTGGATTTCCACAGGTTGAAGGCCGATGTGGTGTTCCTACAGGAGACTCATTTTGACAGTACTAGACCCCCTAAATTTTCTAAAATCTGGTATCCTATTTCCAGGAGTGCTTCTGAAAAGAAGGAGGTGGCTATTCTATTTGGGGAACACATTCCGTGGCATCTTCAAGATTCTTTGGTAGATACAGAAGGCTGGTTTCTCTTTCCTAAGGGTATGCTATATGGGACTCTTGCAAATATCTACACACCAAATTCAGATCACGTCCGATTTTTATTATTTTTTTTTTTTATCAAGATTTTCCATTGTTTGAATTTAGACAGGGTCATTTGATTCTTGCGGAAGATTTTAACCTTCTTTTAGATCCCACGTTGGATAGCTCTTCCGGCTTGTCTAGTATTTCTCTACTGCTGTTCTGGCACTTTTTGTATTCTACTCTCTTTATACTTTTTGAGAACTGTCATTGATATACTGATAGTTCCTGAATTCCTATCAAACGTGGAGGCCCCTACCACCAATACTGACAGCAAAATGGTGTACTCAGTCGGGGCTTGTGTATGCTATTTCCCCCCCCCAAATGAATCTAGTCGTTAACTGTTTTCTCTGATCATATGAAAAATATCTCCTTTAAAAATGACGTATGATGTTATACTGTTTCTGGAATGGTACTGGTCTACTACTGAGATTTACTGTGATTGATATATAATATATATATATAATAGTGTGTGTGTGTGTTGGTATACACCCAAGGGTACTTAAGGAACTTAGGGCTCGATTCAAATGTTGGCGTTAAAACCAACGTGAAGAAAAAAACTGCCTTCGCTCGTTAAGCAAGACCAGGTAACGTGAGATTCAAATCTTTGTTACCCAGAAGAGTTAACGAGCGACGGCCTACAAAACACACGAAGACTACAAAACTGGAGTCGCCAAATATTTGACCTCATCGTCGACGCCAAATACACGATAAACGCGAGAAACGTCTCCAAAAAAAAAAAAAACACGCGAAACGTCCAACGTGACCCAGTCTCAGCCAATCACAGCACCCCAAAGTATCAAGTTGAGTCGAATAAACTATAAATAGACCCAAAATCACCTACGCACCTTTGTCTGTTATCGAGTTCCCAAGAGCTAGATATCAGGACCCAAGGAGCGGAGGTTAGTTTTTCAGAGAAAGGGAGTTTAGGCGGCGCACACACACAGACAGGTAGAAGGAGAGTTTGGCAGCACACAAAGCGACACAATACACTTTTGAACATACAAATACACGCATCCAAACACACATACACACATACACATAGCCCATTTTTTTTTTTGTAAAACACACACACACTTTTTTTCTTTATTTTGACAGTGTGAGTCTGTGAGTGCAAGTGAGTGACAGAGAGTGAGTGAGTGAGTGAGTGTGTGAGGGCCTGAGTGAGTGCCTGGGTGTGAGTGGGTGAGAGAGATGGAGAGGAGAGGAGAGAAGAGAGGGGTGGGGAGTGTAGGAGGAGAGGAGGAGGAGATTCAGGGGGGCAACCCTGGTCATGGGAGGGGAGGGAGAGGGAGATCTCTGGGGCGGAGGGGCAGCCGCCCAAGACCAGGCACATCTAGTGCAGGGGCAGACACAGTGGGACGAGGGGTAGTCCCCCTGCACCACACACAGACAGGGCCAGTGCAGGCAGGGCTGGGGAGCCACAGCCAGGGCTCTCAACCAACCTCTGGGGGTGAGGAGGAGGAGAGGTTTAGAGAGCCCAAATACACAGAGGAGGAAAACCTGGTCCTCTGTGAGGCTGTGGTTGCCCACTACAGGTACCTCTTCCCCAAGGGGCCTAAAGCTGGCCTGTCAGCAAAGAGGAAGGCAGCCTGGAAGGAGGTTGTGGCTGCTGTGAATGCAGTGTCCTGCCGCAGCCGGACGTTGGATTCTGTGAAGAAAAGATGGGCAGACTGCAAGGCTAAGGTAAGACAGTAACATAGCAACACAGTAATCAATGTTGAGAAAAGACCTGTATACATCTAGTTCAACCCTTTTCCCATTTTTGTCTACCATTATGAAGGTGAAGAAGAAGATGGGCGAGCAGGCCTTGCACGCTGCTGGCACAGGGGGTGGTCCTCCCCTGCGGGTGGAATACAGCCAGTGGGAGGAGGCTGTGCGTCAGACCATCTCCTCCATCATGGTGTGTGGGATCCCTGGATGGAGTGACACCGGGGATGAAAGTAGCCTCCAGACCACTGGTAAGTGCATCAAGACCCACACACACATCACACCAATCCTGACACCCACCAGGCAGAGGCCAACACAGTGACACATGGACAGCATTACACAACACAATTCAGTCACACAGCTTGGAGGGACGTCAAACAAGGACAGAATACATGACCAACCTAGCCTGAATGGTAATGGTCAAGTCCCTGTTGAACCCCCTTTATGCTGTCCAAAACGACATCATGCACAGCACAAAAACAATGCACAATGTCATGTGTCAGTCACAGATCCAACTGTTATGTGTATCACAATGTCATACACATAGTGACAAAGAGGTCAGCACACAACCCCTTGAATGCCACAGGGATAAGTAATTCGTTGGTTGACAATACATTGGCTAGTCCCTTGGCACCCAATGGGTTACCGGAGAATAGCAAGGAGGGGACTTGGTGTGTTTCCTATTGTATTGTTACTGCATGTCAGGGCTAGACGTTGTACATGTAGGTAGTTAGTCTAAGTGGAATAGTCAAGGTTCAGCTTTCTGCATCATATGTAGCCTGCAGAGTGGGGATGGCCAGGGGGCATTCCCCGCCATCCCCACTCTGCAGGACATATGTGATCCACAGGACTCAACCATGATGGGGGGGGGGGGGCATTCACTAGGATGTCAGAAAGAGGTGACAATGTGTACATGACAACTGCAGTGTCATCACACCTGAAATCCCTGTGTTGTTCTGTGGAGCCAGTGCACTGAGATCTAAACAACACGTGACATACCAGTGCTTAGGCTCCATAGCATAACAAACATGTGAAAAGGTAGAAACAACCTCCAATAGTACATTCTAACAATGCACTTGTTTGCTGTGTGTTAGGATTTTAGCGGTCCCGGGGTGTGTTTGTGTGTCCTCCAGCTGTTTGGGTTCCTGGGTTCCACAGATCATGTTGGTTGGCGTGCTTGGTGTGGTTATTCCTGCTGCCGACATCATTTACTGATTGATTGGCCTCTGTAGTCATAGGTCCTCACTGGTGCATTGCTGTGTTTAGAGGTCCTGGTGTGTTTGCTGTTGAGGCCTAGGTGAAGAATGTGCAGTGGGTTTGTGTCACTCAAGGTGTGATAGTTCAGTGTTGCTCACCACATGGATCCTGATGAATGGGGATAGCAAGGAGGTATATGCCTTGCCATCCCCATTGCTCAGGATACACATGATGACCAAATCACATCACTGCAGGTTACTGTAATCAATGTATGTGATCACGTCAAACCTAGCAAAGTGTGTTAGGATGGTAACCAATGCATTGCAAAGAAATGCAATGGATACCATCCTGCCACTCAACGGTTTGCGTGTCAGTGTAATAGTCTTGCAGCACTCCTGTCATAGTTCACATCACTGATTACATCATGTCATTTCCCCACACAGCACACCAGACAGCAGGAGCAGAGGACACAGGAGGTTCCTCCACTGAGGAGGCCAGCACCTCCAGTGCACCACCACCACCACCACCACACCAGCAGCAGTGGCAGCAGCAGTGGCCCCAGCATGGCCCCCAAGGCCCACCGCACCACCAGCAGCAGTGGCAGCAGCAGTGGCCCCAGCATGGCCCCCAAGGCCCACCGCACCACCAGCAGCAGTGGCAGCAGCAGTGGCCCCAGCATGGCCCCCAAGGCCCACCGCACCACCAGCAGCAGTGGCAGCAGCAGTGGCCCCAGCATGGCCCCCAAGGCCCACCGCACCACCAGCAGCAGTGGCCATACCATGGCCCCCAGGCTTCACCCCACCAGCAGCAGCAGCAGCAGCAGCAGTGGCCACAGCATGGCCCCCAGGCTTCACCCCACCAGCAGCAGCAGCAGCAGTGGCCACAGCATGGCCCCCAGGCTTCACCCCACCAGCAGCAGCAGCAGCAGCAGTGGCCACAGCATGGCCCCCAGGCCCCACCTCCCACAGTCCAGCACCGGTACACTCCCCTGCAGGATGTGCCGACAGCCATGGGGAGGCACCGGATGCCCGACATTGTGGGGATGCCACATCATGGGCCACTGCAGGCAGCCACCAGGCCACAGCCGCGGGACAGTAGCCAGTGGCCTATGGACTACGAACACTTTGGCCTCATTGGCCAGCCACAACGGCCACAGGCCCTGGTGGTGGTCACCACACCATCCCCGCCCCAACACACAACACCCCCACAAACCATGCTAGCCACACATATGGCAGTTGTGACATCCCCAGGGGGTCACTCATCTGGGGATGCAGTGATGGGCTCCCCATGCTCCCTCCACATCCGGACCCATGGGTCCACCCCATCTCCCCCAACACCTGTGGTGGAGCCACAGGACAGCCAGAGGGCATCCCCACCACTGTCCCGTTCCCCCTCCACACCACACACTCCTGACAACACCATGGTGATGGATCAGGAGTGTCTGGTACTCCAAAGGAGGCAACTCAGGGTGGCCAGGAGGTGTGCCTGCTCACTCAACAGGCTTGAGCAACATATGGCACACCTCCTGGACAGCATGAGGGCACTGGAGGCCCATCACGTTACTCTCAGCAACCACCTGGTCACCCACACCAACAGGGTGACAGCTTCAATTGACCAGGTGGTTGCTGAGCTCCGTGAGAGTAACAGGCTGGAGACCATCCGCCAGGCCCAGGCCTCCAGTTCCAGTGCCTCAACCCCTGCCAGCACTCCACCAGTGGCACCCCCAGCCCCCAGAACCACTAGAGCCTCACGGCATCAAGTGCAGGAAGCCACCCCTGCAGCCCCGCCCAAAGCACACCCCAAAAAAAGAAAATAAATGTGCAGTTGTTGCTTGAGAACATATCAATGTCTGTGTTTTATTCAGATGATACAGTTAGAGGGGCAGAGTTGTCTCCAATGCATTGCAAAGCTATGCATTGAACTCAACTCATGCACATCTAACATGGGGGTCAAGTAATGAGTTGTCTCCAATGCATTGCAAAGCTATGCATTGAACTCAACTCATGCACAATGAATGGTGTCACAAGCTTTTACAGCAGGGTGAACACACACATCACAATCAGACATGTTTGTCCAAGTTCAACTCACAGACATCTGAAAGCCGAACAACATCAGGGTGTTGTTCCATGATGTGACTTGAACTTAAACAACATGAACACATTAGATATCTCAACAGATAAACCACATGATCACAATTAAGGGGATAGTAATGCTTAGGATGTGTCCAAACATATGTAGTTGGGTTCACCCCCCTGATTGAAAAAGGGAACAACCACTGCTGAAAGGTGTTTCATTCCAAGGTTTTCCCAGCTCAACACTTGAAGTCATATAACAAATATCCCAGTGGCCTGAAGGTGTCAAATGGCACTGTGACTACATCATCCTATGGGGATCCATGGTGCAGGGACCGGAGCTGTCCATTGGATGGTGTAGTAACAGTGCCATTTGACACTTTCAGGCCACTGGGATATTCAATCTATGAATGTAAACTTGGAGTTGGAACAACTTTTGAATTCCACACCTGTCAGCAGTGGGAGATCACTTGTTTCACTCAGGGTGATAAACTCTACTGCATGGATTTTCAAACATTCAATGTATTACTATCATCTTTTCAAAGAACATGAAGAGGGAGAAGTAATCAATGACACAAGATAGATAGTTATATACGATCATATGTTTTATTGATATCAACACTAACAAACAGATGATCCTCATGGATGTGGAGTAAACATGTCACCGGAACAAACTTCTGGACCATATTAAATCATGGCCTGGATGCCTGCAGAGGGTGGAAACAAGATTGAAGGTGCACTATGAACACAACAGTCATGCTATTCCTTTGCCATCATATTTTCTTTCTCTCTCTCATATAAATATTTATATATATATATATATATATATATATATATATATATATATATATATATATACATATATATATATATGGTGTGTTGTCCATGAACAGTCATGTGGGTTATGATGGACTAATGGTAAGGTGTGTGTTATCCAGGTAATTATTTTCTGGTGTGTGGTTAGTGGTGTGATGTGTTGTAAGTGGTATGTACCTGCCAGGTGTGTGTTTCGTCTCCATGGACTGCTGAGGTTACATAGGTGAGCTTGACATGTTGTTGGAGTGACAGATGTGCATGTGGTGTTGTGTGTTAACCCCTGTTGTTCGGAGGTGATTTTGGATGGCTTATGTTGTGCTGCTTTGTGTTCCCCTGGTCCCTGTTGGGTTGCTTGATTCTTATGGTTTGTCTGTGTAGGGCGGTGGTTCCCAACCAGGGTGCATTCCTCCCAACATTTCAAATGGCGAAAGAGGGACACTTCTGTTTTAGGTGGCGTTTCTGGGGGCACGTCTGGTAGGTGAGGCATTGCCAAGAATATTTAAGTTATTTCTTGACCCATCTGCACCTCTTTGTTTAACTGATGGATGATTTAGAAAAAGAACAAAGTATTTTAGTTGCCCATATTACTGGATAAACACATATACTGACAATTAACAACACATTTATGTATGTTTTATTGCTGTGGACCAATGTAATACACATCACTCATTCTGATGTCCGAAAAAGTGGGACAAAAGGGTAGAAAAGAGGGACAGAGGGATTTGGATCTCCAAGAGGGACTGTCCCTCCTAAGAAGGGACACTTGGGAGGTATGAGGGTGTCATGTGATGTTGATGCCCCATGTGCACCAGCTCAGGATGCATCACTTTTCCCATGTTGCTATGTTCTGCACTGGTGATTGTTAATATTGACTTTACACATTTTTGGGGGGATGTGTGTATGGGACATTTGAAGCACTATTCCTCCTCATTGCCATTGACAAAGTGGTACCTGATGCTGGCCATATGTTTTTTTTTATTTGGGTATTCCCTTGTGCCCGCTTCCTCCAATATCTCTCCTCTCCTCACGCGTTGGCATTGTGCCAACGCGTCTGCGAATTGTAGAATAGGCGACGCCAGGCAGGGGACAATGGCGACGTGTGAGGAGAGGAGAGGTATTGGAGGAAGCGGGCATCAAATACAAGCCTGCCACCCGCTTCCTCCGATGTCTCTCTTGTCCCCAGCCTTTTCTTATGCTGCGGGCTTCACAGCCACCCGTAGCAATGGCACTTTTATGAATGAAGGGAAGCGCTGCAGTCAGAGTGCAGCCTACTTCCTTAATTGTATTTTAACCCTTTGAGTGCCAGTGTGGAATGCAGCGCACGCCTTTGCAATGCGTTGCATACCACTCTGGCACTCAAGGGGTTAATAATGTCCTACTTACTGTGTCCCATTGTTATTTGTGTGTTTGCTTCACTCTGCATTGGAAGGAAAGTGGAGCAAAAATAATGATAGCAATGGGACACAGGTGGTGGGCATTACAAATGAATGGATCTAAGTCAATCTACGTTTCATGATAGTATTTATATTATACAATGTATGTAACACACCCACTCACACACATACAGGCATACCTTGCCTAATAACCCTTTGGGAACCAGAGGGCTGGGAGACATGCTATGCAATGCTTTCCTACCTCTCTGGTAATCAAAGGGTTGATTGTGGAGTAAAAGACAGATTTGTCCACTACATGGAAGTCCATGAGGTGGATGTGGATGGGGTTAGTATGTCCCATATATGCAATATATGTGACATATTAAGGGGTGTGTGGAAGGGGGCATTGTGTAGTGCTTGGTGTACTAGTTTTCTTTATTGTAACCCTTTGAATGCCACAGGGGTGAGCAGTACACATCCCTATGGCATTCAAAGCTGTCTATGGTGCTGAAAGCCATCTCTGTGTTCCCCTAGTAGCTGGGTAGGGAAAAGCACAGAGAATGCTGTTCAGAACTGGAGACGTGGGTTTTTTAACACTGCCTCCTGTGCTATTCGCCAAAAAAAGTAGGCGTTAGATTTCTGGCGTGAAATGTTGCAATTTAACTCGCGTTAGCCCTAACTCCAACATTTGAATCGCTTTTGGCGTCGCTTGTACATTATCCTCTATGGGTGAGATCTTGCTGTTCTGGCGACGGGCGACGTCTGTTTCAGAACTGGCGTCGCTTGTTTCTAGTAGAACATTTGCATTGCTCAGTTGACGTTAAAAGCAGCGTCGCCAGTTTTTTCTGGCGACGCCAACATTTGAATCGAGCCCTTAGTTCAGTAATAGCAAGACCATTATATTTAATATTTATTGATTCACTTTCATCAGACATAGTGCCTGTGATTGGAGGAAAGCTGATGTAGTTCCATTGACGCTATTCAGAACTATGTAAAGACAAACAATATTATTAGTAGGACTCAGCATGGTTTCATGAAGAATAGATCATATTAGACTAATTTACTTGCATTTTATGAAAGAGTAGTAATTTGGACAGGGGAATTGCTGTAGATGTAGTATACCTGGATTTTGCAAAAGCCTTTGATACTGTGCCTCACAACAGGTTATTGCATAAATTAAAAGGCTTCGGTTTGGGAGGTGTTATCTGTACATGCATTGAGAACTGGTTAAATGATAGAGAGTTGCTGTAAATAGAACCTTTTCAAATTGGTCTAAATTTGTAAGTGGGGTTCCACAGGGTTCAGTCCTTGCATTTTAATTTGTTTATTAATGATCTAGAAGTGGGAATTGAAAGTAGCATCTCAATCTTTGCTGATGCCACTAAGCTAAGGAAATACATACACAGCTGGATGTTTTTACTCTGCAAAAGGATTTAGAAAAACTGAGAGAATGGGCAGAAAAGTGGCAGATGACATTTAATGTAGATAAATGTAAGGTTATGCATTTGGGCTGTAGAAACAAACTTGCTACATACTCTAAATGGGAAACAACTTGGGGAATCCTCATTAGAGAAAGATTTAGGGAGTACTGATTGACAATAAACTTCACAGCAGTGTGCAGAGTCATTCAGCTGTTGCAAGAACAAATAGGGTACTAGCCTCCTTAAAAAGAGGTATAGATGCAAGGGATGCTAATATTATCCTACCTCTGTATAAGTCCTTGGTTAGGGCCCATCTAGAATATGGAGTACAATTTTGGGCGCCAGTTCTTAAAAAAAACATTGTTGAACTGGAAAAGGTGCAGAGACGTGCAACAAAACTGATAAAGGGATTGGAGGATCTGAGTTATAAAGAGAGACTAGCCAAACTGGGTTTGTTTATATTAGAGAAGAGACATCTAAGGGACGATATGATTACCATTTACAAATAGATTCAAGGTCAATACAAAGAACTAGTAATTAATTATTTACGCAAAGAGCTGAGCTAAGAACAAGAGGTCATCCATTAAAACTAGAGGAAAAGCGCTTTTGACTAAAACAAAGGCAGGGATTCTTTACAGTAATGTCGGTAAAGCTATGGAATTCTTTGCCTCGGCATGTTGCACTTGCAGATAATGCAACTGCTTTCAAAAAAGCAATGGATGCCTATCTAGCACAGAACAATATTGAAAATTATGACAGATGGCTTCAAAGCAGATAGGATGTTGATCCATGGAACTATCTGACTACCATTTGGAGTCAGGAAGGATTTTTTTTCCCACTTGGGGCAGGGATTTTTTTTTTGCCTTCCTCTCGATCAGCAGGGTTGTTATTGGCATGGGCTGGACTTGATGGACAAATGTCTTTTCAGCCTCATCAACTATGTTACTATGTAAGGCAATCTAATTTCTTCTTGGATCAACATCCTTCCTGTGTTGAGGCCAACAACTGCATGAGAAAGATCTTAGGACTGATATTGGCCAATCATTTAAAGGGATAGTAACACTTAATATGTAAATATATAGTAGGTTTTATCCTCCCAAGTAAAACGGGGGTGTACTCTCACTTCTGTGGTGTTTTTATTCAAAAGTATTGCAGCTCAAATTTTATATATATTTTTTTAGGTGCAGTATCTTAATGGCCTGAAATTTTACAGTGGTGCTGTTGCTTCAACATCCTACGGACCTGTCTGGTCAGTTGACCATAATTCTTCATAGGATGGTGGAGCAACAGCATCACTGTACAATTGCAGGCCATTGAGATATTGCATCTTAAAAATTCAAGTTTGAGCTGCAATAGCTTTTGAATAAATCTCCTGGCAGAAGTGGGACTATCAATGTTTTATTCAGGGGGATAAACACTACAATATACTTTTAACATGTAGTAAAAAAAAAAAAAAGTTACTACCCATGTGTCTTCTATCTGACTCCTACATTTCACTATGTATCAGAAGCGTAGTGATGTCGTGTGATAGTGAAAAATGTTTTGTGTGTAAGAGTTGTTTATTAGCATTTTTTTGTTTGGTGTAAATGAAAGATTACCTTCTAATGTTATTACAAAAGTATTTTGCTGTCTTCTGTTATGCAGCTAATATAGTTCCAGCCTTTCTATATATAGTGAGGAAGAGTTGGGAGAGTGAGAGCATTGGGACAAGTGGGGCACAATGTATACAACATTTTCTAGGCAATTTGAACCATTCCTCAGGTACCCCCATAGCAGTGTGTGTGTGTATAACCCTATGCTAATACAGGTGTTCATTCATAGTTCAACAAATTGGCAAAGTCCAGTAGTGCTACACCTGGAATGTCCTAGAAGCATTTTAGGACCAGAGTAAGGTGTTTGTTTTTTTTGTTTAATAAAAATATGTTTTGTTTTCTACAGAAAAAAGTGAAGACCTGGTATACACAGGTATACCTGTGCTGAGGACTGAATTACCTTCATTCTCCAGATTATGTAATTGAAGATTTAACAAATTTCCTTAAAAAAAAAAAAAAAGTGACAACAAAAAATGGACATAAACACTGTAGAAATCACATGATGTGCAGTATCTTGGAAAACAAACAAATACAAATTATGTATGCCATGTTTGTACAAAATCTTTCAGCAGTAATTCCAAACTTATAAAACATCATAAACTTCACACGTTAAAGAAACCATTTGCTTGTTCTGAATGTGGGAAATGTTTTGCATATACATCAGCACTTACCAAACATCAGAGAATTCACACAGGGGTAAAACCATGTGTGTGTTCTGAATGCGATAAGTGTTTTACACAGAGTGGACATCTTGCCTTACATAAAAGACACCATACTGGTGAGAAACCATTTGTATGTTCTGAATGTGGAAAGGGTTTTTCAAGGAACACTCATCTTGTTCACCATCAGAGAATTCACACTGGAGTTAAACCATTTGTATGTTCTGAATGTGGATCATGTTTTTCATACAAGTCAACTTTTGTGTCACATCAAAGATATCACACAGGAGAAAGGCCTTTTGTATGTTATGAGTGTGGCAAATCTTTTATCGAATGCTCGGGTCTTATCTCACATAAAAAAATTCATACTGATTTAAAAAAATAATCTATGTTTGGAGTGTGGTAAATATTGTTCCAGTAATCCACATCTTGGTATTCACATGAGAATTCACACTAGAGTAATGAAATGTGAATGTTCTAAATGTGGAAAATGCTTTTCACTTAGGTCAGCCCTTGCTTCACATCAAAAGTGCCACAGCAAATAAATAGCTTGCATGCTTGGAATTTAATAATACTTTACCTGAAAAACATCTGTTATATACCACAAGTGACTTCACATAGAAAATGTATATTTGACTGTTTTGCTGTTTTTCAACATTTGTTTTTGAAGCTTCCTATATGAACAATTCTTTGTATTATAACTACAAGTTATTTTATGTGTGAAATCAATAACAGTACAATAATACTAAACAATTTCCCAAAGCCAAAATGTATCCATTTCTATAATAAACATAAAGATTCTTCAGAAAATTCTTAGTGTTTCTATCATTTTTCTATCTTCCTGTCTTCCTCAGAATCAAAAATAAAAGCTTTCTCAGGGCTTTTTCATTTATTGAAACAATAATAGACAATTACAAATGCAGGAGTTCATTATTGTATGAAGCCGTTGATACAACTTATTATAGCAGCATGTCTCAGGCTTGGGTTACTTCCTCATAATGTATTAATTTGCCTGTACGTTTCTATTATGGATTTTTCAATTAAATTACACAAATAGTAGTTGCATATTTTTTGCATTGTTGCTGCTATTCTTATTGCAAGAAATTGTTTTTTAGGTGAAAAGTTACAGCACTGCACTGATATGACCACCCATGTCAACTGCCTCCTGTGATGTTTGAGAACATTGGAGTGCTTGTGGGTAGAAATTACCTAGGCCCAACATCCTCTAGTGCACCTAGCCTTGCCTTTACCACACCCCTAACCCCTACTGTAAAAACCTCAAACCCTTTTTGGTCTTTTCTTACATTAAAGTGTTAGTAATGTCCAAAAAAAAGTTTTTTTTAGATTTGTAGAGGCTAAAAAAAAAGAATAGCATTGCCACAAACCCCATCTTTCAAACCGCTATGGTTTGAGAGAGATAAGCATTGAAAGTTTCCCTTTCCCTCCCCTTCTCCTGAGAGACCCCAGTCCGGGGATCAGCTGGTGGCTCTGCAGGAGAGCTGAAATCCCGTTATTAGAAAAGAATTACTTCACTTCTTTGGAAAGGTCTATAAAGTGTGCCTGGTTTGCAAGCACACTTTGTAGACTGTTCCCATGAAGTAGTTCTTTTCTAATAAAGGGATTTCGGCTCTGCTGAAGAGCCTCATCGTGTCAACCAACACTGATCTCCTTCTGTCAACTTTACAGCTGACATCGAGGGAAGGGGGAATTTTGATTGCCAATATCTCTCAAACCATAGCGGTTTGAGAGACAAGGTTTGTGGCAATGCTATTCTCCTTTTAGCCTCTACAAATCTTTTAAAAAAATGTTTTGGACATTACTAACACTTTAAGGATAGCCTTATGCCTAGCCCATGCATGCTTAAATTCTGTTACTGTATTAACTTCTACCACTTCTGCTGGTAGGCCATTCCACTTATCTACTACCCTCTCAGTGAAGTAAAACTTTCTTACAATACATCTAAATCTCTGTCCCTCTAGATTTAGACTATGGCCTCTTGTCCTAACATTTTTACTCCTTTGAAATGTACTTCCATCCTGCACTCTGTTGAATCCCTTCATGTATTTGAATGTTTGTTTAGAATGTTTATATGAAAATGTTATAGATAGGGATGGGGTATGTAGCCTGCCCTTACCACATGTTTAGGACATATGTAATGGGAAGGTACAGGTACCAAAGATCAACCCAATACTGAAAATTCAAGCAGGTTGCACTATATTAGTAGGGGTGTTCAACCAATTCCTCTCTAACGGCCTCTGGCAGAGTTGCCATAAGAAATCGGGGTGCTCATGACAAGTGGAATATGCAGGGCAGCCCATCTTTTCAATGTGCTTCCATATTTGACCCCACCTCAACCCCATCTGTTGGTATTGTCGCAGGAGTACATTTGAAATATCTCTTGACTAGTGGTAAAGGACACTTTTCTCTAGGCTTTCATGTGACAGGACATCACTAGTGTGCCATAGAACTTTGCAGGGAGACATTAACATAAAATATCATACAGACTTAAAGTTGCATTACCTACTACAAAATCAAATAAACACTATCAACACCTGTTGGGAAGCAGATAGCAGTTACATTTTAACCCTTTGAGTGCCAGAGAGGTATGCAATGCAGCAAAAGGTTAACCCCTTAATGACTGGTGATGTGCCAGCACAGTCACCAGTGTTTTTGCCTAAAGAACCGGTGACAGTCCTGGTATGCGATGAGTTAAAAGTTCACTGCGATCATGAAGGGGAGGCTGAAACTGAGTGTTCCAGGACCGGTGCACTTCGTTTCAGGCATTCCCCGTTTCGCCGGTACATACGATCGCTCCTACAGCGATCACATGTACTGGCTTTGTCAGTGACAAAGGCAGTGTATTCTGCGCAATTGCCTTTGTCACTGTTTTCTGCCTCTCTCTCTTCCTTACTGTGATAATTAGGAATAGAGCAGCAGAGAACAGAGTGAAAGTAAAAAATGGCCAGAGATGGGGCATTAACCCCTACACTGCTGGTGTTGTAGCAGGATTAAATGGCCTACTGACACCTTTTATATTATTAAGTCAGTGTGGGAGCAAGACATTTTTGAATTTGCGCAGACTATTTATAAACACAAATAATGAAGTTAAATCAAACACTAAGGTACAAAAAAAGGGTGAAATTTACAGATATTTCCTTTCCTAATGTGTCCTTCAGAAGTGAATATAAGGTAGCCCCACTACATCCAAGTTAAAAAATATAATAAAGACAGATAAAGGGTACGGTGAGCTGTGGAAGAACATAGAAGAAAAGGAAATATCTGTAAGTAAATTTCAACCTTTCTTCTGTGTACTATCCCTGGCTATTGCACAATGGGATATACCAAAGCAGTACACAATGTAATAACAAAGGGTGGTGATATAAATATAGAAAGAAGAAACTTTTCATACCAGTCTAGGCAGAAATGATTGCTTGCATAACTTGTCTCCTGAATCTGGCATCTGCAGATGCCTGGGCATGAACCTTGTAGTGCTGTATGAAAGTTGACAAGGATGACCAGGTCGCAGTTTTGCATATATCCTCAGGAGATGCAGAAGCTTTACATGCCCAGGAGGTAGCTAGAGACCTAGTGGAATGAGTCTTGACCTTAACTGGGGGAGGCAGCTTAGCTTCCAGATAGGCCATACTAATAAACCTAGCTATTGATTACTTAGAAGCAGGGGATCCCTTAAACTTCCCAAAGAAATGGACAGAGTATCTGTTTTTCTGAATTCCTTAGTCCTATCTAAATAACAAGATATGCAGCGGACTAGGTCAAGCTTATGGAATTTCCTTTCTTTGTCATTTTGAGGATTATGACAGAGGGGAGTACAATTTCCCGATTCAGGTAGAAAGAGGACACTACCTTGCATCTAAAGGAGGGCTTAAATATAAGAACTACCTTATCCTGATGTATAACCAGGTATGGGGATTTACAAGGATAGAGCTTGTAGCTCACCGACTCTACTTGCTAAGGTAATGGCAGTTAGCAGAATAGTCTTGTAAGTCAAGGCTATAATGGAAACAGATTGCAAGGGTTCAAATACTGGATAGGAAGGCCAATATCAAATAGATCCCAGGGAGGAATTATTTCCCTAATACGAGGTCTAGAATTCTCAATTGCTCTGTTATATTTCCTCACCAGGAAATCATGAGCAAACTGTTTACACAAAAGGGCTGAGAGCCAACAGCTGAACTTTTATTGATGATGGTTTAAAGGGATTGTAATACTTAAAATGTAAAAAAAAATATGTTGTAGAGTTTATCCTCCTGAGTAAAACAAGGGTACTCCCACTGCTGAAAGGTGTTTCATTCAAAAGTTATTAATTTTGAAAGTTGAATTTTTTAGGTGCAATATCACAGTAGCCTGAAATTGTACAGTGGCGCTGTTGCTACACGATCCTATGGACAGCTCTGGTCAGTTGACCATAAATCTCCATAGGATGGTGTAGCAACAGCGCACTGTACAATTTCAGGCAACTGTGATATTGCACCTAAAAAATTCAACTTTGAAAATGAATAACTTTTGAATGAAACACCTTTCAGCAGTGGGAGTACCCTTGTTTTACTCAGGGGGATAAACCCTACAACATATTTTTTTACATTTTAAGTATTACTATCCCTTTAAGTCCTTTCTTGAATCCCAAGTGGAGAAAATCTAGTATATGGGCAGAGTTGTTGTCAGATAATTTTAGGAGTTTTTCAAGACACTAAGATCTGAACACTCTCCAGACCCTACAATAGATGGAGGAAGTGTCTTTCTGCCTGAAACAATCATATCAGCAACCGGTGCTGATAAACCTATCTGAAGTAAGATTTGCCACTCAACCTCCAGGCCTTCAAATTTAAGAAGGCTGGATCCAAGTGATACAGTGGCCCTTGACTCAGTAGATTGTGTCTTAGGGGTAGAGTTGCTGAACTGATAATTTCACCAGAGTCACATACCAAGTTCTTTTTGGCTTATGGGAAGCAATGACTATTACTTTTGCCTGGTCTGAGATTATCTTTCTTAATACCTCTTGAAGCACAGGAATTGGAGGGAACACATAGGATGAAATGACCATTCCCACATTAGAGCATTCTGCCCTAGGGCTCCTGGGTCCTGCCAGCAGGAAAAATACATCTGCCACTTTGAATTCTGGCTTGATGCCATCAGATCTACTTCTGGTTGATCCCATCTCCTGGGTATCCAAAAGAAAGACGTTGTGATTCAGGGACCACTGCTCAGGAAATCTGCTTGACTATTCACTTTTCCTGAGATGTGTAACACAGTGATGTATTTTAGATTTTTTTTTTTTCCCAAGAGAGAATCTTTTTGTCTTCCTACAGTAGAGTTTTCCTCTTGGTACCGCCTTGATTTTTTAATGTAAATCACTGCTGCCGAGTTGTCTGAGCGGACCAGGACTGTTTTTTGGAGCCTCATTTGTTTCAGACAATTTGTCACCACCCTTAGTTCTAATATATTTATGTGTAATCGAGACTTTGTTGGAGGTCACCTCCCTTGAATGATCAGACTGTTGTATGTGCCTCCCCAACCCATGAGGCTGGCATCCGTGGTCACTATTTCCTATTTTAAGGGAACTCCTTTTGAGAGGTTTCTGGTTCTGGACTACCAGAGAAGGCTTTTTTTACCTTTTTTTTTTACCTTTGTTGGTAAAGGAATCCTCTGAGATTTTTGACTCTTCTTGTCCCATACTGCCAGAAAGTGGTTTTGCAGTGGCCTTAGATGGAATCTTGGCCATGGAATTACTTGAATGGAAGAGTTCAGCACTCTTAACAGCTTCATGTAATCCTGGAATATGAGTATGGTTTCCTTTTTTGAATTTTCTGACTTCTGCCTTTATTTTGGAAATTATTTCCTCTGTTAGAAAGACCATCCCCTCGGAGGTGTCTATTATCATTCCCAAGAAGGTGATAGTCTGAGTTAGTCAGCTGGCTTTTCTGGAGGTTTACTAACCATTCTTGTTCCTGCAGGCTCCTTAGGCTTTGGGCAGTATGATCCGCAGCCTTTTGCCTCTCTCACTCTACAATTGAAACCCTCATACATGTTCTTATCCTTTCTCACCTGGGCTACTGCAACTCTTTACTTATTAGTCTTCCTACTAACCATAATGCTTTTCTTCAATCAGATCTTAATTCAGGTACCAGAATACTATTCCTCTCCTCCAGAACAATACTCACCCTACCACTTTTAATATCACTGTTATGGCTTCCCATAAAGCAGCGTATCACATTCAAAATCCTCCTCATTACCTTCAAGGCTCTCCATCATTTGTCTGCGCCTTATATTTCATCTTTGATATCCCACCATATTCCTACACGTCCACTACTCGCCACTCATTTTGAACGACTCTCCGCCCCTTTAACCACTATCGCTTTTTCATGACTTAAGGCTTTCTCCCTTGCTTCTCCCTACTTGGAACTTTCTACCACCCAGTATTCGCCAAGCATCAACCCTCAACAACTTTAAATCCAAACTAAAAGAGAACCTTTTAAATATAGCAACAGTGTAATATGGAAACAGTATCTCATATGTCAAAAACTGCACTTCCTCCTCTACCAAATCGTATCTGTATGTCACCCATCCTATACTAAGATTATAAGCTCTATGGGGCAGGACATTTCATTCTCCTGTATACTCACCTGTTGTTCCCCTTATGATTGTCTTTATAAAAACTTAATCACTGCACTTATTGTAACCCCTCTATATATAATGTAAACTGTAAAGTGCCAAGTACACTGGTTGGCGCTATATAAATAAAATATACATACATACAAATGTTGAAATAATCAATAGATTGTCCAGATAAGGAATGACACATATCCCTTTCAGCCTCGGAATCTGGAGAGAAACTGATAATACCTTGGTTGAATACTCTTGGTACTGAGGAAAGGCCAGAAAGGAGGGCCTTGAACTGGGAATGTTGGTCTTCTAGGCAGAACCTCAGGTACTTCCTGTGAGACACCATGACTGGAATGTGGCAATACACATCCTTTAAATCTATAATCATCAGAAAAGATTTCTATGGAATTGCTTTCAGGACTGAAGTTACTGACCCCATCTTGAAGCACCTCGTCTTGATAAAGGAATTTAGGAACTTTAGATCCAGAATTGTCCTAATTCTACCAGTGACTTTTGGAACTAAGAACCAAGTCCTTCCTGCCCAAAGGAACTTGGGAATTTATTCAGACTATCACATTACTTTACAGAAGATCTTGTATTGCTCTCTTGATTGCCAATGCCTTGATGGGATCTGATGGCATCTTTGACTTTGATCTCAGATTGGTGTAGGAATAGGGCTTAGTTCCAGCAGATACCCTGTCTCCAAGATTTGATTCATCCATCAGTCTGGAATTGGGTCCGATGGCCAAGCATGGAGGTATAACCCCTGTCAACCCCCTACTGGGATAGGAGACAGGGTCCGCTCTACTTCATTGGGTATCTCTTGTAGGAAGGTTCTTTTTTTAATCTTCCCTTAGAACCTTGAGAGGAAAACAGCTTCTTCTGATCATACCATCCTGACTGGGATTTTCTGGAGACTCAAAAATTCTGCCTTCTGGATTTGAATTCAACTGCTCTTGCTGGTGATCTGGGCCTTGTCCCCTGTGGTAAAAATGAGCTTTTACCACCAGGTAACTTTTTAACAATCTCTTGCAGATGTTCACCAAACAACATGTCGCATAAAAAATGGAGAACTACTAATTTGTTTTTAGATGAAGTATCTGCTCCCCATGAACGTAGCCATAGTGCCCTTCTTACTGTCATGGACAGGGATGAAGCTCTAGCTGCTTAGAAACAGAAGAGTCTATCTTTTCTTCCAGTTGATTCAACCATATTCGAGTTGTTCTGGTCACACAGGCCAAGGCAGTGGCAGATCTTAGGTCTTGTCCAATCAGTGAAAACAGTTTCTTTAAAGCTGACTCCATTCTTTTGTCCATAGGTTCTTTGAGAGGCAAGCCGTCTTCCATAGGTATTATGGTTTTTCTGGCTATATGAGCTACTGCCGTGTAAATTTTAGGAGGGGAAAACCAGGACTTAATATACGTCCTCCATAAAGAGGTACATCTTAGAAGAACTGGGGTTACTAAGAGATTCTCTATCTCCTTTTCCCCCATTCTGATTTAATTAACCCTTTGAGTGCCAGATTGGTACACAACACAAAGCAATGCATTGCGTGTCCCTCTGGCACCCGAAATGGAATGGTGTACCGGGAAAACAAGAGAAACCTTACAGTTACCTAAGAAGGCCACATCCAGAACCCCCAATTCTGTTTGGGAATCAGTAAGGCCTAATGTTTTCCTCATGTTTTTTTTAGGAAAGAATCTATGTGATCCAAATTGAGTGATCCAGATTCTTCTGGAATTTTCCCTTTTTCTTCAGAGGAGTACCTAGATGCCATATCTTGCAAGCTTCCTTGATCTTCTATATCCTGCAGTCTGACTGATGTTCCCTCATCAGGGTCTTCCATGCGGCCATGCTTCTTAGGGACAAATGCTTCCTTCATAGCGGAGAAAGTATCCTGCATGGATGTTCTCATCCATGATAAAAATAAAAATCCTGGAACTGAATACGCATGTTTTGTTAAGCTTCTTTTTTAAGGCAATCCTGGCAGAGCTTAGAATTATCTGAACTGGGAAACTTTTTATCACAAGCAGAACAAGTTTTGGACTTTGGGGCTGGCTTATCTTCTTTAGAAGTGCTATCTAAGGGAGGCTTGTCGTTAGAGGACGACTTTGCAGGGGCAGACATCATGAACTAATAAAAACACCTTTTAATAAGTTACTTTTAAAACAGAACAAGAACTAAGAAACTACCCCCTGTTACCCTAAGCTAAGAGAATGACACAGATCACTTCAGCATAGTTCCTTAAATACAATAATAAGGACATCCTTTTCTTGTTATGGCATTATAAATTAGGTGCTTACCTGTACCTCAGGTCCATATTGCACACCCATGGATTCATGTAGCTGTTTCAAACTGGATGCTTTCCGCCCCCTGTGACCCATCTGTCTGCCGCCCACAATCTCACTCCGGAGCTCTAGTAATGCAGAGCGCTGGGAGATGACATCCCCCAGCGCTCTGCAGTACTGAACTGGACTGTGCGGGCGCTCCGGAGAGGTAGGAGATGGAGGCATTGTGGGAATTAGTTGGCGCTATATAAATAAAGAATAATAATAATAATATTGAGGGGCATTATGGTGATTGGGGGGCAATGTGCAGGGGCCAGTGTGGTTGAGGGGGGCCCAGTGTGGTCGGGGGTGGCCCATGGCACTTCTTGCACCAGGGCCTGGAGGCTTCTAGTTACGCCTCTGCTAACAGCCCTAAACCCAGCTATGTAGGACCAAAAAGACTACCGGATGGGTAAAGGGGACTACCATATATTCAATTCTGATTGGTCCTACCCCAGCAAATGGGCAGAGACAATACCTATTCTGACTCTGATTGTTGTGATAGCGATCTATCCCTTGTAAGACCTCTATGCCTGGTCTGAATAAGCAGATATAACCACTGCGGACAATCCTTATCAGATAGCTGAACTCACCAATACCGGTTTTCATCCACAAGCTGGTTTATTCTGTACAACAAACAATGGAATACAGCGGAATGAATGGATCTCTGTATTATGCGGTCAAAAGATGATGCTTTCCTAGCTTAGCATGCAGAATACATTTATCCCTGTTACATGTCGCAGACAACCATGATACAGGAAGTGCCTCACTAGAGAGCAGGGGTGTGGTTTACATACAAAGTAAATGTGTCATAAGTGCATTACCAAAAAAAAAGGCCACAAGATGGCAGCAAATAACTAACCATAGAGAAATCCATAGTAAATGGATCAAAGAATAAACTATGTAATTCCCATCTACAATAATGAGAATATTAGCTGTGTAACAGCATAATACCCATTGTACAATAGCCGGGGATAGGACACAGAAGAAAGTGGAAAAATCAGGGCGGGAAAGAGGAACATAGGGATTTTCACCCCAGAGGGGCAGTGCTACCCTAAAACTGTAGGTATGAATGACCGTTCATACTTTTCATCCAGCCTCCATAATAAATGAACCCACTGGGCACAAATTATCACAAGAGAATCTATAAAAACTGTGCTTTTTTTGGTTTTCTTTTAATATATATTTTGCAATTGTTATTTTTCTTTTTAATAAAAATGGTGGCTTATCCATATACAGTAACTGTGGTATCAAAAGTAAACCCTACTTGTGCTTTAAAAAAAAGTATCATTTTTTGGCTGGAATAAAAGACCTGGTGTGGGGGACATTCACTAAGCTGTGATAAAGAGTGGGAAAAGTGGAGATGAGTCTAGTTTGTATGTTAGTCTGTAGAGCCTATGCACTAAGATTGCCAAAGCTGAAGAAATCTTGGTGCATAGGCTCCATAGAATAACATAGGAATTAGACAAGTGATAAACTAGAGAAGTCATCTCTACTTTATCACTGCTTAGTGAATCTCCCCCTTAGAGAGAAAACACTGTTGAACAAAGTAAAAAATACAAAAAAGAGGGCACACACGTCCAATTTTGCAGAACAGCTCCACCGTGATATTTAACTTGTAGTTTCTATAGAAACATGTTTAGTTAATAGGAAGGAGTTCGGCCAGAGTGGGGTGCATGTGCACGCAGCACAATGTATGATGTAGGGCAGAGACATCTTGTAGAGTACTGGTGCGTTCCAAGACTTGGCTAGATAGAGCCGGAAGGAAGTCGGAGTTGTGGGGAGACATAATAAAAGGTTTGTTGGGAGTACTATTATTAACACAGTTTGTGCATTGTTATTGAATTGTTATTGTATTTTAATATTGAGGCAATATATCGCTTTTATTTTTTTTAGTTTAAGATGTGTTCCTAGGCTGAATGGAATGGTGTGAAACACTGCTGCCTAGTTTTAGTTTCTTTTTTATTTTTTCTTGGGGCTGTTACAATTCCCCCATTAGGAGGGTTGCCATAACTGGGTTTTCCCTGGAGTAGATTGACCAGTGTGCAGGTGCTGTGTGGACCCTTGCAGCCCTGTGGAGAGAATCTTGAAACCCACATTTTCACTCCATACAGTGTCTTTCTGAGGCTCTGCTTCCATCACAATGGTAACCTAAAGACAGAAGGTGATTGGTGAGTCTATACAGGAAAGGGTTAAACAGGAGACCCAAGTAGGTTGTATATCTTCACATCCTATATAATAATTTGCTAAGTGTGTGTTTGTCAGAAGCAGTCATGCGGAGTAGAGATGGCTGCACACGCTGCAGTCATGCGCAGAACAGACTGCCCGTGCTGCTGTTGATAATGGAGCGGGGCTCCGAATTCAGACCTTCGGTGCTCAGAGAGGACTGAGGTCTGAATTTGGAGCACCCATCTCCATATCAGCCGCGGCGAGGGCAGTCTGTACTGTGGATGACTGCACCGCGGCCGTTGCTGGGTGGCACTGTGGCCCGTGTACACGGGCTCTTCAACTAGTAATAGATAAAATAACAATATTAAAGTAATTTGAGAACTTTACACAATACTAGCTATTGACATGCTACTTCACAGTAAAGAATTAATTGAAATAATCAATTACACATATTTATGCAAAAACAATATAATTTATTTAAGTAAAATATACTATATATATAAAGTGTAATCAACAATGATATAAGTGAGTGAACACCAATTGAAATAGACATACAGTAACTCAAAAACCAATATCACAAAACAGTATTACCAGCACAAACAGGATTAAACATTGCATAGGTGTATCCAGAGGTATTTGATAACAATAATTGAACACAGAAGCATAGAAATGGTTAATTAATCCTTCAATTAATTACAATACAGTTGGCAGTAGCATATATGAGTACCTCTGACCCAGAATCTGTATAGACAATGCTAATTAAGGTCTAAGGAATGTTGTTTTGTGAATTGCTTTTAATAAAACAATAGGTCTCCTAACAATCTCCTTGTAACATATAAAAATATATAATTTAGAACATTTATCTGGAATAATATCCCAGGTGAGTGATCCTGATTACTGCCAGATATAGCTGGTTGGGCCTGTACTTTCCTATAAAGATTAATACCCTGTTCCTGATCAGAATGAGGATTGCCAGTTTGAGAACCAGTAAAGGCCTGCATTCTCATACATACATACATACATACAATTCATGCATCTTTCTGGACAGGTTATCCAAAACCACTTCCTGCAGGCCACAAGAGTCTCATTTCAAGAGAAAACACTCTACCACGAACCTATTCCTTTTTTTCATCCCGGTGCCTCCTGTGAGTGTGCTGGATAGCACATTGAAGAAAGACAGCCTGCTGTGGAGGTATACACCAGAACAGAGACAGGTTTGATGATCTCCGTATGCCTGAGAATCAGTCCTGGTGATAACATCTGACTGACAACAATAATGTGTGAGTACATCTGTTGCTTTTATAGTTTGGGAATATATATGTTTTAATAGAGTTGCACTATTGGGACGCCTCCTCTTGTTTTTTCTTTTTCTGCATTAATATATACTTGTTCCCCCTTGCTGTCCGGGTAACTGGTCCTATAAAATCTATTTGAATATCCAACCATGGTAATGACATCCCCCTCTTCTGTAGTGGTGCATGATGAGTGGGGCCATATGGTTGGAACTGGGGACACACCAAACAACCTTGACAATAGGTTTGTACATCCTTAAGCATATGAGGCCAATCTGCTTAATCACAGAGAATCTCATAAGTGATTTTGTCCCCACGATGACCTGAAGTAGGTGCATGAGCATGTTGGAGCATTAAACCTCTAAATGCAGTTGGCATAACCCATTACTGTATTCCATTTTTAGAGGTTCTGATTAACATACCATCTTCTATATGGAATTGGGACTTGGATCTCATCCAGATCCTCAAGTCTTCCTTTCCCACACTATCCTCCTCAGAGATCGGGTGGTTTAGGGGATTGTCTGTGTGTTTAGATAATAGACCTATGATAGGATCCCCCTTCTGACTTGTAATCAAGTCCTCACTAGGTGATTCTTGAATCCATTGTATTACTGGAGTGTCTACTTCGTTATGGGCTTGTTTCCTGGTAACAGCATTTACCTGTATAGGGCCCAGTAGATGTGAAATGTCTAAGGTGTCTCCCTTAAGGGCGCCTTCTTTAGCCAATAGATCAGTTAGATCATTTTCTTGTTTTTCTGGGCCTAGGATTTTGAATGACCCTTGGTCCAATAGATTGTAAGGCCATTTGATATCACAAGGTTGTCAACCTTGCAAAACAATTTACCATGTTTTACTGGTTTATTATTGGATCTAAGCATATGGATCCTTTTCCAACCTGGGAGGTATTCTACAAAGCTATGGCGAATATAATTAGAATCAGCTATGATGACAAATTCCTTTATGTTATGCTCAATGGCTAAAAGGACCATCTTATAGACTGCACAGAGATCTTGTTACGGTTTTCAGACACTTCAGACAGAGGGTATGATAAAACACAGTTTTATTGACAGAAATAATGAACAATATCGCCCTCTACCGGCACACAGTGGATAACAAGGAATAAGTGTATAGACCTTTACAGGCCAGTAAACTGGATACAGACAGAATAGAATATATGTAAAAATATATACAAAGGGCAGATAACACTGAGATGAGCACTTAATAGTTAACACAGTCCTCGTCAGTCTCTGTTATGGTGTTGGCACGCCCAAGGTATAGCTGAGGCTTGTATAAGTATGAGGAATACAATACAGAGTCTGTAGGAGGGCAATCGACTTGCACGACAGGACTGACCCAGAACGCTAGAGCAATCACGGATAGCCCCCACGGGCGTAACAATGCCACCAGTACTAGGGAAGCGTGAGTTGTTAGCCCCCACGGGCGTAAACCGGAGACTACAAGCTGCAAGAGCGAGGAACGTTAGCCCCCACGGGCGTAACGGAGACTGCAAGCTGCAAGTGTAAGAATCGAGCCCCTTCGGGCGTAAACAGAAGCCAATCGCTTGTGCCAGTTGGCCCCCATGGGCGTATAATGACTCCACCAGTGCAAGTGTGTGGGCCAGGAGACCACCGGTACAGTACCGGAACAACTACCCTGCACGGATGAAAGTATGAGCCACCGTCTCTCAGGCCCAAGCGGCACTGCAGAAGTGACAGGTCTCAGTATTTAAGGGCTAGCACTGGGCGGAGCAAAACCACGTTAGCCAATAAAAGGAATCAGAAAGTAGCACTGGTCATAATGTCGCCAGCGATAACATGGGCACCGTGATAGTACCCCCCTCTCAAAGACCCCCTCCTCACGGAGAGGGGCCCGGCTTCTGGGGGTATTTGGCATGAAATCTGCGCAGCAACATAGGAGCGTGGAGATCATTCAGGTTTACCCAGGAATGCTCTTCAGGGCCATAGCCCTTCCAATGAACCAAATACTGCAACCTCCCTCTGAACCTCTGGGAGTCAATAATATTTTGAACTTCGTACTCATCCTGACCTTGCACCTGAATAGGACCGGGGACCGCAGAAGTGGTAGTATATCGGTTGCATACTAATGGCTTCAGAAGGGATACGTGGAACACATTGTGAATCCGCATGGATGCTGGAAGATCCAGGGCATACGTAACTGGGTTAATTTTGCGGATAACCTTAAAGGGACCGACAAACCGAGGAGCCAATTTATTACAAGGGACTTGCAAATTGAGGTTTCTGGAAGATAGCCATACCCTATCCCCAACCTGGAAGGAGACCGCCGGCAACCTATTGCGATTAGCATGAAGCTGGTAATGCTGGAACAAAGTACTGAGGGTCCTCTGTACCTGTGCCCAAGTGGAGCGGAGTTGCCTGATATGCTCATCCAGAGCCGGAATCTGCTGCGTCTGAAATGAGTCCGGAAGCAAACGTGGTTGGAACCTGTAATTGATGAGAAATGGGGAGTTCCCAGATGATGAATTAACCGCACAGTTCCTGGCGAACTCTACCCACGGCAACAGGTCGGCCCAATTATCATGATGATCGGACACGAAGCAGAGTAGGAATTGTTCCAGTCCTTGATTGTCACGCTCAGAGGCCCCGTTGGTCTGGGGATGGTAGGCAGAAGAAAAGGACAATTGTATGCCCATTTGGTCACAAAATGCCCTCCAAAATGTAGACACAAATTGGCTCCCGCGATCCGACACCAGCACCCTGGGTACACCATGCAACAAAAATATCTCTCTAGCAAAGACAATAGCCAAATCCTGGGCAGAGGGAAGGCCAGGAAGAGGCACAAAGTGGACCATCTTGGAGAATCTATCGATCACCTTCAAAATAAATGAATACCCCCTAGACACTGGCAATTCTCCCAGGAAATCAATTGAAACATGGGACCAAGGACGCTCACCATTAGGTACTGGTTAAAGAAAGCTAACTGGGAGGTGTCCAGGGGATTTGGCATGGGCACAAGTAGTGCAGACTGCCATGAAGGCGGTGCAATCAGCACGTAAGGAAGGCCATCAGAACAACTGTGAAAGAGACCCTACCTACATGCCCAGCCGCCCGAGATGCGTGATAAGTTTCGAGTAGGCGGGTACGAAATGGCTCAGCCACAAAACACTTGCCCACTGGGGTGTCAGAGGCTGCGGAAGCTTTGGTACCAAGAATCTCCTCCCCCAGTGGTGAAGTGATGCTGGTCCGCAGGGTAGCCAAAATGCGATCTGGCTGAATAATGGGTGCGGGAACCTCATCTTTCTCCATCTCCGGACCAAATTGCCTGGACAGGGCATCCGCCCTAACATTCTTGGAACCGGACAGGTAAGATACAATAAAATGAAAGCGAGACAGAAACAAGGCCCATCTGGCCTGTCGAGAGGACAACCTCTTAGCCTAGGAAAGGTATGTCAGGTTTTTATGGTCTGTCAGGATTAACACCGGTGTCCTAGTACCCTCCAGAAGGTGTCGCCATTCTTTAAGGGCTAGAATAATTGCCAGGAGTTCTCTGTCCCCAATCTCGTAGTGACTCTGAGCACTACTCAATTTTTTTGGAGAAAAAGCCACATGGTCTTAGAACACTCCCTGGGTCCAGGCGCTGAGACAGTACTGCCCCTACCCCAGTCTCATAGGCATCAATCTCCAAGGTGAAAGGAAGAGAGGGATTAGGGTGGGACAGTACAGGAGTGGATGCAAAAGTGGATTTCAATGTCACAAAAGCCTGTTCAGCTTCTTCAGACCTTTGGGAGGGATTAGCACCCTTGTGCGTAAGGTCGGACAGTGGCTTTACAATTGTGGAAAAGTCTCGAATAAATTTCCTATAGTAATTAGCAAAGCCAAGAAAGCATTGGATAGCCTTGAGCTCCTTAGGACGTGGCCACTGCAGAACTGCTGCGAGCTTATCCTTATCCATAGCAATGCCATCTTTAGAAATCACAAAGCCCAAAAAAGGTACCATAGACTTGTGGAACTCGCATTTCTCAATCTTGCAGTATAATTTGTTCTCACATAATTTGAGCAAAACTGCGGACACATCCTTGATGTGTTGCGACAAATTGGACGAATGTATGAGTATATCATCAAGATAAACAACTACGCAAGACTGTAGCATGTCACGGAGGATGTCATTAATAAACTCTTGGAACACTGCGGGGGCGTTACATAACCCAAAAGGCATCACCAGGTATTCATAGTGTCCTGATCTGGTATTGAATGCCGTTTTCCACTCATTCTGATCAAGTTATATGCAGCACATAAATGCAGCTTGGTGAAAATGGAGGAGCCTTTCAACCTGTCAAACAGCTCCGTGATGAGTCGTATTGGGTAGGCGTTTTTGGACATGAGTTTATTCAGGCCACGATAATCGATTCAAGGTCGTAACTCGACATTTTTCTTTTTCACAAACAAGAAACCAGCCCCCGTGGGCGAGGATGACTTCCTGATAATACCCCTCTCCAGGGCATCCGAAATTTACTACTCCATGGCCCGATTCTCCTTGCAAGACAATGGGTAAGTACGACCCCGAGGGGGAACGGCACCAGGAGGCAAATCAATAGCACAATCGTAAGCCCGATGTTGTGGCAGAGCGCTAGCCTCTCCCTTATTGAAAACGTCACTGAATTGACGATATTCAGCGGGCACGGAGGGAGAGGTACACGTGATCTTGGTAGGGAGTGAAATACAGTGTTTAATACAAAATTCAGACCAAGCTGTGATCTCGCAAGTCTGCCAGTCGAACCTAGGGTTGTGCAGATGTAGCCATGGAAACCCCAGGATGACAGCATGGTGAGGAGACTGGATAATCTGGAAACACTGTTTCTCCATGTGGAGTGCCCCAGTACGCATAGACGGTGGTGTAGTTTCCATAGTGATTTCTGCCGGTACCAACGGCCTGCCATCAATGGCTTCGATAACCAAGGGAGATTCCCTTTCAACCAGCGGAATCTTGTGTAATGCAGCAAATGAGTTATCCATATAATATCCGGCTGCACCAGAATCCACTAGGGCCAGAACCTCCACCGAGAGTTCCGCCCAAGAAATTACAGCCTGGACTGTAGGTTTTTGATTCACCGGGTCTAGGGACCGCTGAACGCCACCTAGGTCCTGTCCCCCAAGGTAACCTAGGTGTGTCAGTTTCCTGGCCGTATAGGACAGGTGCACAGCAAATGCCCAGCTTGACCACAATATGAGCAGAGGCCCTGTCTGCAGCTATGAGCCCGTTTCTCCTTGGTCAACTTAGTGAACCCTAACTTCATTGGTTCACCACTCTCTTGGTTATGCTCAGGAGGCATGGGAGGTGAGGGAGGCATGGGTGGGAAACTTTGACTTGCCTGTCCAAAATTTCTGCCCCGCTGCCTGCGGTCCTTGGCTGCCATTCGCTCCCTGATGCGGGAATCAATTAATATGGAAAATTCAATGAATTCATCCAAATCGTTCACAAGTCTCTGGCTGCCGTTTCATCTTTGATACGATCACAGAGTCCCTGTGTGAATGCTGCCACCAGCGCCTCATTGTTCCAGCCTACCTCCGCTGCCAATGTACGAAATTCAATGGCATAATCCGCAACCGTACGAGAAGCTTGTTGGACCATTAATCTTTTGGCAGCAGAGGCGGCTCTTCCTGGGACTTCGAACACTGTACGAAACGCATTCAAGAACTCACTGAAGTTCTTAGTACATGGTTTGGCTGATTCCCACAAGGGGTTGGCCCACGCCAATGCTCAGCCCGTCAGCAATGAAATCATAAAGCCCACCTTACTTCGGTCACTAGGAAAGGCTTGAGAGGTTAACTCCAAGAAAATCTCCAACTGGTTAATAAACCGTCTACACAGGGTGGGTTCGCCATCATATCTTAATGTTAATGGAGCGGTGGCAGATAACCCTCTGCTCGAGTTTGCATGCGTCATTGATTGAACTCCTGGTGTCGTAACGGGGGAGACCACCGAGGCTTGTACTAGTTTATCCAAGTGAGCGGTGCTCTCCAATATCTTTTGTACTGCCAATGCCAACTGGTCCAAACGCTGCTCATGTAAATCCATCCTCCAATGGATACTTTGTGTATTACCCTCACCTGTACCATCTAAGGTCATGGCCCTTTCGTACTGTAACGGTTTTATGGACACTCAGACACAGAAGGTTAGGTAAAAACACAGTTTTATTGAAAAAACACAGAAATTAGAATAACCCTCGCGAGTCCAGTATATATAGACAAATATAATACTGACACAGGTCAGGTTACAGTAGAAATCAATAACTCACACGGGTCCAGTATATATAGACAAATATAATACTGACACAGGTCAGGTTACATTAGAAATCAGTAACCCACACGGGTCCAGTGAGACACGAAGGTACAACACTGCCACAGGTCAGGTTACAGTTTGTGTGAATCCAAAACGAGACGGTGGAGAAATGGTTGCTATTAGGCCAAGAGGTACAGACAGGCCCTAATAGCGCAAAGGCCTACAGGACACTCACTACTCAGAGAGTGACACAATAGCGACTGAGGCCACACAGGAGTAAACGAAGGCCCTGGACAAGTGGCAGACTGCCGGAACAGTTAGAGGAGGCCTGAAATTGTAGGCACAGAGTAACGCCAAACAGAGACTGCAATTGACTGTGACCCAATGTGCAATGGCACCAACCCGCAAGGGGTTAACGAACGCTCAGACCCGAAATCGGCTGTCAGATAGTGGGGACAACCTGAGACGCCCAGGGAACAAACCAACTTCAGCTTGTAAGCGGTGAACAGGTCAAGCGTACCGTGGTGCAACCTGATTGATCTCCAACACCGGGGTGTAAGATCACGAGGCACAAACTTGGTGACTGGGTCACAGTAACTAGACTGCCGGAGCAGCAAACGAGGCAACCAGAGGATCTGTCCGTAGACAGAGAGGACACCGGAGGACAGCCCCTCACTGGATCACCGGATGGAGCAGTGAGCCAGGCCAGATCAATACACAGAGCAGGAGCGTCAGTCAGGACGGATCGGTACACAGAGCAGGAACGGCCGCCAAACCGGGTCGATACACAGAGCCAGAACGTCAGCCAGGCTGGGTCGGTACACAGAGCAGGAACTTCAGCCAGGCCGGGTCGGTACACAGAGCAGGAACGTCAGCCAGGCCGGGTCAATACACAGAGCAGGAACGTCAGCCAATCCGGGTCGGTACACAGAGCAGGAACGTCAGCCAGGCCTGGTCGGTACACAGAGCAGGAACATATACAGGCAGAGTAGTCAGGCAGTCCGGGTCATACACAGGATTCACACGAATATAGGAACAAGCGCTAGCAATGGGAACACCACGAAAGGGCACTGCAGAAGTGACAGGGCTCAGTATTTAAGGGCTAGCACTGGGCGGAGCAAAACCACGTTAGCCAATAAAAGGAATCAGGAAGTAGCACTGGTCATAATGTCGCCAGCGATAACACGGGCACCATGATAGTCTACGCGCAGACGCCATTGACCATTGTGCTTAAGGATTCCCAAGATGGGGTTATTATATGAGCTGTGCACCACCAGTATAATGCCCCTCTCTTTCAGGTTCCTTATGATCTCTGCCAATGAGTCATTCGATGCAAGTGGAAGACGGTACTGTTTCTTAAAATACAGGGAGTGCAACAAAGATTGCAAAAAGGCAATTAGGGTAGCAAAAATAAAAAATGAAACTCGAATTGTAAGGGAATCTCTAATCCAAAAAAGTTTTTCAAATATATAAATAGCAAAAAACTTAAGAGGGAGTGCATTGGACCATTCAAAATTGAGATGGGTGAGTTGATTAGTGTGGATAAGGAAAAGGCCAATGTTCTAAACACTTTCTTTGCATCAGTATATACAAGGGAGCAAGGAATGGTAGAAATGCCTCCGCAAGTAACAAATAAAACAATACAATTAATAGATATTGGGTTAACTCCAGAAGATGTCATGGGTAGACTGAACAAAATTAAGACTGACAAAGCACCAGGTCCCAAGGGTTCTTAAGGAACTCAGTGCAGTGTTAGCAAAACCCCTATATTTACTCTTTAAAGATTCTCTCACCACAGGCTCAGTGCCACAAGACTGGTGAAGAGCCAATGTAGTGCCTTCATTTGAGAAGGGAACTAAAACAGAAAAGGGAAACTATAGACCTGTGAATTTGACCTCTGTAGTGGGAAAACTGCTAGAAAGGATAATAAGGGACTATATTCAGGATTACAACACAAAAATTAAGATCATAAGCAGGAATCAACATGGTATTATGAAGAACAGATCATGCCAAAGTAACCTTTTCAGCTTATATGAGGAAGTAAGCAGCAACCTTGATAATGGCAAGGCAGTTGATGTACTATATCTAGACTTTGCAAAGGCATTTGATACAGTGCCACACAGAAGGCTGGGGTATAAAATAAGGAAATCGGGGCTAGGAGATGACCTTTGCAATTGGATACAAAACTGGTTGAAGGATAGGGAACAGTGTATGGTTGTAAATGGACAATTCTCCAATACAATTAAAGTGGAGAGTGGAGTACCTCAGGGTTCAGTATTAGGTCTGCTGCTTTTTAACATGTTTATAAATGACCTAAAAATAGATACAGAAAGCAAATTATCAATATTTGCAGATGACACTAAATTATGCAGGGTAATTAAGTCAGAACAGTATAATTGCTCTCTATAGAGGGACATATAAAATGTCAGATTGGTCAAACAAATGGAATATGAAGTTTAATGTGGGGAAGTCATGCATTTTGGAGGAAATAATCCCAAGGCTACTTGTAAACTTAATGGAATCATTTTAGGGGACTCGTTACTAGAGAAAGACCTCAATATCCTTGTCAACTACAAACTTGGAAACAGTGACCAGTGTCAAACAGCAGTAGCAAAGGCAAACAAAATCCTGTCTTGCATAAAAAGAAGTATTGAAGCAAGAGTGGACAACATTATTTTTGCCATTGTACAGATCACTGGTAAGACCTCCCCTTGAGTATGCAGTGCAGTTTTGGGCACCAGTTCTGAAAAAGGATATACTAGAACTAGAGAGGGTACAGCGAAGAGCAACACAATTAATTAAGGGAATGGAGGACTTCACGTATGAGGAATGACTAGACAAACTTGATTTATTTACTCTAGAGAAAAGACGACTAAGAGGAGACCTTATCACATTGTACAAATATATGAGAGGTCAATACAAGGATCTCTGCGGTGAGCTATTTATTACAAGGTCTGATCAGATGACCAGGGGACACGCCTTGAGATTAGAGGATAGGAGGTTTAGACTTCAGCAGAGGAAGGGTTTGTTTTACAGTGAAGTCTGTTAAATTGTGGAATTATTTGCCCAAGGAGGTGATTATGGCAGATACAATGGATACATTCAAGAGAATATTAGATACATTTGTTTCCAAATGGAACATACAGAGTTATACTGTTTATTAGTAGGCTGATCAGGAAGGTCTGATAAAGACTAACTTATTTGGTAGCAGGTCCCCTGCCTGGAGACGCACGTTCTACAACTTCGTCCCTCCTGAGTGAGAAGGGACGAAGTAGTGGAATGTGCGTCGCCAGGCAGGGGACAATGCCGACGCGTGAGCAGTGGAGAGAGGTATCGGAGGAAGCGGGCAGCAAATACAAGCTTGCCACCCGCTTCCTCCGATGTCTCTCTCCCCTCCACCCACTTCCTCCAATGCCTCTGGTCCTCTTCAATGTCCCCAGCCATCAATAATATTAAGGGAGCACTGCGGAGGGCTGCTTCCTTCAATAGTTTCAATAGATTCATTCATTCATTTCTAATGCCCTACTTACTGAATCCCATTGCTATTAGTACTTTTGCTCCACTCTCCGTTTGAAGGAAAGTGGAGCAAAAGAACTAATAGCAATGGGACACAGGAGGAAGAGCATTAGAAATGAATGAATCTAAGTAAATAAATGTTTAATTAAAGTCTTTTAATAATAAAATGTGTAAAACACACACACTTATACAGGCAAGGTATGTAGTCCATACATTGCCTATTAACCCTTTGAGTACCAGAGGGGTAGGAAACATGCTAAGCAATGCTTTCCTACCTCTCTGGTACTCAAAGAGTTAAGTGTTGAATATCAGACAGATTTGTCCACTACATGGAAGTCCCTGATGTGGATGTGGATGGGGTTAGTATGTCCCATATATGCAATATATGTGACATACTAAGGGGGGCATTGTGTAGTGCTTGGTGTGCTAGTTTTCTTTATTGTAACCCTTTGAATGCCACAGGGGTGAGCAGTGCACATCTCTATGGCATGCAAAGCTGTCCATGGTGCTGAAAGCCATCTCTGTGTTCTCCTACTGGCTGGGTAGGGAAAAGCACAGAGAATGCTGTTCAGAACTGGCGACAGTGGTTTTGGATTTTCGGACTGAACTTTCTACTATGGAGTGCTGTGATTGGCTGTGGTGCTACGTAACATTTTTATTATGTGTTTTAGGTAAGATTTTTTATGCGACGCAGGTTTAAGTTAATGTGTATTTTGTTGGTCATCGCTCATTAGCCTTTCTGGGTAAGGAAGATTTGAATCTCACGTTACCCGGTCTTGCTTAACTCGCGAAGGCAGTTTTTTTCTTCACGTTGGTTTTAACGCCAACATTTGTATCGAGCCCTTAATCGCTGTAGCAGGTCATCACCTATAATTAACCCTGTTTTCTCTGTCATCCAGTATAGCTTACAGGTAACTCTGGGAAGGCAGCAGCCCCTTTAAGTAGGCAGGAACAATTCTTGGAAAGAATGCATGGTAGAGACTTCCTCTCCTCCTTAGCTCGTAACTAGCTATTCCCCTCCAGTTAGATTTGTTCCTTGTAGAGAGAGGCTACAGGGAACAGTTCTGCTTAGTTTTTAGTTTCTTTTATTATTTTCTTGTTAGATATGGAGTGTATAAATCCCCCATTAGGCGAATTACCATTACTGACTTCCCAACGGTGGATTGCTCAGTTAACAGGGGCTGTTTGTGGACCTTCCAGCCCTGGGGGAAAACCTTGCGTGCTGTGTGTTTTCTCCTGGAGGAGTCTCACTGAGGCTTCTCCCTTTCTCAATGGTAATCTGAAGGCTGAAGACCTGCAAAAAAGGCGAGCAACCCTTTGAGTGCCATGGTCCACTTGTCCCACTGTTTCCCCTCTGCACTGGGGTCACCTTTTGGAGTTCCTGTATATATATACCACTCCTGCACTGATTTGAGTTTATCTTCATGGCTGCTTAGAGTCTTTGGAGCATTTTGGGTTTTCTGTGGTACACCCTTCCTTGCCATGTTAGATATTTTGGGGGACGTTTTTTCTTATTTCCTTTGGGTGTCAGTGTTTTCTACTGTTGATCAATGTTCCCTATGTGGTTTACAACTTTTAGGATGCTTTTGAAAATTTTCGTTTATTTGAATACCGCGCTTTTAAGGTACGATATACCACATAGCTGCAATTCTCCATTGATCTCTATGGGACAGTTTCACTTGGGACACATCTCTGCAACCGCTCAATGTACCGAGTCCAAAAATGGCCCATTACTGTCTGCCCTTGCCCTATACTCCGTTGCACATCCTTAGTGTCTTAGGGGGCTTGGGGGGGATGCGTGCACTGTTTTTGGGGTACTCTGAAAGGAAACTATGTTCCCACAAACTCCTGTTTTGCAGGCTTTTCTGATTGGCTTACAGTTCAGTTTCCATTTTCTTTCTTTCCTCTCACGAGTATCCTACACAGGGCTTGGATCTTTCTACTCTCCTCCTCAGGTTAACCCTTCACTTGCCAGATAAGTGTATTTTAGCTCTTTCTGGGGTGAATTCTTTAATCTGTGACACAGTATTTGTTTTTTTCCTTGTACTGTCAGATGCTTTATCTCCTGTCAGGATGTCAGACCCGTCGGGACCTGGGGCTAGACCTAAGACTAAGTATACTGGGGTTTCTTTTTGACCCCCATTACTCATTGTTTCTAATGTCAATCAGGGCTCCCTAGAGAATGCTCAGGTCATTTATGCCCTTCACGCCCCGTAGCCACTGCGTCTCTGCCAGGGCCCTCCAACCATGATCAAGAGCCACCTTGGTTGCAGGACTTAAAGTCTACTTTGACACAGTTCCCTATGCACCTTCATGGAGTCCTTCAGTCCTGGAAGCCCACAGCATTATTTAGGTCTATGGCCCCTAAACCTCAGGGTATCCCTGATGTGCCACACTACTCTGATGTGGAGCTTTTGGTGGATTCAGACGAGGGTGAGTGCTCTGAGGGGCTTATTCTCAATAAAAAATTGGGACCCCTTTGAGGCTGACCCTGAGCCCTCTGCTGAGGGTCTCATTAAGGCTGTCTTAGATACTTTGAAGATTCCTGCAGTGTGTGGTGTCCCGTTCGCCCAGTACCTCTTCTCTGGGCATTGTTGCGGTTCCGGGTTGCCTTCCCGGTCCCCGCGCTGCTTTCTCTGTTCTTTGCCGCATCCGGAGGCGGCGCGCATGCGCATGTCGGCGGACCATAGAGTTGAAGGGATGGAAGGTCCGCCGACACTCTAGCCACCCTCTCCAGGCTCCTTCCGGTTAGGGGAGCTATATCTTCCTCCTCTAGCTCTATGTGGACGCGTTTGTATAGCGTCCAATAGAGCTTCCAGTGCCTGGGTACTCTCTAGTCCGTTCTTGGGGTTAGCCTCTGCCTGATCCAGCCTGCATCTTTTGTGTATGACCCTGACCTGCCTTGACCAAGCCTCTGCCTGATCCAGCCTGCATCTTTGTGTATGACCCTGACCTGCCTTGACCAAGCCTCTGCCCGATCCAGCCTGCATCTTTGTGTATGACCCTGATCTGCCTTGACCAAGCCTCTGCCTGATCCAGCCTGTGCCTCTGTGTATGACCCTGACCTACCTTGACCAAGCCAGGAGAGACCTGAGTGAGTACCTATTCTTTTGGAGATTCATTTCCTCCCTGGGGACCTCTGAGTATAGTTGTCTAGGTTAGGGTTATCCGGGGTTACCCAGCGGCTCCTCTGCTGGGGCCACTACATCTGGCTTCGCGGCCAGCACCTTTAGACGGCTCAGCCGCAGCACAACCCTGGCCTAGGCAACCTATGCTCCCTAGCTCCGCTCCCTAGCGTTGCCCCCTAGCAGCTCGCTCAGCAGCCTCTTGTTGGAGGAGCATCCGTGTCCTGCTCCCAGGTACTCATATTTCTTCCTGTCCCCGCCTTTGGTTCTGACACAGTGTCTGTGGAACCTCAATCTACTTCTGATGTCTTTCAAAGGCACAAGAAGCAATGTACTGTCTTTCCACCTAATTCCATTGTTGACCAGGTTGTTCTAGATGAGTGGAAGACCCCTGACAAGCGTCTATCTCTGCCTAAGTGATTTGCTAAATTGTACCCCTTCTCTGAGGTGGCTTTGGCTCAGTGGACTTTTCATCCTAAGGTTGACCCCCTATCTTTAGGCTGTCTAAATCCACGGCTTTGCCTGTGGCGGATGCTTCCGCTCTCAAAGATTTGACTGACAATAAGCTGGAGGCTATTTTGAAGGCCACTTTTGCCACCATAGGTACGTCTATGAGACCTACCTTTGCTTCAGGTTGGGTAAATACGGCCATTGTGATATGGACAGAGCAGCTAACTGAGGCTGTCCGTCAGGTGCCCCTACAGGTGACCTTCTACATCTTTTCTGGGCACGTCTCTTTTTGGCCCTGAGTTGAAGACTGTCATCAGCGAGGCTACTGGGGTAAAATCACTTTGTTGCCCTTGATTCCTAAGAAGAAGCCTCAACTTTTCTGCATCGTCTTTTTCGTACCTACCAGGGCAAGAATCACGGGGTGAACCTGGTGGTTCCTCAGGCCCCATGCTCCTCTTCCAATCTCAATCAGCAGTGGAGGCCTAAGCAGTCTTCCACCAAGCCCAAGCCTACCAAACATACTTCGGCATGACTCGCCGAACCCTGGTCCACATGCGGCAGTGGGTGGTCATCTGTGGCACTTTCTCAGTGTTTGGACAGACACTGTTGAGACTGCCGTCCTATTCTGGACGTCAAGAATCTTAATCCTTTGTGGTCAGGACCACCACGAGTCCTTACGGTCAGTCATTGCCGCTATGTGTCCAGGGGAATTTCTGGCTTCCTTGGATCTTCAAGATGCCTACCTGCACATTGCTATTCATCCAAAAAGCCTGCCATACCTCAGGTTCACTTGCGACAAGGGGCACTTCCAGTTCTCGGCTCTCCCCTTTGGTCTGACCACAGCTCTGCAGGTGTTTAGTCGCGTCTTGGGTGCATTGATTTCTGTCATGCTCCAGAGGTGAATTTGGGTAACGCCATACATGGACAACTTGCTCTTGAAGGCCCCTTCTGGGGAACTCCTCCACCAGTAGGTGCAGGACTGCATTCACACACTCACCCTTCAAGGTTGGGTTCTGAACATGGACAAGTCAGACCCGATCCCATCGCCGAGGTTGGTCTTTCTGGGTCTTCTATTCAATGCCCTGTGGGGAATGGTCTTTCTGATGGAGGACGTGGTTCAACAGATCAACAACAAGGTTTCCTAAGTTCTGGCTTGCAAGTCTGTTCAAGCCAATAAGTTGACCTCTCTGGTGGGAAAATTGATTTCCACCATAGAGACAGTACCACTTGCGATGGCTCACACAAGTGAATTACAGAGGTTTTTGATCCAATTTTGCAAGAGGAACCCAGATCTCTTGAAGCTATCAGTCTCTCTTCCCTTACATGTGGAGCTGAGTCTTCCTTGGTGGCAGAATCTCTCCAACCTACAGAAGGGATGACATATCGTGATCCCATTTTGGACCACAGTGATGACAGATGCCAGCCTATCTGTTTGGGGAGTGGTCCTGGGTAACCTGAATGTCCAGGGTCGTTGGTCAGTGGAAGAGTGTCTCCTACCCATCAATATTCTTGAACTCCGGACATATCACAGTCTACCTTTGAGGCCTAGTTAGCCTGTGCTTCCTTCCTCTGTGGTGTGTTGGCCGGCATCCTTGTGGCCACCTCTGTATTACTATGTCTGTTACAGGCACTGGCTCGGACGCCTGTTTATGGGCTTATTCTGGGTGGCCTAATTGGGTCCCGCCTCCTTCTGCTCCTTTATAATCCTCCTTGGGGCTAGGAGTCATTGCCCTTATGTGGTGTTCCTGCTCATTACACTTTGCTCTCTGTTGTGACCCATGTTTGCCTGAGAATTTCACTCTGTGTATGACCTCGGCTTGTCTCACTACCCACATCAGTTCTGCCCTGTGGCTTTGGCTGACTACTCGCTCTGTGTCTGACCCTGGCTTGTCTGACTACCAACATCGGTTCTGACCTGTGGCAATTACCAGCTCCTGTGTTCCAGGTGGGAGAGAGAGGCTGGTTGTCCTCACACAATCTCAATCTCTAAGTGCCTTGTAAAAAGCTGGCTCCCCTTCGGGTTCTCCGCAAGATTAACCCTGTGACGTATGCTCTCGAGCTTCCCGCTAACATTCCAATGTGTTTCATGTGTCGCTACTCAAACCTCTGGTTTGTAACCGTTATACTAAGGCTTTGGTCCGTCCCAGAACTGTTCAAGTGGGGGACCATGAGAAATATGAAGTACAGATTATCCTGGACTCTCACATGGTCAGAGGCCGGGTACAATATTTGGTGCACTGGAAAGGCTATGGACCTGAGGAGCATTCCTGGATCGCTAAGAGAGATCTGCATGCACCTGAAGTTAAAGCTTTATAATAGAAGCTATGGGGTTGCCAAATCTGGTCAAATTGGGTCTCTGCCCTTAACTCAATATCATCACTCCATTGTTGCACATCACTTTTAAGTTTTAGGTGAGAATGGATTGTACGAATTAGCCTGCCTTCTAAAGCCCATCTCATGTCTTCTTCTGGGATGTGTTCAACTTGATCATTCACAGTAAAGCCTGATTGAGACAGGTTATGCATAAATATGTTACTATGTAATATAGCTGCCAATAAAACTATTTGTTAATACTAACAGAAATTACCCAAATACATGGGTTAGAGATTGCGCTAGCTCCAATTATGCGGGGATTATAGCTAAAATAATAAATGCTTATCGGGTGCAATGAGAATATAATAACTAAAGCAAACAGGAACAATTTTTCTTTCTGAGAAGAAAGAAAGAGAATATTCTCTTTTATTCACTCTGTTAAACCCCTTTTATAAGTTTTGCCATGTGAAATTTCTTCAGGAAGATATGGGTCATAAGGAAGATCTTAATTAAAATTGGTTGCTAAAACTTTACGTTTATTGAATTATAATTAAAAAAAAAAAAAAATTAAAGAAAAAGTCCATTTGTTTCAAATTCTTTATACTCTTTTGAGATACGTTCAGCACAACACAAATGGCATCAGTGAATGTTAATACTATACATTAATCATGAATGTATCGCCTCGCAAAGAATATATTTGCGATCAACATATTGAGATATCGTCGCAAACTTCAAATATTTCGACACTCCAGTTATCTCAAAAGAGTGGACAGAGTGACAAGGCAAGAAACCAGACACCCTGTCTGATATACACGTGGAAACCTGCAAGAGGTCCTGGCGGGGGAATAAAGAGCATAACTGAAACCTGAATTAAAAGTAGTAAAGAGCCAAGACACTAATCCAACCCACTCTATATAAGCAAAAGTTACTGATCTACTAGCGTTGAAAGTTATATAAGTAGCATTAACAAATAGCCAAAATACTAGGCCATCTATATTTTGATACGTAGGAAGCTAAAACTAAGTATCTCTATAATTTTATACTATCTATAATATTTCTAGGAAAAATACCCTAGTAACCAACATATATCGTTTCGTATCGTATCGTATCATATCGTATTTTTATACTATCTATAATATTTCTAGGAAAAATACCCTAGTAACCAACATATATCGTTTCATATCGTATTGTATCGTATCGTTGTTGCATATTGTGTCTCATTTGCACTGCAGTAAGTAATTGTCTAGTTAATATTATTAGATGTTTTAGTTAGAATATATTTGATAATATACAGTGTAGTGTTAATATTATTGTTTATTATTGAATATTATTGCTAGTACTGGGGTGTTATTGTGTTAATTGTGGTATTGGTCATTACGACAAATTTCTCTGGATATATCCTTTAATTAAGGGTTAGCTTTTTGGGTGTGGGCAAATTGCTTCTAATAGCTGTGTTGCTGTCTATGTAGTGTGAGCATGATGTAGGCCCTGGCCTTGTGTTTGCTATTAGATTTCCTTCTCAGAGAAAACACATGGTCTGACTCCATCTTGCTAGGCACTCAGTTTGTCTTTGTTCTCATAGCCACATGGTTGTGAGTTTGCAGTTTCTTCGCAACTACATTGATTTTAACACAGCTGCTATTGTGAAACCTTTTGCTCCAAATTAATTCACCCAAAGCCACGAACTGAAACAGTAGTTCATGCGTGACAGGATGAGTGCTTGTGTAAGAATTTTGGTTGTGGAGGAAGGGATGGATTTTAGATATGTTATGCAAGAAAAAGCAGCAGGATTTAGTGATGGCGTTAATATGAGGAGAGAATTAGAGATAAGTGTCAATTATCACTCATAGCACTTCTGATACTGGATTTATGGTAGTGCCATTCACAATCACCTGGAAGGGCACTACTGGGCCAGACCTAGGTGGGATGTGTATTAGCTCCATTTTAGACATATTGAGCATGAAGTGCCTATGACCCATCCATTAGTTAATAAGATCAAGTGTTATTGTGTAAAGAGAGAGAGAGAACAGAAGCAGTCCTAAAACAGAACCTTGAGGAACACCAACAAGAAGTGGACAGGAGAGGATGAAGAGGTGGCAGAGGAGACGCTGGAGGATCGGTTAGTTAGGTAAGAGAATAGCCAGTCCAGTGCTAAGTTACAGATTCCTAAGGAGGAAGTAACTAGGAATTCACCAGGTCTTAGAAAGCCATAAAAGCCTAGATTGATGTCAGCCAGAAGGATATAACTGGTATCGGAATAGAAAGGCTTGGAGGAAATTGCATTGTAGAGCCTTCTAAATAGAGGACCATTGATTGGCAAGCAGGTTTAAGGAGGAGAGTGGGAAATTTTCATCAAGCCTTTGAGGAACAGTTTAACTTGGTATGATGAACATATGGATGGCCAGGAAAGCTGGAGAAATGCTAAGAAATGATGAATACTGGCTACATGCAATTTAATAGTGAAGGGGGATAGGCCTAGGGATTGGTGGCAGTAAGCAGCAAAGGCTAGAATGGCTTGAACAGTCTAGTCAATGGTGGCTTTGGATAACAGCAGAAAGCACTGGAATGAGGACCAGGCTCTAGAATAAACTCATCTTGTATTGCGGGAGAAAGCGTGTGCCATGATGGAGTCGGCTGCCGATGAGAATTGCTTCATTCTTAGGTTAGGTCTTGGAAGGTTGGAGTTGCTGTAGGAAGTTGATTGGCCTGAGGAACCAGTTGCAAAAATTTCTGCAGATTGAAGCAGGAAAGAGAGTCAGCAGCCTTATTTGTCACTCCGGAAATAAATGAGCTGTGGATGGAGATTATATAGTACAAGTATAACCAGGTTAGTTTGCGAAGAAATAGCATGATGGAAGGGGAGTGAGATCTACCTTTGTTGAGTATGAGGGAGGTGGCTAGATTGTCGGTCTTGAATGTGGCTGTTTGACCAGACCAGTGCTGACCCCAAATGACTGCCGCTGAGACAATGGGGTAAAGTTCAAAAATGGTAAATGTAGTAAAGAATTGGGGAAGATGGAGCCCTGTGGAGCTCTGGCCCCCCAAAGTTAACCATCACCAAAGGCTGCTGAGGCATCGGAAAAAATGTTGGGGGATGAAGGAGAAAAATGGAACAACCATTCCAGTGGTTGAAAAAGTTAGACCACGTGGCTAAGTCAGATTTGGTTGACTTGCAAATGAGTATCTTGGAGGAATTTTCTTTGGTGGCCTCCAAGAGAGATAGAAGATATGAGATAAATGAATTGCCTTGGCGATGATCCTTGTGTCAAAATTTAAGTGCCCTAAAAGGGACTGTATTCGCTCCTGTAGCAGGACAATTTCTTGGAAAACTCTAGGATTAGGGATTGGATATGGGAGAGTTTCTTTAAGGGCAAACAAGCTTCCCTCTTGGCCAAGTCCAGGACGATTCCCAGGAACCTGATGGATGTAGCTGGACCTAGGGTTTTGTGTGCTGCTAAGGGGATATTTAATTAATGGAAAAGGGAGGTGAGTTTGGACATGCTGGATGGATGGAAGCTGTAAGGTTCTATCAGTAGAAAAACATCCAGATATTGTAATATCACGGGGGACTTGCAGTGATTGAAAAGGAGCCAGTTTAGGGATTCGGCATAGTATTAAAAGAGTTTGGGACTGCTCTTGGACCCAAATGTCAAAGGGACTGCAAAATAATACTTATCTTGCCACCCGATTCCTTGGAGATACCAAAGTAAAGGATGCACAGGGAGCAATTTGAAAGCATCTTTGATGTGTATTTTTGAAAGCCAGCAGTTCGTGCCAGTCAGTCTGATAAGGGAGATAGCATCCTCTATGTGATGGTATGCCAAGGAATATTCTTCAGAAGAGATGAGAGAATTGACGCTGGGGACCAGGGAGGAGTGAGGGGTGGAGAAGCCGACGATTAGATGTTTTCTTAGAGAAAACTTGCTAGTGGCGATACCTATTGGGTTAGTGCCCCAGACAGGGAAGGGTGGGGACTGGAAGGGGCCAATAAGGAAGTTTTTATCCTCTTCTTAAACTAGTAATTTGTCCACTAAGATAGGCTTGACTAGAGTGGACTGTATGTTTGGCCCTTCAATGGATTGAGATGGAGAGGCGATGACACCAGTAAGGAACCCCTCTTGGAAACCTGAAATGACGAAATTGACTAATAGATGATCAGGATGCAAGGTGAGCAATGACTGGAGGAGACTGATGTTGATGCTGCCTACTCATTGTAACGGTTTTTAAAGACTCTCAGACCAGTGTGTGAAATAAAAAGACAATTTATTAGAGTAAGTTAAGGCAGAGATACGCCCTCTAGTGGCGGTTGATATACACCAGCAGTAGGGACTGGTAGATACAATTGTAAATGCACAAATGTATTACATGTACAAATACACAGCAGTAGAATTGAATATACCCACAGAGGGTTAAGTCCTTGATAACAGTCAGTCTCAGATGTGGATGTTTGGAACGCCCTGGGTGTTATAAGGCTGTGCTGGAGACAAAGTTCATCATAGGCTGGATACAGGACTGCCTCGCCACGGTGTTCAGTAAGAAGAAGCACAGGAATCCACTTAGCCCCCTCGGGTGTACCTACTGGAACTGCTTCAGCTAGTGCAAGTGCAAATAGCCCCCACGGGCATAATTGGAACCGGCCTGCAATGCGAGAGCTGCCAAGCCTCCTCAGACTTAACCTGACACCAGGATATGACGTGCAAGAGCCAACAGCCCCACGGGCGTAGTTACCGGATTTGCTAATGCTGACGCCTTTGCCTGCCACCACTCTGTATAACGGAATCGCCCAGTATTGCAAAGAGAGAGAGTCTTAGGCGCCCAACCGGTCCAAAGGATGTGAATACTCTGCAAGGATGTACAGAGCTGCCGACGGAGAGCGGCCAACTCAGCAGGAGTATCACCGAGAACGAGACTCTTACGGGAGTAGAGAGAGTGGAACCAAGGCAGCACTGCTAGGGTTAAAAAGCACCTTTACTCGAGGCTTTTCAGCGGTATAGCAAGGCTCTGCAGTATGAGGGAGGCGTACAAATGCACAGCTCTGCACAGGTAGATACACTGCACTGATCGGAGTACACCAGGCAAGGCAGTCACACCAAAGGCTGGAACAGCAGATAAAAATGTCGCGGCGGCGACAACTGGAACGCAGGTCACTGGAACAAGCAGGAGTCGATCTTCGGAGCAGGAAGTCACCCAGGCCGGGTCGGAGCACGCAGGAGGTAGTCATACAAGCCGGGTCATACACAAGCAGGAACGTCAGCCAAACCGAGTCAGGATCCAAGGGTGGTAGTCAGACGGACCGGATCATACACAAGCAGGAACACTGGAGAATAGTCAGGACAATCCGATTCGGTACACAGGAATCCGGAACACAGGAACACAGCAACAGTATAACTGGCTCAGAAACACCACGAAAGGGCATCTGACAGATGTGATAGCCAGGTATAAAAAGGTCACCAGGGGGCGGGCCAAACCAACACAGCAAATCAGTGTCTGCCACAGATAAGACTGACAGGAATCACAGGCAATGTGATAGTACCCCCCTCTCAAAGACCCCCTCTCCCTGCTCGAGGCCTGGGTTTCAAAGGATATTTGGAGTGAAAGCTGTGTACTAATCTGGGTGCATGGAGGTCCCCTTGATCAACCCAGGAACGTTCCTCAGGACCATAGCCCTTCCAATGAACCAAATATTGCAGCTTTCCTCTAAATCTCCTAGAATCAAGAATACTCTGAACCTCATACTCAGGAATCACTGGCGTAGTAGTATAGCGATTGCACACCAAGGGTTTCAGGAGCGACACATGGAACACATTGTGAATGTGCATCGAGTGTGGAAGTTCCAGTGCATAAGAAACCGGATTAATCTTGCGGATAATCTTAAATGGACCGATAAACCGGGGAGCCAGTTTATTGGAAGGCACTTGTAAGTTGAGGTTTCTGGATGACAGCCATACCCTGTGCCCAACTTGAAATAAGACCGCTGGAAGACGTCTGCGATTAGCGTGCCGTTGCTGTCGCCTAAATGACTGACTGAGGGACCTCTGAACCTGTGACCAAGTGGAACGAAGCTGTGCCAAATGCTCGTCCAGAGCAGGAATCTGCTGCGCCTGAAAGGAGTCCGGGAGCAGACAAGGCTGGAACCCATAATTAACGAGAAACGGAGAGCTCCCGGACGATGAATTAACCGCACAGTTTCTGGCAAACTCTGCCCATGGCAACAGGTCAGCCCAATTATCATGATGATCAGTGACAAAGCAACGTAGGAACTGCTCCAGTCCCTGATTGGCACGCTCAGCGGCCCCATTCGTTTGGGGATGGTAGGCGGAGGAAAATGACAATTGGATGCCCATCTGGCCACAAAATGCCCTCCAAAACCTAGAAACGAACTGACTCCCACGGTCGGAGACAATCACTCTGGGTACTCCGTGCAGGCGGAACACCTCTCTGGAAAAGACTACAGCCAATTCCTGGGCCGATGGAAGGCCAGTCAGAGGCACAAAATGTGCCATCTTGGAGAATCTATCGACCACCATAAGAATGAACGTATATCCCCTAGAGGCTGGTAATTCTCCCAGAAAGTCAATGGATATATGAGACCAAGGGCAGTCTCCGTTGGGCACCGGTTGCAGTAAGCCCACGGGGAGATGCCTAGGGGTCTTGGCACGGGCACAGGTGGTACAGGCTGCTGTAAAAGCGGCGCAATCGGCTCTCAAGGTAGGCCACCAAAATAATTGCGAAAGAGAGCAGACTAGTTGGTCCCTACCAATATGCCCAGCCGCTTTAGAAGCGTGATAAGTTTCCAACAAACGGACACGGAATGGCTCATTTACGAAACACTTCCCCACTGGGGTCTCAGGGGGTGCCCTAGATTGTGATGCCAATATCTCCTCCCCCAGAGGCGAGGTTATGGTGGTACGGATAGTGGCCAGAATGCGATCTGGCTGAATGATAGGTACAGGTTCCTCCTCCCCTCAGTGTCAGAAGCGAACTGACGAGACAATGCATCAGCCTTAGTATTTTTAGAGCCAGGAAGGTAAGACACTAGGAAATTAAATAGCGACAAAAAAAGTGCCCACCTAGCTTGTCGGGAGGACAGTCTTTTGGCTTCTGAGAGATAAGTTAAATTCTTATGGTCAGTAAGGATAAGTACCGGAGTCTGAGTACCCTCCAAAAGGTGACGCCACTCCTTCAGAGCTAGGATAATGGCCAACAGTTCCCTGTCACCAATCTCATAATGGCTCTGCGCACTAGACAATTTCTTAGAAAAAAAAACGCAAGGCATCAAGGCGCCACCTCCCACAGGACGTTGGGAGAGTACTGCTCCAACCCCAACCTCAGAAGCGTCAACCTCCAACGTGAATGGCAGGGAGGGATTAGGGTGGGACAGTACAGGAGCAGATGCAAAGGCAGATTTCAGTGTAACAAATGCGGTCTCAGCTGCCTCGGACCACTGAGAGGGAGAAGCGCCCTTATGAGTCAAATCTGACAAAGGTTTAACAATCGTGGAAAAGTTCTGGATGAACTTCCTATAATAGTTCACAAAACCTAAGAATCGTTGGATGGCCTTTAACCCTTTAGGACGAGGCCATTGCAGGACTGCTGCCAACTTCTCCTGATCCATGGCAATGCCATTTTTGGAAATTACGAAACCCAGGAATGGCACTTGAGATGTATGGAATTCGCATTTCTCTATTTTACAGAATAGCTTGTGCTTACGAAGTCGGAGCAAGACTTCTGAAACATCCATGATATGTTGGGAGAGGTTGGAAGAGTGAATTAATATATCATCTAGATATACGACCACACAAGACTGGAGCAGGTCTCGTAGAATATCATTAATAAATTCCTGAAACACTGCAGGTGCATTGCATAAGCCGAATGGCATTACCAGATATTCATAATGCCCTGTTCTGGTATTAAACGCCGTTTTCCACTCGTCACCTTCTTTAATTCTGACCAGATTATAGGCGGCTCGCAAGTCAAGTTTAGTAAAGATCGACGAGCCCTTTAATCTGTCAAACAATTCTGTAATAAGTGGAATAGGATAGGCACTCTTAGGCATTAGCTTGTTCAACCCTCGATAGTCAATGCATGGCCTGAGTTCACCACTTTTCTTTTTCACAAAGAAAAATCCGCCACCTGCCGGAGATGTAGATTTCCGAATGATACCCCTCTCAAGAGCATCAGCAATATAGTCCTCCATAGCTTTATTCTCCTCACAGGACAGTGGGTAAGTGCGTCCCCTGGGGGGCACCGCACCTGGAAGCAAATCAATGGCGCAATCATATGGCCTATGCTCAGGCAATGCTCTGGCCTCTCCTTTACTAAACACGTCACTGAATTGCCCATATTCGGTTGGCACAACCGGAGAGGTACACATAATCTTGACAGGTAAGGAGAGACAATTCTTATTGCAGTATTCAGACCAGGAGTTAACCTCACATCTCTGCCAGTCAAATTGAGGATTATGTACCTGTAACCATGGGAACCCCAAAATAACTGAATGGTGCGGGGAACGAATAATCTAAAACCGTATCTGCTCTCTGTGACAAGCCCCCACAGTCATTGTCACTGGAATAGTCTCAAATGTAATGAATGCAGGCTTCAGGGGTCTGCCATCAATGGCCTCAATTGCCACAGGAGAGTCCTTCTTACATAAAGGAATGCCTTGCAAGTCGGCAAAGGACTGATCGATGAAATAGCCGGCTGCCCCGGAGTCCACCAATGCCAGGACCTCGATTACCTTGTCCGCCCAAGCGAATACCACCTGGATGGTGGGTTTAGTGGTGCTAGGATCTAGGGACTGTTCTACACCACCTAGGGCCTGTCCCCCAAGGTACCCTAGGTGTGTTCGTTTCCCGGCCTAACTGGACAATTGCGTAAAAGGTGCCCTGGTTTGCCACAATATAGACATAGGCCTTGCCTCCTACGATACAATCTCTCTTCCTTAGAGAGCCTAGTGAACCCTAACTGCATAGGTTCAGAACTATCGACTGGTCGCTCAGGAAGAACAGGTGGTGTGGGTGGGTTAAGGAAACTGGTCTGGCCATAGTTTTTTGCTTTAGCCCTTTTAGCCAACCGTCTCTCTCGGATGCGGGAGTCTATTAGCATGACATAATCGATGTACTCATCCAGATCGCTGGGTACATCACGAGCGGCTATCTCATCCTTAATTTGTTCGAAGAGACCCTGAGTAAAGGCAGCCAGTAAGGCCTCATCGATCCAGCCCACCTCTGCTGCCAAGGTCCGGAATTCGATAGCATAATCGCCCAGTGTGCGTTCGCCCTGCTGAATTTCCATCAGCCTTTTGGCAGCAGAGGCAGCCCTGCCAGGAACCTCAAACACTTGTCTGAACTTCCTTACGAATTCTCTAAAGTTCAGTGTGCAGGGTCTGGCATTTTCCCACAACGGATTCGCCCATGCCAATGCCTTGCCCGTCAACAGAGATATCATAAGACCGACCTTACTACGGTCGTTAGGAAATGCCTGGGGTGCCAATTCCAAAAATATCTCTAGTTGATTAATGAATCCCCTGCAAAGGGAGGGTTCGCCATCATATCTTAACGGTAGCGGTGCTGCTGCCGTTAACCCTTTCGAATTAGCTGATGGGACTATAGGCGGATTCTCCGATGTCAGGACTGGGGTGACCACCGGATTAGGATTAGGCTTGTCCAAATGTACTGTACGTTCGAGTAACGTCTGTAGAGCCAGTGCCAATTGGTCCATGCGCTGCTCATGGGCATCCATTCTCCAATGGATGTTCTGTGTATTACTTTCACCCTTACCGTCTGAGGTCATGGCCCTTTCGTACTGTAACAGTTTTTAAAGACTCTCAGACCAGTGTGTGAAATAAAAACACAATTTATTAGAGTAAGTTAAGGCAGAGGTACGCCCTCTAGTGGCGGTTGATATACACCAGCAGTAGGGACTGGTAGATACAATTGTAAATGCACAAATGTATTACATGTACAAATACACAGCAGTAGAATTGAATATACCCACAGAGGGTTAAGTCCTTGATAACAGTCAGTCTCAGATGTGGATGTTTGGAACGCCCTGGGTGTTATAAGGCTGTGCTGGAGACAAAGTTCATCATAGGCTGGATACAGGACTGCCTCGCCACGGTGTTCAGTAAGAAGAAGCACAGGAATCCACTTAGCCCCCTCGGGCGTACCTACTGGAACTGCTTCAGCTAGTGCAAGTGCAAATAGCCCCCAAAGGCATAATTGGAACCGGCCTGCAATGCGAGAGCTGCCAAGCCTCCTCAGACTTAACCTGACACCGGGATATGACGTGCAAGAGCCAACAGCCCCATGGGCGTAGTTACCGGATTTGCTAATGCTGACGCCTTTGCCTGCCACCACTCTGTATAACGTAATCGCCCAGTATTGCAAAGAGAGAGAGTCTTAGGCGCCCAACCGGTCCAACGGATGTGAATACTCTGCAAGGATGTACAGAGCTGCCGACGGAGAGCGGCCAACTCAGCAGGAGTATCACCGAGAACGAGACTCTTACGGGAGTAGAGAGAGTGGAACCAAGGCAGCACTGCTAGGGTTAAAAAGCACCTTTACTCGAGGCTTTTCAGCGGTATAGCAAGGCTCTGCAGTATGAGGGAGGCGTACAAACGCACAGCTCTGCACAGGTAGATACACTGCACTGATCGGAGTACACCAGGCAAGGCAGTCACACCAAAGACTGGAACAGCAGATAAAAATGTTGCGGCGGCGACAACTGGAACGCAGGTCACTGGAACAAGCAGGAGTCGATCTTCGGAGCAGGAAGTCAGCCAGGCCGGGTCGGAGCACGCAGGAGGTAGTCATACAAGCCGGGTCATACACAAGCAGGAATGTCAGCCAAACCAAGTCAGGATCCAAGGGTGGTAGTCAGACGGACCGGATCATACACAAGCAGGAACACTGAAGAATAGTCAGGACAAGCCGATTCAGTACACAGGAATCCGGAACACAGGAACACAGCAACAGTATAACTGGCTCAGAAACACCACGAAAGGGCATCTGACAGATGTAATAGCCAGGTATAAAAAGGTCACCAGGGGGCGGGCCAAACCAACACAGCAAATCAGTGTCTGCCACAGATAAGACTGACAGGAATCACAGGCACTGTGATACTCATTTATTATGAGGTGGGTTCCTAGGACATATGGCACGAGAATGGGCCTTGCGGCACAGTGAGCAAATATGTAACATGCGGCAACTATTGGAAAAACAGCTTCTAGCATTAAAGTTGTTGCATATTGGGGTCGACCCCATGTAGTGGATACTATGGCCCAACTTATCCCTGCTTGGAAAGGGGCTGGAGGGCAGGGTGCTAGTGGAAGGGGGTGTTGGAATTAGGGATGCTAAGGTGCTAGGTGATGTGTCGGGGAGTTCAGCTGGGCAGAGGCTGAGAATGTGGCTGGCTGACTGGCAAGATGGGCATACTGGGATTCTGAGACCAGCAAAGTATCTGCAAAAGAGCTCATTATCTAATGAACTCCAGTCAGACACAAACCTAAACTTCTCCAGAGCAGCTGCTGCTTTTGCCGAGAAGCCTCGATGATAGTTGTAGAAGGCGTAACCTCCATACCGGTAGCCTAAATCCACAACCAAGTATAGGTGCTGGTCTATTTCCCATCTCCTGGAGGGGAATGATGAGCACAAGATGTCCCTGTAGATGCTGAATCTCAATACAAATTCCGGGATGGATAGTTCTTTTGAGGGTCTGGTGTCTTTAGATTTGAGTGTAACTGACACATCTCCACAATTGATGGTGGCTATAAGCAGGTACAACAGGTTGATGTCCTTCCCCTCCAGGATTTCTTTACGAATGTGGGTGGGCACCATGTGTGCGGGGGTAATTTGTGGACTGGGTGCTGAAGCAGGATACTCTTGGTCTGGTGAAGCTACTGGAGACGGTGCCGGCTGGATTGGGGAGAGAGTTTCTCTCAAGAGTAATTATCCTGGACTGCATGTCTGCCATGGCAGAAGACATGTTGGTGAGGAGCTGGGTAATGTGAACCAGCTGGGCTGAGTGGTCAGGCAGCGGAGGGTATGGGATGTGTATGTGGGGGAGTTTGGCTGTGATCTTCTGAATTGTCCATTCCCGTTGTGATGGATTGACGTTTCTGGGAGTTGATGGACCTTCTGCCTGGGAAGTTTTGTTATCAGAGTGAGCTTGTGGGGAGTCTCCTTACATGGTAGGACTTGAAGAAAACAGATGTATTGATTAGCAAGGAAGGGGCGAGGTTGGATGACGTGAAGGTGAAGCATTCAGAACAAAAGTGAGTAGCTGACCTTGACAGAGGAAAGTAAGGAAGGCATGACTTCCCTGTACCAGGATGAACCCAAACAGATTTACTAACTGTAACGAGGACGGGTCGGGAGAGTGGTCATCTGTCCTTGGATCCTGCTGGTAGGTAGCAGCTGGTGCAAGTGAGGATCCCCCTTCGTGGCAGACATCCAGGCTGACCTAATACATTAATCTGTACAGTGAAGGGGGGGTGAGTGCTTGGGGGAAGACATGTTGCAACCATAAGGTAGATGGGAAATGTAACCGGGACTACAAGATCTTAAGATAACCTTTCACTTGCTGGCCTCAATGATGAGGTAAATGATACCTTAGACCTCTAATGGGAGGTAAGCTGTTAGACTGCTGGTTATGCTTGAGCTGGAGGGTAAAGGTAGATCTCTGACTGACACAGTAAGGTAAGTGACACCTGCAACCTCTGACGGGATGTACGGTGAAGGACTACTGGAGACTAGAAGATAACATTCATTTGCTGGCCTCCAAAGATGAGGTAAATGATTCTTTTGACCTCCAACAGGAGGTAAGGCGCTAGACTGCTAATTATAGGATGGCTATGCTGGGTCTGGAAGACTAGGACAGATCTAAGAGTGACACCGTGTATGGTGACACCTTAACCTCTGACGGGAGGTAAGGTGCTGACTATCGGTATACAGAGATTAGGGAACACTAGGAAGTAGTATAGTCTACTAGACGTGAATGAGGGCACAGGAACTTCCTGCTTCTGATGGGTGGCAACAAAACTTGGAGACGATAAAGTTGCAAGGAGACTCCAGCCTTTGACGGGAAGAAAGGGAGGGGGTTGTTCATAGTGAGAGTGGTGTAGAGTGTTAAGATATTGAGAGTGTTAAGATATGGAAATAATACTTAGGAAAGGCAAGTGAATTATACAAGGAAGTATGTAATTATTTCAAGAGATGGGGAAGAAACACTACCAGGGCTGAATGTTGGTAGGAGTTTAACCCCTTGGATGCTAGAATGCTGCTTGGATGCTGGAATGAAGCGACGTAGAGGGAGCGGAACATGATGAAATAGAAAATAAAATAAATATTCCCTTAAAAATAGCTTACTTAGACGTTCATAGACTATTTATAAAGAAAAAGTAAATGAGCTCATAGTGCTAACTCTTATAATATATACATGAAATAACTAAATCAAAAGTGATGATTAATGACTGGCATCTGGATAGCAGCAAGAGACAAGAGGGTCCCCCAGAACCCCCAAACATTGGGTTTCATCCCAAAGTGCACAAACAAAATGAAAAAATGACCCTGCACTCCTCCAAACCAGAATATATACATGTGCCCTGTCTAGTGCATATATAATAACTTTATTAATAAATATGAGGATTTAGTCCATCCAATGGCCATGAGATGTTAAGCTCACCAACCTCGCTAAGGTACCTCAAATCTGGCAAGTACCTACTCTATTATACCTTTGTACCCTATCTAAATTAAAAAACAAAAAATAAAACATTTTTTCAAAAACTTGAAAAAGGAGCTAATCAGATGTTATAAGGAAACACATCATATAAATTGTCATTGTGTATGCAATTAAAAACAAGGGGACAAACAAACAATTTCATTAAAAAAGGTGTGAGAGGAAACTTACTTGAAATGAGACTCTTATGGCCTGCAGGAAGTGGCAACTGACCAAAGAGGACTATGAGTCCTTTCATCGTATTTATAGGTCAGAACATACCACCCCCACAGGCCACATATGAAATAACAATTGTAACTGACAAGGAATATAGGCATAAAAGCCTATATGTTTTATAGACTATTTATGAGTTCCAGAATTCCAAACTTTAATTCTATAGAAATATGTTAACATGGTGTGTTGCGCGGAATTGTCCTTATTAATTAAGAATCGGTTGCCCTACTTACTGTGTGAACATAGACTTGCCTATGAAATTTATGTTGAATAAGTGAATTGCATAGGTGCTTGAAGCATCTAGGAATTACCAGACCCCTGGGGAACAAGATAATTCCCGGCAGTAATGATCGTGCATACGGAATTGAATTGTACCAATATTATTATGATGACAGATTTTAGCTAGTAATAGAAGCAGAACAAGCAAAGGTGTTTGTAAACAAGTATATTACTTGATGGAAAGTGAGCTGTTACAAATAAGGGTGAAATTGCAATTCCTTTGTGGTACATAGTAACATAGTAATTTAGGTTGAAAAAAGACTTGCATCCATCTAGTTCAACCCTTTTCCTATTTACCATCGTTGATCCAAAAGAAGGCAAAAAAAACCCCCCACAAAACCCCACAATATAGCAATTTCAAATTCTACCCTGAATGGGGGGAAAAAATTCCTTCTTGATTCCAAATGGCAATCAGATTTCTCCTTGGATCAACAAGCCCTAATTAAATATTAATCCCAATACTAACGTACATATCCCTCTATGTTATGCTCTTTTAAATAAGTATCCAGGTCCTTTTTAAAAGCATCTAATGTATTCAATAGCACCACCTCCTCAGGCAGTGAATTCCATACCTTTATTGTCCTTACTGTAAAGAAACCCTTCTGCTGTTGTAGATTAAATCTCCTTTCCTCAAGTCTAAGCGGGTGGCCCCTTGTCCTTTGTACTGTTCTGTTAATGAACAGGTCTTTGGAGAGCCCTTTGTATGGGCCCTGAACATATTTTTATAGTGTTATCATATCCCCTCTAAGACGCCGTTTTTCTAGTGTGTACAAGTATAACTTTTCTAGCCTTTCTTCATAACTAAAACTTTCCATTCCCCTTACTAGTTTTGTAGCCCTCCTCTGCACTCTATCTAGTTCCATAATGTCCTTTTTCAGATAGGGCGCCCAGAATTGATAATAAATTACTTGTGCATGGAAATTACAGGGTTCATTCAGCACAATGGAGCTACTCTTAATTTACTGTTAAGCTAGATAAATTAAAGATCAGGTTCTTCCTGGTAGTCAGTATCTCCACAAATTGGTCAGGAGGAAGGACATGCAGTGCTGTGAATGGTCGGGGAAATTGCCTGATAGTGGCGCCGGAAAGTTCCATGAGTGCTCATTATGCCACTGATGCGGGACGAGACCACGGCTGATGCTGCAAGGAGGAAGACTGGGAAAGGTGAGGGAGGCCTGGATGGATGATATGTGGCCGGGATGACTTGAATGAAGGCGGGGTAAGTGACGTACCTGAATGGAGGCACAGAGAACCTTGAGCAGCGCAAAGCTGCGCTCAATGGAACAAGAAAAGGTGCCTCAAGGAGGAAGCAGCTCCCACAAATACAGGCAGAGCATGTAAACGTGTTAATAATGGAGCAAGCATTCCAGAGTGCACAGGAAAAGGGAAAAAATTGAGGCTGAAGACCGGAAATAGTTATTAGGTTTGCATTATTCCTATATATACTGGAGGCAGAGGGTTTGTCAGAGGAGAGGGGGCCAGGGTTTGGAGAGATATCTCCAGCTGCCAGTAACAGAAGAAGAGAGAGAGAGAGAGAGGGAGGGGAGATTAGATAATGTTTTGTGTGAAAGTGGTTTCTTGTTTGTGTGGGGTAGGGGAGTGCAGGAGCAGAGAAAATTGAGGAGTTGGTGTATAGAGGTGAGGGTGGAAGAGAGAAGTGAAGGAGAAATGTAAACAGAGAGGGGATGAGATGATGGAGGGTAGAAAGAACCAGAAATTCTAGTGAGTAGTGCAGCTATGGAAATCAAGAATAGAAGTTATTAGTATTATTATTACAGTGCAAGATGCAGGGCCAGACTGGCTCACCTGGATACCGGGAAAATTCATGGTATGCTGCCTGCACTGGGCTTCCCTGGGGCTGCTTTAAGCTCTAGAACAGCTATCCGTGGCCTCAAGGTGATAGGACTGTGGCTGCAAAATTTAAGACCGCCGGCCCCGTCTCCTGGTGTGCAAACACTGACACGGAGGGCACAAAAGAGTGGAGGCAGGCCGGTTCTAGACCCAGCATTGAAGAAGAGCACTGCTTCTGCGCACCGGGTCAGCCGCTCACACAAACAGAGAGAGCTGAGAGTCTGAGTCTGAGTGGGAGCACAGAGTCAAGTGTTTCCAAACTTACCAGCACAGGCAACTGAGGCAATTAATCCTCCCTTCACCACATATAAAATGCGTATTGCCTCCATCACCAATTGCTTATTTGCATACTGAAACTTTCAGACGTGTATAATTAGGATATTAATGCAAGATAAGAAATTGCTGAAAAACCTATATACAGTGAGAGAAAGCTCTCCAATTGCATTGTTTTCAAATAGAGCCTAGTCTATTAAAGTTTTGAAAATGGTCTCTGCAGCATAATCACTAGCAGCAGAATGACATGGGAGATCTGCATATGATATACAAACACCAAAAAAATCTTAAATTAATTGGCAAGTACTAGGATAGTTAAAAAAAATAATTACCCAATATTACTTTGCTCAGGGACACAAGTATAGACTGTGAGGCACATACCCGAAATACCATCCCTTTCCAGTCTTCTTCTATTACACACACACACACCAGGTTACCACAGTGTCTATTGACCATTCTCCAGTGGCAAGACTACCTATCTTTGTAGCCAGTTGAGGCCACGTCTGTCTGATCTAAGGAACAAAATACCTACTCATTGGATTTACAGACTGCACACTTTAACTCCGAAGGCTTAATGAACTGATTTTTGTGATTGTAAAGATGTCCATATCACCTTTCACAAAACCTTAATGAATGTACACTGCCTTGGGTGTTCTTAGAGGACCTCTTGTTAAAAAAATGTAGTATTTATCCAGCAAACAACTGTACAACATAGGAATGAAATGGAAAAATAAAAAATCCTCTTGATTTTTATAAGTAGTAAACCTACATTAACATATATTATAGATGTTTACCACTGAGGAAAATGGTATTTCATTTCTGGGACATGCATAGATCCAAAATTATTCCAGACTGTTGGGATTCTTACATTTATAGTCCCATTTAGTGAAGAGACTGGTCACCTAAAGGTCATCTGTTGTCCAGGTAGTTATTTTATTGCATCCTATGGGAGAGATGAGTTACTGACTACAGGTATCCATGAAATGTGATGGTAACAACTTAATCAGTTTGTGACTGCTTGATCTATTTTAACTTTTAATTAAAACAATTAAAGCAGTTGGGGGTACTTGTCTGGATACCCCTGAGCATGGCAGTTCACATAAGTGTCTGCAGGTGCTTGTCTATCTGCGTGCTCACGACTGATCCACACAACAAACGTATATCTGTTCTTGAATACGAGTCCCACTTCCTGCAATCATTTACATACATTTATATGTATATATAGCTAGTCTGATTAACTAGAGGAATAATACAGTACTAAACATTTAAAATGGAACTAGCTCCTCCTCTAAACTATATTTTTGTAATTCTGCTTAAAGGAGCAGTAAACATTTTATGAAAACAAATATCATACTGTAGACATTTTCCTTTTGAGTAAAATAAGGGTACTCCCATTGCTGGGAGATGCTTCTTTCCAGAATTATTATAGAATAAACTTGATTTTTTTACAATTTTATTTTAAAATTTGCCATATTTGAAAATGCCATTATGCTATGGGGCTGGTATAATGATGCAGTGCTATGGGGCTGGTAAGCAGTGTTTTCCAGGGCTGGTTTTTATTCCCAGTCCGGCCCTGGCAAGATGCTAAAACAAAAATCAGAGTGGGCCAGCAGCAACTTTTCATGATGGTAGTGTTTGTTTTGATGAATGTCCATAAGGTGGTGTTAGAGAATCTTGAACTTAAACAATTGCAGAGTTCCCATTCAAGTCTTTGCTTCAACTCCTTCCTTGGAGAAATGAACTGGGAAGTGTTGTTTCTGCAGTGGATCCTGGTTCTTCTATCTATATACTTACTGAGTGTAAAAGAAGGGCATGCACAGGTAGGAGTCCATCATGCAGCAGTCAGTTATAGCTATGTAATTACTGTGTATAGTATACCAAAAGGACTTACCTAGGTAGGTGTCCATTGTGTGTGTGTGTGTGCGTACATGATGGACATCTACCTAGATAAGGCCTTCTTTTACACAGACAGTGATTACATAGAAATACTTGACTCCTTCTGAGGTACATCCTTCTGTCATACACAATAATTATATACACCTGACCTCTGTATGATGGACTCCTACTAGGTAAGTTCTTCTATCACACACAGTAATTATATAGATACACCTGACTGCTGTATGATGTAGTCCTACCTAGGTAAGCGCTAGGCTTGTGAGAATCAGTTCATCCAAATTCAGAATTCGGACGAATAAGGGTCATTCATCCTAATTCAGGCCGGCAGAAAGGCAAGTGCTGGTCGTAAAAAAAAATGATTTGAGACACTACATGTTGACTAGATAGTAGAAGAGAAGAAGACTCCTGTGAGCATGCCCCGAAGGACTCCCACATACTGCCACAGGAGAGCCAAGCATGATCCCTTGACAGGGTGGGAGACCAGTAACCTGTATGGACTAAGAGAAAAGGATTTAACAGGTAAGTCTAAAATCCTCTTTTCTCTGTCGACCAATAGAGGTTACTGGTAACTCTGGGATGTCCAACCATTGAGTACCCCAGAGGCGTGAAGAAGGCAAGGACCAGGAGCAAGGCCCCCAAAAGTCACCAGAACCTCTAAGAACCAACTGGTCAAAGAAGCCCAACAAAACTAAAGTGTCAAAGGACACTGAACAGGGGAAAAACACCCCAGGAACTGTTACACAGCACACTGAACTAGAACCAACAGGGCTCATCAGCAAAGGAAGCACTAAGAACCTGAGAAGAAGATCCTAGACAGGCAAGACTGCCTCCAGGACCTTCCTTCCAAAGCTGGCATCAGCCAAAGCCAGCACATCCCCTTGATATGCTTCAAAAAGGTGTGCACAGAGGACCAAGTGGCCACCCTGCACAGCTGATCAGCAGAAGCCTGATTCTTATAGGCCCAAGAGGCCCCAACAGACCTGGTGGAATGAGCCATGACTCGAAAGGAAACATGCTTACTCCTCAATTCATAGGCCCTACGAATAGTGGACTTGATCCATGACACAATAATCACTTTGGACACCGGTCTTCCTGCCCTAGGACCCTCAGGAATGATGAACAGAGTGTCTGATTTCCTGACAGATTCAGTGCGATGGACATAAAACTTGAGACAACGCACCACATCCAACAAGTGGAGATTTCTCTCCTTGTCAGAAGAGGGGTTAGGGCAGAAAGAGTGTACCACAATCTCCTGATTGATGTGAAACTCGGAAACCACCTTAGGTAAAAACTTCTTGGAGGTGCGAAGCACCGCCTTATCCTTGTGAAACACTAGATATGGTGGTTTACAGGAAAGAACTTGCAACTCTGCAACCCGGTGAATGGACACGATCACCAGGAGAGAGGCCATTTTCCACGTCAAGAGACGTAGAGTAATAGTGGCAAAAGACTCAAAGGGAGAAAGCTGAAGAACGCCCAAAACCAAATTAAGATCCCACTGAGAAGCGGGACTCCGGAAGGCAGGACGAACATGAGCAACACCCTGGAAGAAAACCTTGACATCAGGAAGGATAGCAATGTGCTTTTGAAAGAAGACAGAAAGTGCAGAAGTCTGAACGTTAAGAGAACTCAAACTGAGTCCCTTATCCACACCGTCCTGCAGAAAGTCCAGGACAGTAGGTAGATCAAAATCAAGGGACAGATCCCTGTCAGCACACCAAGACACAAAGGTCCACCAGACACTGTGATAGACCTTGGAAGAAACAGGCTTACGGGCACTAAGCATAGTAGTCACCACAGCAGAAGAAAAACCTTTCTTCCTTAAAATCGAGGATTCAACCTCCAGGCCGTCAAATTGAGCCGATGAACATCTTCCTTCCACAGGTAACCCTGCAGAAGAAGATCTAGATGGGATGGGAGCGGAAAGGGCTCCATCAGAGATAGAGCCAGAAGCTCCGGATACCAAGACTGACGAGGCCAATCTGAAGCAATCAGGATGACCGGGCAATGGTCCATATTTAGTTTCCGTAACACCCTTCTCAACATTGGAAGGGGAGGAAAGATGTAGGCCAGAGGGAAAGTCCAAGGAATGGACATGGCATCGACAGCTAGAGCCAGAGAGTCTCTCCACCGAGAGCAGAACACTGGAACCTTCCTTTTGTGTTGCGTCGCCATCAGGTCCACATGGGGCATCCCCCATCTCTGAACAAAGAATTGAAACACCTCGGGATGTAGCTCCCACTCTCCGCTGTCGACTGTGTGATGACTGAGGAAGTCTGCCATGATGTTGCCTACACCTGAAATGTGCACTGCGGAAATGACAGGAACGTGAACCTCTGCCCAGGACAGAATGGCCTTGACCTCTAACCAAGCAGCGAGACTTCTTGTTCCACCTTGTCTGTTGATGTAGGCCACTGCTGTGGCATTGTCGGACTCCACTCGGATGGGACAGTCCTCCAGTTGAGACACCCAATGACGGAGAGCATGAAATATCGCTCGAAGTTCCAGGATGTTGATTGGGAGAAGGGACTCCTCCATGGACCACTTCCACTGAGTGCTGAAGCGACCCAGAACAGCTCCCCAGTCCGAGAGGCTGGCATCCATCGTGACGTGGTCCAGTAGGGAATCAGAAAGGATTTCCCTTTCAGCAGACTGGAAAGATTCAGCCATCTCTGAGGATCTGGTCAATCCCTGCACACCTGTATCACAAACCTCTGAAGTTCCCTGGTGTGTGCCATGGCAAATGAAACCTCTTCTATCGTGGAGATGAACTTCCCCACCAGAGAAGACAACCTCTGAACTGGGACCAGATCCTGAGACAGAATTGCTGATACCCTGTGTGCAATTTGATGGGCTACAGCGTCTGGTAGAAACACCATGCTCCTCTGAGTATCGAATAGAAGACCCAGGAAAATCAATTGCTGGGATGGGACAAGATCCGACTTTTCCAAGTTGACAATCCATCCGTGATGGATGAGGACTTGGATGCAGGTCTGAACTTGCTGATGAAGAAGGTCCTCCTATGTGGCTTTCAATAGCAAGTCATCTACAGAGAACGGATATCAAGGCCCCCAGAACTCGTTGGAAGACCTGAGCAGCCATTGTCAGACCAAATGGAAGAGCTGAGAACTGAAAATGTCCTCTGTCACAGGCAAAGCGCAGGTACCTCCTGCTCTCCTGATGGATTGGGATATGTAAATACCCAGAGAAGCAAGGAACTCCCCCGGAGACATGGCAGCGATCACTGAGCGCAGAGACTCCTGACGATAGTGAGTCCTGTTCACGAAGAAGTTTAGAACCTTCAAATACAAACTAGGGTGACATCGGGGTTTTACTCGAACCTCTTTGTGGTAGCCAAAAAGGATGGCCGAACTCCTGTCTGAAAGAGGCACTGGCTCCAGGACATCCTTGTCCAGAAGAGCCTGAACAGCGCCATCTAACAGACGGCGTTTGTTGGCGTCTTCGGAGTATGAGAAAGACGAAAGCAAAAGGGAGAAAGAGAGTAGAAAGTGATCTTGTATCCCTCTGTCACCACTTGTAAAACCCATGACTCCAAGACAGAATCTTCCCAAATCCTGCGAAACAGTCGCAGACGACCACCCACAGCGCGATGCAGACCTGAGTTCGGTGAGTCATGCCGAAGCAGTCTTGGCAGCCTTGGGTTTCCATTGCTGTTTGGGCTTGGAGGAGGAATGTGGAGCTGACGGAACCGCCTGGTTCGTCGAACATGTCTCAGTTTGAAAGGAACGAAAGGACCGGTTGCGTTTAAACGGCAACTTCTTCTTAAAGACCAAGGACAAGAGAGTACTCGTACCCCCAGTGGCCTCGTTAATCAATTCCTTAAGATCAGGCCCAAACAAGGAGGTACCCTGAAAAGGTAAAGAAAGTAAGACTTCCTTGGAAGCAGTGTCAGCAGACCAGATCTTGAGCCAAAGAGCATGGCTTGGCTACCACAGAAGTAGTAGAGGCCCTTGCCATCATGCGGACGGCATCAGAAGCAGCAGCAGATACATAGTGTTGCGCTTCAGAGATATTGGCAAGAAGAAGCAATTTCTCTGAAGTAGGCGCATCCTGACGGACAGCCATAGTGAGTTGTTCAGTCCAGACTGCAATAGCCCGGTTAACCCACGCAACAGCAAACGCTGGACGCATAGCAGTACCAATAGAAGCAAAAATGGACTTGAGGGAAACCTCAAGTTTCTTGTCAGTCCAGTCATGCAGTGCAGAAGCGTCAGAAACAGGTAAAGCAGTAGATTTAGATAGTCTAGATATGGGAGTGTCCACTTTAGGGGGATGAACCCATTTAGCCAGCTCAGTTTCAGAAAAGGGATAAAGCTTAGCAAATTTTCTGGACACAGAAGCAGACTAGTCGAGAGATTTCCACGCCTCAGAAACCAAACAGTCAAGAGTGGGGTTAGGAGGAAAATAAGTAAGGGGCTTTGCGGGCTCCTGAAAAACATCAGAAGGATCAGAAGGAACCTCCTGGACCAAGGGAATGTTGAGTGTGGTTAATACAGACTTGATCAGGCCCTCAGCAGAGGGTTCAGGATCAGCTTCAAAGGGATCCCCAAGGGACCTAGAAGACTCCAAAACAGTACCATCCTCAACATCTGAATCTAGCAACAATTCTTCCTCAGAAGAATCTGACACATCAGGTGCCCCCTGTGGTTTAGGCAGGGAAGACCTGATAGTAGAGGGGGTCTGCCACATTTGAAGTGCCCCCTGTATCTGGGATGGAAAGAGTTGTAATGTGGACCTAAGGTCCCTAGTCGCAGCCTTAAAGGGATAGTAATACTTAAAATGTAAAAAAAATATGTTGTAGGGTAAAACAAGAGTACTCCCACTGCTGAAAGGTGTTTCATTCAAAAGTTATTAATTTTCAAAGTTGAATTTTTTAGGTGCAATATCACAGTGGCCTGAAATTGTACAGTGGCGCTGTTGCTACACCATCCTATGGAGATTTATGGTCCCGGGACCAGAGCTGTCCATAGGATTGTGTAGCAACAGCGCCACTGTACAATTTCAGGCCACTGTGCTATTGCACCTAAAAAATTCAACTTTTAAAATTAATAACTTTTGAATGAAACACCCTTCAACAGTGGGAGCACTCTTGTTTTACTCAGGGGGATAAACCCTACAACATATTTATTTTTACATTTTAAGTATTACTATCCCTTTAAACTCTTGCACCCAAGCTGGCTCAGTAGCATGGCTGGAAGTCCCTGGGTTGCTGTCAGGAACCTCAGAACATGCTGGGCATAAAAGACCAGAGAACTCTCTAGGTAGCACTGTGTGACAGGAAGAGCAATATGCAATGGGGGATACTGAGACCCCAGCCTCCTTAGTCTTAGGTCTAGACCCAAGCTCCAGCGGTATAGTCATTTTCACAGTGTCAAAATAACCAACTGTACAGTAAATCACCCAATTACAGTGTGAAAGATTAATATTTCACCCCAGAAAAGCTAAATATAGACTTATCTGGCAGGCGAAGGGTTAATCTGCAGAGAAGAGAAGGAGAGTCCAAGCCCTGCGTAGGATACTCGCTGAGAAAAGCTCACAAAATGGCTGCCACGACAGGAGCCAATCAGAAAATAGGCGTGAACCAAGCGCTCATGGGAAATATAGTTTTTCCCAAAAAGTACCCCAAAACAGTGCTCGAAGCCCCCCCAAGTCCCCCAACACACTTGAACTATAAACCGGATGATAGAGCAAGGGTAGACAATTAAAATGATCCCATTCTGAAGTTGCTATGTGAAGCGGTTGCAGAGATACGTCCCAAACAGTGTTGTCCCATAGAAAGTAAATGGAGCAATGGCGTCAATGCGGTAAAATGCGCCTTAAAGGCGCAGTACTCAATTTTAAGAAAAGTTAAAGTAAAAGTTAAAAACATGTAAAACATACATGAAACATGTGTGAATACTTAGAAAACACTAACCCAGTAGGGAAAGTTCCAGAAACCCCACCAAAAACATGCCAAACCAGCAGACAAAGGGTTAAGTTACCACATAAACCTCCTCCAAATACTGAACAGACATACAAATATACCCAATGAGTGCAGTAGTGCACAATGAGAACTCCCATATGCAAGTCCATCAAAGGGGACAAGTGGACTTGCAGCACTCAAAGGGTAGCTCACCTTTCCCGCAGATCTTCTGTCTTCAGATAACCATGCAGCAAGAATTACTTCAGAGGGTAATCCTTGGGGAAGCACTTGTACCCAAGATTTTCCCCCTCTGGGCTTAAGGTCCACCAAAAATCACCTGGATACTGAGCTAGCCACATTGGAGGGCATTTGTCAGTCATGGTAATCCGCCTAATGGTGGTATTCCATATCTGACATAAAATAAAAAAGAAACTAAAACTATAGAAGAATGTTCTCCACCTGGTGTTGTCACACCGAGGATTTGTTGGAGTTGGTTGGGTAAGCTGCAGCCTAGGAGGGAAGGGAGGCTCCACCCCCTGCATATATTTAGAGAAATGTTCCTGCCTACTTAAAGGGGCGGATCACCTCCCAGAGTTATTCCAGAGTTACCAGTAACCTGTATTGGACAACAGAGAAAAGTGATTTTATTAGCTACTTTAGTGCCTTATTAGCCAGTCTAGTGCATTACTGCCACTGTCAGGAGCTTTAATATTTTTTCTGAGTGACAGTCAATCTGACAGTTGTTGTGTAGGCAGGAAGGCAGCATTAGTCAGGCAGCCAGCATTAGTGCCTTATTGCCACTGCAAGTCATTTTTGTTCCTGTTGAAAATAAAAAAAATATTAGGAATTTTTGTTAATAATAATTTTCAGAGTGACACAGCCATTCTGACAGTTGTGTAGGCAGGCAGCCAGCTAGCATTAGTGATTTATTGCCACCGCAAGTCATTTTTGTTCCTGTTGAAAATAAAAATATTAGGAATTTGTGTTAATAATAATTTTCAGAGTGACACAGCCAGTCTGACAGTTGTTATGTGGCCAGGCAGGCAGCCCTAGTGCCTTATTGCTGCTGCAAGTCATTTTTATTTGGGCAGCACAGTGGCTCAGTGGTTAGCACTGTTGCCTTGCAGTGCTGGGGTCCTGGGTTCAAATCCCACCAAGAACAACATCTGCAATGAGTTTGTATGTTCTCACTGTGTTTGTGTGGGTTTCCTCCCACACTCCAAAAACATACTGATAGGTGAATTTAGATTGTGAGCCCCAATGGGGACAGGAACCAATATGAGTGTAAAGCGCTGCAGAATCTGTGTGCGCTATATAAATAAAGGATTATTATTTTTCCTGTTGAAAATAAAAATATTAGGAATTTGTGTTAATAATAATTTTCAGAGTGACACAGCTAGTCTGACAGTTGTGTAGGTAGGCAGGTAGCCAGCATTAGTGATTTATTGACATTGCAAGTCATTTTTGTTCCTGTTGAAAATAAAAATATTAGGAATTTGGTTTAATAATCATTTTCAGAGTGACACAGCCAATCTCACAGCTGTTGTGTGGACATGTTTTAAAGTTTTAAAATTATTATAGTACAATACCTATCTGTAATGGATTTGAGTCCTAGTGAACAACCTGATGTTCCTCGTCCTGGTACCAGCTGCAGTGACCCAGCAACCACCGAGACCACCACAGTGATGTTGCTTTCAAGCAGAGCTAGCAGCAGCAGGTGGTTAGAAGAGGACAGTCTTTAGTACTAGTACTAGTACTATTAGTCAATGTCATAGTCAGACTCAGCAGCAGCACTCCAAACCAAAAAATAGAAATAAGAAGGGAACTGCAGGTCGTTCTACCTCTACTAGTAGGGTAGAGAGGTCCAGATCCTCCTCTGAGACCGCAAAGCAGCCGGCATCTGTTTCTCATCAGCTGTTTCATGATGATCCCCCCAGAACCACCTGCACAATGACTAGTGCCACTGCCAGTTTCGTCACCACCTTCGCTACAGCCAGTTCTATAAACCTTGGAACACCTAGCGTGTTTAACACTACTGGTCGGAAGCTGTGGCCGGTATCAAAGCAGGATTTTTATATCAAACATCCAGGTAAACAGCCCAAATGGAAATTATTGCAGTATTTGGAGAAAATTTCTCCTGCTACCACTGTCGCTGCCACTGAGAGCATATCTTTTCCAAAAATGTTATTGAGGGAGCTAGTTTACCAATTCCCGGTAGCCACCAGACAGAAGAGGGAATTCAGCAGGTCCCCACAAAATCTGCTGCTGATGAGTTTTCTTCCTGTCCAAACCTACAGGAGTCAGAAGAAGTATATGAGGGACCAAGGTATCCTAAGCTTGATTTGTCCCCTGAGCTTGATTTTTCCACTGACCTTGATTATTCCTCTGACCTTGATTTTTACCCTGCTGCATATAATACTCCTCCTGTTTCTCTAGCTACAATTGTGTATTCTATTGAAAACTCAACACCTGCCTCTCCAGTTCCAATTGAGTCTCCCAGGCAGGTAGTGGCTGCGAGTGTCTCCGCCACCACTGTTACTCCATTATCCTCCTCCAATCCCAGTCCCAACATCCCTGCTGCCATCTTTAGGTCTACTGGTTCCCCTGTAAAGGTACGTAGAACCAAAAAGCATAGTGAGGTTGCTCCAGCATGTGAAGATCAAGAAAGTGTCACCTCAGTTTCTTCAGCTCCACCACCTTCCATTTCAACTGGCAGAATCATCTGTCACTTCAAAGAGTAGGAGCATTTTATGACACTTGGTGGTGGCTGGCTAGAAAAATGTAAATTGTGTGGCAGGGAAGTCAGCCGTGGGAGAGTGTTGGGTCATCTAACCACCTCAGGGATGAACCAACACCTGAACAACTACCACTTATGGTCGGATCTTACGGTGTTATGTATAGTATGATCATAAGTATTGTGCCAAACACTCCTGCTCAAGAGTGCAGAGAGTGTGTTGAACGTACAGTGAGCCTGAAATGAGGGCTCACTTTGGTTAATGTTGTAAAATAAGGGGTGGGAATTGTGGTGGGGAGTGACCCACCGGAAGGTCGAGAGGCCTGGAGGGACGCGCCGGAGGCTTTAATAGACCTCCAGCTCCTCCCACAAATCCAGGCCACGGCCTTACACTTATGGTCGGATCTTACGGTGTTATGTATAGTATGATCATAAGTATTGTGCCAAACACTCCTGCTCAAGAGTGCAGAGAGTGTGTTGAACGTACAGTGAGCCTGAAATGAGGCCAAAAGAAGCCAAAATTAATGAGTCGAGAATTCTTTATTTAACATTGACTGAAAGGAGAACATGTTTGTCACTTTAATAGAGCTCGTTGAGCTGACTTAATTTCAACAGTCGGATTATGGATATATCGTGAATAGCAATTGGATTTCCAGCGTCCTAATCTTTGAATTATGTGTGGTGGAACTTGCTGTCTAGAGGCAGTTGTAGCTGCGCCTATACGAAATGAGTGACCAGAAAATTTACTGGCATCCATACCTAGTCGGGATAGTAACCAACGGATGTGACGGATGAAGGTTGATGTTGTGAGCGGTGAATCCGCCATGGGTAATAGGGGATAATTTGGAGGTTTATATTTTAAAGATGCAATTAAACACTGGAGAGTGTGCACGGGGCACCATTCGTTTTTTGTAGCGTAGTATGTGATTGATGTGCCTTTGCCCAATTGGTCAGTTTTTGAGTGCGGTAGTAAGAGGGTGAAATTGTCTTGACCAAAGGTGATATTTTCCATGTGGAGAAATGGAGACTTTTTATTTGAAACCGTGAATTCACCTGGTCTCAGGAACCCAAAGAATGCCAGGTGAATTGCGGATAGTATGACCTGATTGGTGAGAAAATCGAAAGGTTTAGAGTGTAGAAAGGAAACTAATTTCTTAAAAATATCACCGTCAATGGGAAGACGTGGACTAGGTGGTTTGATCAGAGATTTTTCCAAACCCTTCAGAAATAGTTTAACTTTATAAGATGCGAATATGTGAATATTATATGGTAGTATGAGGTTCAAGTGATGTTGTATCCCGGCTAGGTATATTTTAATTGATGATATAGATAGCTTTAACCTGGTAGCGCAGAAGGAAGCAAATGCTAGTATAGTTTCAATACTGAAAGAATGCTTGGGGTGATCTGATGCGATGAAACTGAGGAAGGTCTTCCATGCTTTAGAATAATTCCTTCTAGTATTCGCGGCTAGTGCTTTGTTGATGAATGCCTCCGAGTTGGCTATGTGATGTTTTAAGGTATGATGAGTTCCTGAAAAGGAGGAGGTATACGTGATTGAGTGTTAGAATTTGGATTTTTGTGTAAGTAATCTTGAATTTTAAAGCGGGATAGCGAATCTGCTGCTTTATTTTGAACTCCTGGAATAAATTTGCAGGAGATGTAAAAATTGAACTTTAGTGCTAGTAATGTAAGTTTTCTTAGGAACATCATGATATGTGAATTTTTTGACCTCCCTTTTTGAATGATGTGACATAATGCTAGGTTATCTGAATGAAATGTAACTACTTCTCCTGACCATAGATGGCCCCATAGGGCCGCCGCCGCCACTACTGGGTATATCTCGAATAAGGAAGATGACAAAAGGAATCCAGGAATTTCCCTGACCTCCTCCTGCCATGTGTCGGTGAACCATTCAGATTTGAATATGGCTGCGAAGCCTTTCCCAGCAGAGGCATCAGTAAATACCTGGGGGGAGTCAGGTCCCACTGAAGGAGGAAACATGGACTTACCGTTCCAGTAGAGCAGAAAGTGGTCCCACATAATGAGATCCGATTTAGCTTCCTGATCCACTGGAATGCTTTTTGAATTTTGGGGGTGTCTAAGCATGGATAGTAGATGTGATGTGAAGGGTCTACCCTGTGGGAGTATTTTTGTTGCAAAAGTGAGGTGGCCTAGGATAATTTGTAATTCCTGTAATGTACATGTGTCTTTGAGATGAAATTCATGAATCATTTGTCTAATTCTGATTAATTTTGCTTCCGGTAGACTGGCCTCCATTAAAGAAGAATCTAAAGTGATCCCTAGAAATTCTATCGATGTAGATGGTCCTGATGTTTTGTGAGAGGCTGTAGGAATATTCAAGGCTGAGAATAGTTGCAGTAATTTGTGGAGGCTACTAGGTTCCTGGGATTTAGGCTCAATTAACAGGAAGTCATCCAGGTAATGAATGACCGTAGGGCAGCGAGATTGATTCAGTAGTAACCATGATAAAATTTCAGCGAATTCGTTAAATATTTTTGGACTACTTCTACATCCGAAAGTCAGACGAGTTGCGAAATAATAAAGTTCTTTCCACCGGACGCCATGTAAGTGCCATAATGAAGTATGAATGGGTATTAATTTGAAGGCGTCCGAGATATCTGTTTTTGATAGCCAGCAACCTTGACCATACTGTCGGATGTAGCTGATGGCGTCATCTATCCTACAATACTCTAAGGCCATTTCTTCTGCTGGGATTAGGGAATTAATACTTGGAAACATAGCACCATGGGGAGCTGAAAAGTCTATGATTAATCTCTTCTTTGCTGTATTGAATTTTTTAGATACTATCCCCAAAGGACTAACTCTCCATATAGGAAAGGGTGGTGATGAGAAAGGGCCGATTAGAAATCCTTTCTGAATTTCAGCTTGTAGAAGTGAATCTACTATATCTGGTGCTGAAGTAGCAGAAAGAAGATTAGGACATTCTAAAGAGGTATTCGGGCATGTAAGTATACCTGTGTGAAAGCCTGATTCAAAACCGGAAATTAGATATGAAGTTATTTGTTCATTTGGATGAAAGGAAAGGAGTCGTTGCAGCAAAGAAAGGTTGATGGAACTTAGTCCTTTATTTTTAATTGCAAAATTCTTTGGGCAAATTACTCTAGCGTGAGATTTGTGACACAAAATACATTGATGAAGTAGTCTGCAACCACTATAAAAACAACCCTTAGTGTTGAAGTTATTGCATATGGCTGAGTTTCCAATATAGTATATGGGTCTACCCAGTTTATCAACGGTAGGTAAATTGGTATGAGAGGAAGTACTTGGACCTGCTGTGGGTTGATTGTCGTTAGGTTTAACTGCTGCACCGTTGTTTGAGCTTGATGGACATAATTGGGTAGAGTGGTTTTGTGATTGGCAGAATTGGCAATTTGGGATCTTTAAACCTGCAAAGTGTCTGCAGAACAATTCATTATCCAATGAACTCCAATCCAATTGGAAACTGAATTGTGTCATGGCGGCGGCGGCTTTAGCGGAGAATGATTGGTGGTATTCGTAAAAAGCTGAGCCCCCGTATCTGTAACCTAATTCGACCAGAATATACATGTATTGATCTAGCTCTTGTCGTCTACCGGGGAATGAGGTACAGAGGATATCTCTGTATATACTGAACGCTAGCACAAATTCTGGGATGGTTAGTTTGCGAGTCAATCTGGCATCTTTGGGTTTGACTGTGACTGTGACCTCACCGCAACTGACTACCTTTTGTTCGGTAACATCTTGGGATGCTAGTAACAAAGCTGCCAGATTGACATCTTTCCCTTCTAGTATGTCTTTTTTTAAATTCTGAGGAATCATATGGGCTGGAGTAATACGTGGTGGAAAACAATTGATACCTTGTATTTGGTTAGAGGCTGGCATAGGCTGATTGGTCTGGGAGGATGATTGTGAAGATTCCAGGACCTCCAATCTGGACTGAATGGTTGTGAGTGTGGATGATATGTCCGAGAGTAATTGAGTAAATTGGTTTTGATCTTGTTGTGGAGATGAATGAGTGGGAGGAGTAGCTGGAAACAGTACAGGTGAAGTGGGACCAGATGGACCTGGTGAAGGAGGTATATGAGTATCTGTATGAGTACATAGTATCCGATATAACTCTGCTTTCCTGGCAGAAGCTGGATATGGAATGCCTCTACGTGTCAGTTCTAACATTAATTTTGCTACAGTCCATGATCTGAGAGCTGAACCAGTGTTGGTTGAGGAACGTGGTCTGGTTGATGGGGGAATGGCTCCTGAAGATTCAGATTCAGATGGAGCCTGTGCAGATGTGTTTTCCATATTGGAAGAAGCCTAAAAAGAAATTTAATTTTTTTAAGGAAATGATATATGTATATATCTTGATTATTTAACCTCTCCGAAGAGGTGAGTGCTTATGGATGGTATGTAATGGCTAAAAGGACATGTTATATAAGTAGGTTCTTACCTTGTGAAGGAAGGGGAAACTTACCGTGTGTGGACTAATTAATTATAGAAAAATGATTGCTATGGTACCTTCGGCCTCTACGAAGAGGTAAGGACCTGTGCAGCTAGTAGTAACTCGTAGTCTATGGTGCTGATACGTGATCGAGATTGGAATGAGCCTCTGCGAAGAGGTAAAACATGTAGATAAAACATAGAGGGGATCCCATAGAGCCTTCGGCCTCTCGTGAGGTAAGGACCTATAGGATGAATTAATTAATATTTGGAAGGTATGAATGTGTCATGATAGGAGTAATCCGAGGAACCTTCGGCCTCTACGAAGAGGTAAGGTTCTTGATTACATAGTGCCTTCGGCCTCTCGAAGAGGTAAGGTCTTGTGTAACCATTTAGTGAGCCTAGCGACAGGAAAAAGAAAGTCAATAAGCACCCCTTGTAATGATAGATTAGTCTAGTGGAAAGTGTGAATCGATAGAAGAATTGTAACGTGCTAAAAAGTCCGATTACTTGATTGCATGCTCCAGTGTTTGAAGTAAATGATAGTAATGTAAATACCCGTGAAAAAGGATGTGTGGTTAGGGGTAGTGCTGGGAGAGGTTAATTATATATAAATGTGAAGTGAAAAATAGGATAATTGCCAAATTACCTTGTATGTCTTGCTATGACTTGATCCTATAAGACATTATCGGTAATTAGAATATTTATGACATGCGGTAGTTAACGATGTGTTTAATAAAATACTAACCTTTATTGTGCAGAAACGTCCTTGTCGTTGTCTTGGTGACGTGAGTGAATTTACTCAGTCTTCTGAGAGAAGAACAAGGTGTTGAGTTAACATGATAGTACCTGTATATTATGTTGTTGCGGGTGTATTGTGGGAATACTTGTTGATAGTATTGTGTATAATGCGAGAGCCAGATGTTCCAGAACTGTCCCCTGTTAATGTGATATTTTAATCTCAGAATACTACATATGATATGTTTGTGAAAATATGTATATGGATATATAAATAATTAAACCTGGCAAGATGGTTGCCGTCATAGCCTATACTTAGGGTTGTCAATGACTTAAGGATACGTAATTTTTTTTTTTTTTTTTTTTTGCACACTGAGTATTGTCACAAAACATGCATGCTTGAATGTATGCTGTACGTGGCCCAAGTATTCTAGCAGACCCTAGGGGTTCCTTGAAGGATGTGGACTCAGCCAATAACCTTCTCAGGTTCGTAAGACAAGAAAGTTATCTCACAAAACATGCACACGTGGATGCTATGCTGTGATGTTAGCCCTAGCAGGGTGTAGAGGTGTGAGAGCAGACTCTTCATATCTAATAGTAACATACCATGGAAGAAGTATACTTGACAATAATGACAGCACTTCAAAACGGTCAAAATAAATCAGAAAGTAACACAAATTATAATTATAATCGGCTCAATTAGTTCCCCATTTGTATCATTCACGTTATTGAGGTTAAAGAATAATGTAATAGTTTTTTCCCAGTACCTTCAAACTTTTGGACTGAAGATAATTGTCTCGATCGGATAATCGTTTGATACAGTCGATGACGTCACTTCCTATGCGACGATGAAATGGAGTGTGAATTGAACCGGATGGAGGAAGGCAAAACAGCATGCAGAGCTACAGCGAAGTTTTGGCAAAGCGAAACATCACTATAATAAGTACATAGTTAAAGCACTGTAATATGCAGATACGTATATCAGGATAATATGCAGAGAGGTGCATCGTTCTGCTGTTCATTGTGGTGCAGCATACTAATATGCAGAAGCGTAGCACTTTAATAAGCAAAAACAGTGTTTTAACCCCTTGAGCGCCGGAGGGGTGGACACGCATAGAGGTAATGTGCACAGAGATGCAGTACAATACATGGATCTGTGATAGTGGGATCTCTCTTCTTACCGTACCGGGCGGATGTTCAGTGAGGCCGCTTACTGGGGCATGGACGTAACCTGAATGCCCCTGAGACAGGACGAAACCTGGAGACCACGGGGACAGGTACGCGACCGGAAGAGATGGTGAGTGACGAGTGACCCACCGGAAGGTCGAGAGGCCTGGAGGGACGCGCCGGAGGCTTTAATAGACCTCCAGCTCCTCCCACAAATCCAGGCCACGGCCTTACACAAGTCAGTGTTCATAAGTGGAGAAAGTGACACTACTACATATACAAGTGTCACACTTACCACCAGTTGGCAGGAGAAAGGGCAGGGGGATCATGCCCCATCTGGTCCTAGTAAGAGCAGACAGTCAAAGCCCATCCCAAAATCAATACAGGCCACACTGGAAGATTTTGGTGGGTTTCATTCAAAGGGGATATGCAGATAGCAGTCCCGAAAAATTACACACCTTGTTGCATTGCTCATAGCCATTGGGGTGCTACATTTAATTTGAGGAATGGGGAGCCCTTCCCGCAACTTATGGAGGCTGTCGCACCCAGATATAAAATTCCATTCTGCACCACATTTAGTAGAACTATAGTGCCCTCACTGTGTCGGTCATCAGGTGGGCTTTTGAAGGACCTGCTAGGAAAGGATGGTCGCCAGTCAGTGCACGTTACCACTGACTTATGGAGTGCTGCGAGAGGCCAGCATGCCTTCCTGTCATTGACGGCGCATTGGTGGCAGCCCAATGTGTTGCAAGACACATCATTACCGATATCAACAACAAGTTCAGGTGCAGTAGCCAAGCAGGGGCACAGCTCTTTCCTCCTCCATGTTGAGGAAATGGGTCAGCAGCACACCTCAAATAACATTGCAAAGTACTACAGAACCTGGTGGCGCAGTAGCTATGGGAGCAGGCAGGCAGACAGGCACAAATGGGGTTTGTGGTTACTGATGGTGCAGCAAACATGATAAAGGCTCTCCGGGATGGCAGATTTGTGGGTGGGTGCTGCTCAGTGCATGTTCTGCAGCTGGTAGTTAAAGCTGCTCTCAAGGATGGCAATAACACTGGAAGGTTGTCAGCACTTCTGTTGTTGTCCCAACAAATTGCTGGCTACTTCCATCGTAGCATCAAACATAGCCAGTTCCTGAAGGAGCAACAGAAAAAGGCAGACCTCCCAGAGCACTGCCTCATACAAGATGTTGGGACCAGGTGGAACTCCACCTTAGATATGCTAGAGCGTATCCTGGAACAGAAAAAGGCAATTCACATAATGTCATGTCACCATTTCATTGGCAGTAACAGAACACTAGGCAGGGCTGACTGGGACAGGTAGTGACAGTCCTCATGCCTTTCCGTGCTTTGACGGAAATTTTAAGTAAAGAGAATGCTAGCCTGGTAGAAGTCATTCCCCTTTTCACTCACCGCTCCTTAAAAATAGACGATTTCCTTGCCCATAGGGAACGCTTGCCTGGCTCTGAGAGTAATATAATTCCTGATGTTGCTGCCCTTCTATCAAGGCTAAATATGGAACTGACTCAGCGCATGGAAGAGCGCATGGACAATTGTCCCGAATTAATGCTTGCCACAATTTGCGATCCTCGAATCAAAGGCAAGATGGCATTTATTTCCTATTCCCTCACTGCCTGGAGGGAACAATTGATAGCGAGGGTGTGTGAGAGGCAAAGAAAAAACAGAATGCAATCAGAGGAGGCAGGAGAAGATTCCGCAGATGAGCTGGAGGAGTGTGGTGGTCTTCCGGCAGTAGCAGTGCCTGTAGCACTTCATCTTGTTCCAGTGGAGCAGTTGCTGCTTTTTATGCTGAGGCAATGGACAGATTGTGCTTCAGAGAAACAAACAGCTCCACATAAATAGAAAAAGTGCTGAGTTTGAGGTTAAGGCTTACCTTGTGGAACCTTCTTTGCCCCCAAATACGATCCCTTGAGTTTCTGGGGTAACAAGAGGGCTGTGTGGCCTACTTTGTCCCTGGTAGCCCAGGAGTTGCTTTCTTGCCCCCCAATCACTGTCCAAAGTGAGAGGGTATTTTCCATAACAGGAAATATACTTAGCCCCCCAGCACTCTCAATTGGCCCCCCAGCTCATGGAGCAAATTACTTTTTTAAAAGTCAACCTGGCAAAGCTGGGTTACCCTGCTCTCAGGTCCGATGTGGATTAGAAAAACAAAAAGGACTTCATCTACAATCTTCCATAGTAGCATAATACGCTGAGCACTCCAGCTTACCCAGCTCTAAAACCATGGTAGGCTGGGCAGAGGACACCCCCCTGACTTGGTGGGACACAGGGGGGAATTTAAAGTCTACATTGTTGTCCCGCTATACAGGTTGTTCAGTCTTGCGCTATTGTTTTTCAATTCTTCTAAAAAAGTCTGCGGTATCCATCTACTGAGTCCTGCTTGCTCCAGTGTTCTGCAGTTTGCTGCTGGCTACATCTACAGTGTTCCTGTCATCCTGAGTCTGCCCTGCACCAGTCATCCTCAGTTTTGTAGTCTCTTCTAACAAAAGTCTGCGGTATCCATCTACTGAGTCCTGCCTGCTCCAGTGTTCTGCAGTTTGCTGCTGGCTACATCTACAGTGTTGTTGTCATCCTGAGTCCACCCTGCACCAGACATCCTCAATTTTGTAGTCTCTTCTGAAAAAGTCTGTGGTATCTATCTACTGAGTCCTGCCTGCACCAATGTTCTGCAGTTTGCTGCTGGCTACATCTACAGTGTTCCAGTCATCCTGAGCCCGCCCTGAACCAGTCATCCTCAGTCTTCCTTCTTCATTGGAATTTCATTTATTTGTTCATTCGTGCTTCTAGCTAGCTAGCTACATCCATACTTCATCTACTTCATCCATAGTACCGTAAGGCTAAAGCTCCACCTTACCCTGTTCCACCCTCTTCATTTAGACCCTGGAAATGTTTCAATTTATTTTTTTATTGTATATTTTAAAGTATTTTAAATTCGGTCGAATAATTCGGACTATTGACGAATTTCGTCCGAGTCGGACAGGTCCGGGCTGATATGTGGATCCACCGAATGGGACAAAAAAAATTAGTATGAAATCGAATTTTTACCAAATTTTTTTGCCATGCTCAAGTCTAGTAAGTGCATCTGTTACACAAAGTAATTCTACAGATATAGTTGACTGCTGTATGATGGAGTCCTACCTAGACAAGTCCTTCTCTTACAGCAATTAAATAGATATACCTAACTGCTGTGTCAAGGATAAATTCCTAGGAAAGTCCCTTTAAACAAACTGAGACACTTTTTAAAGGCATATTATGCTCTATTTATAATATATCCCCCAATTTATAAGGGGATAATTATGCCCAGCTGTGTCTAAGAAAGAAGAAGAAATAGTCAGAAGAGTGAAATAATGACCCCCTTACAGATGCAAAGGTAGGAAAAAAATAGGGCCTTGGGGGAGGAAGGATGATTAAACTGAAAGACACAGGGAGCGAAAGAGACATACAAGAGGAAGGATTTGAGAAATATGAGGGTAGCAATAGTCTGGAGTCACATAACCCCTTGGATGCTAGAGAGTTGCAGGCCTCTCTAGCATCCAATGGGTTAAACACTCAACATTTTTATGTCAGAGAGGCACTCTGGCACTAAAGGATAAGGAATTACAGAGAGCCAGCAATTCACCCCTTCACCCCCACTGATGATTTTTCATTCCTTACCAATCAGTGTTCAGCCTGTTGTAAGCAGCATAGACGGCAGGCAGACAAGCCTGATAAGGATTCCCTTCCCCTGGCTGAGCCCCCTGTAACACTCCCTATAATAAGAAAAACACAGTCCTTGCTTAGTACACCTCTATTGACAGACCTTGTACTGATTCAGGGGCTGCTTCCTGACCTCCTGTGTGTATTGTATCTGCAGCAGAGACTGCATCTAAATAGTTAGAATACAAACAGGAGTAGCACAGGAATCAGCACTAGAATCAGTGCAAGGTCTGTTGATAGAAATGCCTTGTATGAAGGAGGGACTGTGTTTTTCTTATTATGGGGGAGAAAATACTTATTAGTCCTCCCTGTCTCTACAATCTGAGCTCAGATCGAAAATATTATTCTCTGTAGGACTGCTGATCTCTAAATGTTTAACCATTTGAGTGCTGTACATGTTTAACCCTTTGAGTGCCATGGACATACCTGGGAACTCTCCGGATTTGCCCCGGAGACTCCGGTTCTGACACAGCTTTACCGGGTCTCCGGGGCAGAGGCTGATTCCTCCGGCTGTGGGGAGTTTCTATTGAAACTCTGCCACATCTGCCTTTTCTCCCGCTGTTCCTCCTTCCCCAGCCTTCTGTGTGACACCTTTAAGCCCTACCCCCCCCACACTCGCATCAAGCCCCGCCCCTTTTTGACACAATTAGCGTCATTTTTATCACCCCCCTGCTGAACAGGGGACTCCCCTCCCGGTAGCCCTCAACTGGAAGTTCCCAGGTATGGCCATGGAAGCTAAAAATAAGAAAGCCTTGTGTAGCTGTAGTGGTCCCCTGCTCATATTAAGCCAGTGACAGGAGCTAGGGATCGGATTTGGATCTCACACGGTGCTTGGTTTATTCTCAGTCTGATGGCCAGTTTCACATTTGCATTAGACCAGGCCTGAATCTAGTGCTCTGGCAGCTGTAAAATAAACCAATCACTGAAGAGGTTCCAATTCGAGTCCCCTGCTCCTGCCACTGTCTAAATGCATGCAGGAGACAGATATAGATAGATAAGCCTAAACACAAATAAGTGAAGACAGAAGACTTCCAGAATCTGAGAAGAATATACCAATTGCTGCTCTGAACTTCTGTTACTTATCCCGCCTTTCCACACAACCAGATTTAGTGCATGTGGCTAAACTGCAGCCTTGAGGCAACTGCCCATAAGTAAGATTGGCCCCTGCCCAGCCCGCCCTTTTCTATGTCACAATGCTCATTCAGGGGCCCTACCCTCCCTCTTCTCTGCCCTAGGTGCTTACTTTATTTAACTGTTTGAGTATCCCCGTGGCACTCAAAGGGTCAATCTGTGGATCCATGCAGAGAAGTATAAGCAGTTCTGTACACCTACTCCACAGCGTATCAAGACCAACCATGTTCTTCACACACTGACTAGAGAGCTTATACCTGCCCAGCTGTCAGCAACACATGCTATAAACAGCCAATCGCAATCCAGTGAACATGGTGAATACGTGCATTGCCGATATCAGCACTGTTTCTTAGTTCAGTGGCTGATTCTGTTCATCAGAGACCAGGAGCAAAGGAGGACGTTGTCTGGGAGCCCCCCGGGGCAGGGCCCTAATATACCATAACGACCCCCTCTTTTGAGGGCCCCAAAGTCCAGTGGGGTCCCTTGCTCTACAGGGGCCTCAGCTATGTCTCTGCATCAGGCTGTTACACCACCATTGAAACTGTCATGCTTGTCATCATGTTGAATTAAAGAAAATCTCTCCTCTACAAAATCTTGACTTGTTTCTTCTTCAACCAACTGCTACCACCAGATGCGGTTTCTATCACCACTGTATTGCTGGGCTGGTGCCATATATGTAATCCTCTGGTGGTGACATATAACTATTGCTGTGCTAGTGACATAACTCTGAATTGCTCTGGTGGTGAAATATAACTCTGTATTGCTCAGGTGTTGGCATATAACTCTGTAGTACTATTTTTAATTGACTATATTGACCGTAATGAAATACAGACAAATTGTATTGTTTTAAAGGGTTTCCATAAGTCCTAGGTTCCCAATATTTATCAAACTGTAATGATTTGCACTGTGAAATAGCTTTTAATCTTTGTAAGGCACATGTCTTATTTATTCTGTTTAAGACTCCCTCATGGTACCTTTAGAGCAACACTATCTAGATGCAAGAAATGTGTTCCTACAAGTAAGCTGGAATAGTTTATATCTTTTCTAAAACTCTAATGGAAATTTAAGTAAAGCATGTACCTCTCACAAGCGTAGCACAGCTTCTAGTATTTCAGATAAGTAGTGTTGTAACCTACAGTTCTCTCAGGTCATTGCCGGTTCAGTTATTAATATATATTATTAAAAATAATATCCCAAGTAGTTTATTTGCTTGCATTAGATATGTACATGCAAAGTGACGTATCTAAACGTCAAACTTTTTTGAAATTTTTAAGGAAAAATACAAAGGACAAAAAATAAATGACTAAGAGAGCAAAATAAATACAGAGATATGTGATATCCGATAAGGTACAACCATAAAATACTGCAGCGAAAAAACCCTTGGAAACATGAAGACACTGTAATCACGGGCCACTCCCAGAAGAGTGGGAGGGGCCATTGAAGGCTTGTATGGTGACACAGGAGGAAGTAAACAAGAGGAAAGACAAAATTCCAGTTAAGTAAGAAGCAGAATCCAGAAACAAAAGAAGGGAAAGAGAGGGGAAGAGAGAGAAAAAAAGGGGGGGGGGACCAGAGTGAAAAAGGAGAAAGGGAAGGGGGAGGGGAGTAGTGAAGGAAACCATCACAGAACAAGGGTTGAATGCACTTAATGTAGTAACAGGTCACGAGAGAAAGAAGGAGTCATGACATTATCTACCCAAGGGGAACAGGTTTTCAAGTAAGCAGCAGAAGAGTTCCGAGAATACGCAGTCAATTTCTCCATTTTCAAAAGCCGCCATATCCGAGCATCCAACAGCGCCAACCCTGGAGGAACGATTTCCAATGGTACGCAACATGGCAATGAACTGCTGCACAGATCCTGTAAATCAATTTACTGGAGTTCACAGACAACGACTGTGCCTAATAGGGATGATTCAATAAGCCAGTCCAAGGGTCAGGAAGCAGCGAAATCCTAATGCCATACTCAACAGCCGAAAAGCGTATTCCCATAGAGGAACCACAGAAGGGCAATCCCACCACATGTTTGTAGGTGCCCGTTGACCTCAACCACAGAAAACACAGCGGGGAGAGTGAATCGAAAAATCGGCTTACCTGAGTAGGACAAAGATACCACCCTGAGAGAACTTTGTAACTAGATTCCTTGATCAAAGTGCAAGGGGTCAACTTAGCAGTATTGTCTATAATCTCAGTCCAATCCTCAGACTCCAAAACCTCCCCAAGATCCGCCTCCCATTGGGACCTGAAAACAGGATCCGGAGAAAAGGAAACGGCGATGATGTGAGAATAAAGCACAGAAATAACTCCACGCCAAGGGGATGCAGACGAATATAAAACTTTAGAAAATGTCCTGTTAGGCGGGGGGGACATTAAAGATAAGAGAGAATAAAGTGAGGTACCTGACAAAAGCGAAAATGTTCCTCAAGAGGTGCATCGTAACATGTACGGAAAGAGTCCCAGGTCTGAACCACAGAGGTCAACAATAAGTTGTTCTGAATCCACCAGCAGAAACTATCCAATGACAAGCCAGGAAGGAATTTGGGATTGCCAAATAACACACAAAAAATGTGGTAGAAGAGGTAAATGAATCCTGTACACCAAACTGGATACTCGGGCCCAAAAATGTTCACCATCACTGTTATGTATCTGTTCTTTCTGTGTTCTGGGAAATTGCCACCCTACCTCAAGGAAGATTGAATTATCATGCTTCCTAAACCAGGCAAAAGCCTATCTCCATGCTGATCGTTGATATAAAGATCATGGCCAAAATTTTGGCATCACAGCTTAACAAATTTCTACACTCTATTACTATTATAACCTGGAGAATCATCTATATTTCCCCTGGATCCCCCTAGTAGGGCCACTCAGATGGACGATAATCCCCAGTCGCGGGTGGATAGGTTTTGGTACCTCGGTGTTGAGGTGTCCTCTCAGCCTTGAGATTTCATTCACCATAATATTGCTCCAGTGTTGAGCCAACTGAGATGCATGGCTGATGCCTGGGCAACCTAACCACTCAACATGATTGGTAGAGTGAATTTGATAAAAAATTACCCTATTGCCCAAACTTCTATATGCTTTGAACGCCTCTCCAATATACTATATAACAGATAACACACAGAGGGTGATCAAAGAGGCAAGCACTGTATCAGAAATAGCAGTCTGCCAAAAGATCCACCACATTGTTCGAGACTAGGCCTCAGCCCACTGGATCCTTGAGGTAATACGGAACGCCCAAAGGACTAGCACTGACTCAGCCTGCAGTCAGTCTAAGAGTCTGATAGAGCCCCAGGTCCGCACTAGGATGGGTGTCTGTGGAGCGGGGACCAACACACGGAAAAAACAGACAGAGACCCCCTAGTCAGCACCAGAAAGGATAGTCGGACAAGCCGGGTCATACACGGAGCAGGTAGTCATCCAGAGCCACAGGTTTGCACCAGATAAGATATCCACTGAAGAGTTGGTATGCTGGAAGCTCAGTGGACAGAGCCCCAAGTCAACACCAGAGTGGGTAGTCAGAAAGCCAGGTCATACACGGAGTGGGTAGTCAGCCAGAGCCACAGGTTTGCACCAGAAACGATGTCTAAGCCAAATCGGAACACACAAGGAGAATGGTCAGACAGAGCCACAGGTCAACACCAGAATGGATGGACAGACAGGCCGGGTCATACACAGTTCAGGTAGTCAGCTAGAGCCACAGGTCCGCACCAGATTGGGTATCCACAACACAATGGGAGCAGGCAAAAGAGTAGTCAGACAGCCACAGGTCAGCATCAGAATGGATGGTCAGACAAGCCAGGTCATACACAGAGTCCAAAGGAAACAGAACTGTATTGTACAACAACGCAAGGGAAATTAAGTCTGGACTCAGTTTGCCCTTGAAACCCCTCTTCAGCTGAGAAGGAGGAAATAGGTAGGAGGAGACTACAGGAAGCAAACACATAAAACTGAGGCCTGCTGCATGCTTGAAGCCCCGCGCCTGCAGATGATGCTGAAACCAAGGTAAGCTGTAACATTACCCCCCAATCAAAGGCCCCCCTCTGTGGAGCCGGCCGGGGTTTGTCAGGGAATCGAGCATGAAACCTGCATACCAATACAGGAGCGTGGACATCTCTGGCAGGTATCCAGGAGCGCTCCTCAGGACCATAGCGCTTCCAATTAATAAAATATTGTAAGCGCCCTCTACTCACACGGGAGTCCAGAATGTTCTGTACCTCATATTCCTCGTGATCTGCAACTCTCACGGGAGCTGTACAAACAGGAACAGAGGTATACCGGTTGCAGACCAAGGGCTTCAACAATGACACGTGAAATACGTTGTGGATACGCATATTGACAGGAAGATCAAGAGAATAAGCCACAGGGTTAATCTTGGGTATCACTCGGAACAGACCAACAAAATGAGGAGCCAACTTATTGCATGGAACCTGTAGGTGCAAGTTTCGGGAAGACAGCCACCCTCTATCTCCCACCTGGAAGGAAGATGCCGGCAGTTGCCTACGGTCCGCCTGCTCTTTCTGCTGCTGTCTAGAACCACTTAGGGTATGCTGTACCCGTGCCCATGAGGAATGGAGTGCCCTTAAATGCTCATTCAGAGCCTGAATCTCTTGTACTTGGAAGGCCTCGGGTAGCGCAGAGGGTTGAAACCCATAATTGATCAGGAATGGCGAACTCCGTGAGGAAGAATTGACCGCACAATTCCAGGGAAACTCCGCCCAGGGCAACAGGGTAGCCCAATTGTTGTGGTGGTCAGAGATATAACAGCGGAGGAATTGCTCTAAGGCCTGGTTGGACCTCTCTGATGCACCATTTGACTGAGGGTGGTAGGAGGAAGAGAATGCCAGCTGAATTCACATCTGAGCACAAAAGCACCGCCAAAACCGAGACACAAATTGGCTTCTTCTATCAGACACAATAACCCTGGGTATGCCGTGTAATCGAAAGACCTCCTTGGCAAATATCACTGCCAATTCCTGCGCGGAAGGCAAGCCCTTGAGAGGTACGAAATGTGCCCTTTTCGAGTATTTATCCATGATCATAAGTTCCATAAAGCCCGTGGAACTAGGATGTTCGACCATGAAATCGATAGATAAATGGGACCATGGACGGTCCCCATTAGCCACAGGCTGTAGCAAGCCAACTGGCAGGTGTTGAGGTGTCTTACTCTGCACACAGTTTGTGCAAGCAGCAGTAAAAGCCGCACAATCCGGTCTGAGACTTGGCCATCAGAAGACTCTAGACAATGACCAGATCAATTGGTCCCGACCAATGTGACCTGCTATTTTGGACGCATGGTACGTCTCCAACGTAACTGAGCTGGGACAAAACACTTCTCGTCCGGTTTTTCAGCCAGAGCCGAGGCCTGGGCAGCCATGATCTCTTCTCCTAAGGGAGAAGTGATGCAAGTCCTTATGGTCACAAGGATGTGATCAGCTGGTATAATCGGGGTCGGTGGAACTTCCTCTCTGGAAAGACTGCAGAAGTGGCAGGATAACGCGTCTGCCTTCACATTTTTGGAACCTGGGAGGTAGGAGACCACGAAATTAAATCAAAATGAGAATAGAGCTCATCTGGTTGCCTGGAAGACAAGCGTTTCGCCTCTGATAAATAAATCAGATTTTTTTGATCCGTAAGGATCAGGATCGGAGAGGTAGTGCCCTCTAGGAGATGCCGCCACTCCTTCAGAGCCAAAATAATGACCAACAATTCTCTGTTCCCCGATTTGGTACACCATCTCAGCTTTGGACAACTTTTTCGAGAAATAGCCACATGAGCATGAAGCTTCACCAGGAGATGAGCGTTGAAACAAAAGAGCGCCCACTCCAATCTCGGAAGCGTCCACCTCCAGGGTAAAGGGCAAGGAGGGATTCGGGGGTGTACCAGAATCGGGGCTGAAGCAAATGCTGCCTTCAGTCTTTCGAATGCCATTATGGCCGTCTGGGACCACTCAGTGGTCTTGGAACCTTTACAGGTCATGTCCGTTAGAGGGTTGACAATAGTGGAGAAATCTTTAATAAATTTCTGGTAATAATTTGCGAACCCCAGAAATCTCTGGATCGCTTTGAGTCCCATAGGATGAGGCCACTCCACTACTGCGGACAATTTCTGGGGATCTGTAGTAAATCCAGATGCCTAGATACTATACCTCAGAAATGTCACTTGTGGTTTGTGGAACTCACACTTTTTGAGTTTTCAATACAGGTTGTTTTTGCTTAATAGGCTCAAGACCTTGGATACATTCGACCGATGGGTCTCCAAGGAGAGAGTGAATCAAGGTGTCATCCAAGTACACCACCACACAACTCTGTAAGAGTTCTCTTAGCATGTAATTTATGAACTCTAGAAAGACAGCTGGGACATTGCAGAGGCCAGATGGCATCACCAAATATTCATAATGTCCATTACGTGTATTAAAAGCTGTCATCCACTCGTGACCCTGCTTTATCTTAACCAAATTATAGGCAGCTCTTAGGTCGAGTCTTGTAAAATACTTAGATCCTTTGACACGGCCAAAAGAGTTTGGTAATTAGGTGAATCGGGTATGCGTTTTTAACCAATATTTTGTTAAGCACACGGAAATAAATACATGAACGTAGCTCGCCATCTTTCTTTTTAACAAAAAAAAAATCCGGCCCCTGCCGGTGATGTGCCAGGCACAAGCTTCAGCGCACAATCGTATGGCCTGTGTGGTGGTAAGGCCCCGGCCTGGCTTTCACTGAACACCTCCTTAAATGGTAAGTACTCCTCAGATAATGCTGGAGAGGTAGCATTAGTAAGTCTCACAGGACAGGAGAGACATGATTTATAATACTGTGGAGACCAGGCCAAAATGTTGCACGTTTGCCAATCCATCCTAGGGTTTTGCCTCTGTAACCACTGAAACCCCAGCACGATGGCATAATATGGGGAGGAAATTACCTGAAACTTCAAGGTTTCGGTGTGAAGGGCTCCCACCTTCAGAGTGGTCTCCTGCGTAATGTGAGATGGTAGCAGGGGTCTACCATCAATAGCCTCCACGTCCATTGGAGAAGAGCGGGACTGCAAGGGAACCTCTTTACAGGCCGCAAATTCCACATCGATAAAGCAACCCGCAGCACCCGTATCCAGTAGTGCTGGGACAGAGACTGACTTGTCCCCCAAGAGATGCACACTCTCAACATGGGCTGATCAGAAAAGTGTTCTGGGGACTGCGATATGCGACCTAAGATCTGTCCCTGACAGGATCTTGGGTGCGAGCGTTCTCCTGGATGTACTGGGCAGGACCTCAGCATATATCCTGGTTTGCCACAGTATAGACATAGTCCTTCCCTCCTCCTGAAGGCTCTCTCCTCCTTTGAAAGTCGGGTAGCACCAACCTGCATAGGTTCTTCCCCTCAGAGACAAGTCCAGGAGGTATGGGAGGTGAGGGAGGATAGGGTGGGCCAGTATTATGAGGAGAAAGTCTGCCCGGAGCCCTCCGCAGGCACTCCTTAAATGAGGATCGTTCTCTGAGTCTAGTATCTATAAGGATACAGAATGAAATTAACTCATCCAGTACGTTAGGTAAATAACCTTCATCCTTCTTGGAATCGTTAAGCCCCTGGAAGAAGGCGGCTACCAGGGCCTTGTTATTACAGCCTACCTCGGCTGCCTGAGTGCGAAACTCAATGGCGTACTCTGCCACAGTACGAGCTCCCTGGCAAATGGTTAATAGGTTATTCGAAGCCAAGACCACGTGGCCTGGCATGTCAAACACACTTTCAAACGACTTCACAAACTCTGTGAAGTTATGCACAATTGGTTTATCACTCTCCCATAAAGGATTGGCCCATTCCAATACCTTGCCCATGAGGAGAGAGATAAGGAAGCCGACCTTACTGAGTTCAGTTGGAAAGGCATGCGGCACCATCTCCAAATATATGCCAATTTGGTTGAGGAACCCAATACACGATTCTGGGTCTCCCCATACTACTGTGGGGGCTGAGTGGAACCAGACAACCTCTTGATCGTGCCTGCATCAGGAGAGGCAGGAACCACCGGTGACGAGGGGGGGGGGGAGCCACCGTCTGTGGGTTTATTTGTTCGAGATGCACAGTGCAGTGCAACAAGGTCTGTAAGGCAAAAGACAATTGATCAATACGTTGATCTTCTGTCTCCATCATATCCAGGATGCTTTGAAAAGCTGAATTACTATTACCGTCTGTATTCTTGGCCCTCGTGTATTGTCACGGTTCCCAGGAGTAAACCAGGAGTCAGTATGGTAAAGTAAAACAATCTTTTATTACAATAATAACAGGAATGCACGTAATCAGATAGCACACAGAGGGTGATCAAAGTGACAAGCACTGTATCAGAAATAGCAGTCTGCCAATAAATCCACCACACTGTCCGAGACTAGGCTTCAGCCCACTGGAGTCTCAAGGTAATTGGGAAAGCCCAAAGGACTAGCACTGACTCAGTCTGCAGTCAGTGTAGGAGTCTGATAGAGCCCCAGGTCCGCACTAGGATGGGTGTCTGTGGAGCAGGGACCAACACATGGAAGAAACAGACAGAGACCCCTAGCCAGCACGAGAAAGGATAGTCAGACAAGCTGGGTCATACACCGAGTGGGTAGTCAGCCAGAGCCACAGGTTTGCACCAGATAGGATATGCACTGAAGTGTTGGTATGCTGGAAGCGCAGTGGACAGAGCCCCAAGTCAACACCAGAGTGGGTAGTCAGACAAGTCAGGTCATACATGGAGTGGGTAGTCAGCCAGAGCCACAGGTTTGCACCAGAAACGATGTCTAAGCCAAATCGGAACGCACAAGAGGAATGGTCAGACAGAGCCACAGGTCAACACCAGAATGGATGGACAGACAGGCCGGGTCATACACAGTTCATGTAGTCAGCCAGAGCCACAGGTCCGCACCAGATTGGGTGTCCACTACACAATGGGAGCAGGCAAAAGAGTAGTCAGACAGAGCCACAGGTCAGTACCAGAGTGGATGGTCAGACAAGCCAGGTCATACTCAGAGCCCAAGGGAAACAGAACTGTATTGTACAACAACGCAAGGGCAACTGTCAGGACTCAGTTTGTCCTTTAAATCCATCCTCAGGAAGTAGGTAGGAGGAGCCTCTCAGAGGGAGGAAGTAGGTAGGAGGAGACTACAGGAAGCAAATACATCAAACAGAGGCCTGCTGCATGCTTGAAGCCTCGCACCAGCAGATGACACTGAAACCAAGGTAAGCTGTAACACTACATAGGCATCGACTGGAGACTCTTCAAAGGCTGGCGGATGGGGAAGGGACTAGGCTTCTAATGCCTTCAAACAGAAGATCCATGCCCTTATTGATGAGGAGGTCGCTTTGGGAGTGAGATGTTGAAAATATCAAGGTAGCTAAGCCTATCATCCCCATTTTCCATCATTTCCCAAAGTACACAAATTGGTCATGGAGGTGAAAGGTAGACCGATAGTATTGGGCACAGGATCACTGAATGAGGCTCTGGGGGAATGGGTCAATTTACATCTACAGCCTCTTGTCTCCAGACTATTAAAGATACAACCAAAAATTACAACATATACATTGTACCAGTCAGTTTGTCTGGCTCTCATGTCACGTTAAGTCATTATATTCGTCCATCCCACACAGATATGGCATGCAAGCATTACGTTACCACCTGGATCCTTATTGTCAATATGGTGAAAATCTGAAATGCTTTTAGTTAGATGTGACATGGTATTTGTTGACCCACAATTACTCTCTTTTCTATGGGGGGGTTTTACCTCCAAAGAAGCAGGACTTCGATGGACGCAAAATTTTTGCCCCCCTTCGCAAACCTTTTCATGGGTTGGTGGGAGGAGTTCTGCGTCTTTGGATGTGATAACCCATTTCAAGATAGGATTGTGGTACACAGGCGCTATATTGATGATCTTTTGTTCATCTGGAGAGGTACCAAAACATAAGCTATGAAATCTGTTGACTATATTGAAGATCCTTTGAAAAACTTTAGTTTTACATCAGAATGCCATGAGACGAGTATTCATTTTCTGGATCTCATACTTAAAGGTGATGATGCTACAGGAGAAATTATTACAGATGTCTCTCTGAAGCTTATAGCTGGCAATAGTCTACTTAGGGCAGACAGCTGTCACCCTATACATATGATTAAAGGCATCCCAGTCAGACAGTTTATGCTTTTGAGGTGCAATCAGCTGTGCTCTATAGGAGATTCTTGCAGCGGGGCTATCCTAGGTGGATGCTTGACAGAGCCAAACAAATAGTTGGTCAGAATGAGAGAAAGGAACTAACAAAATATAAGCTTAAGACCCAAAACTGTTTCTGGGGTTGTATTGTTGTATTCTCCACCCAGTAAAGTTTGGAATAATAAAATTAGAAATATTAAAAAAAAACATATATCTGTACTGGGTGGGGATTTAGAACTACAGAAGGTAGTTCTGGAAGGTTTCAGGTTTATCGCAAGGAGAGGACAAACTCTGGGAAACCTCTTGTCACCAAGTATGTATGTAAATGATAGGAAGCAGAATCTGGGGACTTGGCTGTCCACAACAGGAAACCACAGGTGTGGAAGCAGTAGATGTAACTGTTGTAATTTCGTGTATGTGACTAAGGAATTTAGTTCTAAAGTTACCGGAAAACAATATAAAATGAGAACATATTCAACTGCACCACGAAGGGCGTAGTTTACCTACTGTTATGCCAGATATGTGGGCTCCAGTATGTGGGCAAAACCCTCAGATCTCTGTGAGAACAGTTAAATGAACACTTGAGTGACATTAGGAACCCAGGTTTAAAATCTTGTGTGGCCAGTCACTTTAAAGATAATCATGCCGGAAGTGCGGATTCACTCACCATGCAGGGCATTGAGAGAGTGAGGCTTGTTAGACATGGTGGTGATCTGGATGCCAGACTGCTGTGCCGTGAGGATTTCTGGATTTTTACCTTGGGCACGAGATTCGCAGGAGACTTTAATAAAAGTTATGATGTTTCATGTTATGTATAGACGCCTCATAATTGTGTCCCTGCTGCAGGTACTTTCCAGTTATGACCCTGAATGTGTTGCATTTGAATATCCAGAGACAAAACATGATTCGGAGCATATTCACTATCTCTTATGCCCTGGTGAATGTATGAATCATTTATCTTTGAGGAGTGAAATCCATTAATTTTTACATACATCTTTTAGGCTGATTATATTGGGTTACATTTTGATATATTTAAGTTGTGATATTTGTGTAACCAGAGACATAACAATAACAAATATTCTTTGCGGTAGTGGATGACTCTCCTTTTTGTCATCAAGTGATTTTATTGTATACTATATGTTGTATGTTTTATACAGATTTTGGGCTACTAGTCACTGCCGAGTTCCATTCTTTGATACAGAGACTTATACATACCCTTTATTATGGATCTTTATACTGCCATCTAAATAGATTTAGTATACTAGTTGGGGTTAAATTGCCTATACTTTCATTGTCTTTAAGTATGATTGCCTTTAAGAATAACCTGGAACAATTAAAGATTGCTGATTCTTCAAGGATAGAATTGGAAACTGTGTCTTATTGGCTCTGATAGTATAGGCTACGTAAATTGACCATACAATTCCTTACAGGTTGTCAATGTTTCAAATGAACGGAAGTCGGCAGTGTTTGATTGAGATCAGGATAAAGCGTTTTACACGTGAAACGCGTTGATCAGATCGTTGGGGCATCTCTCTATGGAGTATACACCAGATGTGTTGCCCAGCCATACAGCTCACCACCACCTGTACCACTGACATTTTAAAGAATAATAAAGGTATTGATTTTTGATTTTACTTCAACCTTATGAGTTGTGTTTATTATATTGGTGCGGTCATACAGCAGCATTGAAATCTTTGTTAGGGAGAAGTGAACCCTGGACCGGCACACTATGATTAAATATCCATGGTTACATTAATATGGTGTGTCATGTTGATAATCATTTTGACATATTGTTGTGTACTGATGGTTCACTGATACATTGGAGCCTCTAAACAAATATAACGAGGGACTAGGCTTGCCTGACTTTTTTCTGTATTTTCTGTATTTTCTGGCTTGCGGTACATGCAGCAGTGGTTCAGGGATAGCCCTAGGCACCCGGTGGTAACATTGGACTCTACATTGCTAGGGGCATAGAGGAGCTTTGCGGTAGTTTATGGATACATAGAATGGACATAGCCCCTGCTATCCCATTGCTGGACCTGTGCTGGCGGGTGTGGCAGAGGGCCTGGGCACTGGTGGGACACTCTAGTCTCTCCACAAATACCTCCCCGTGTGACGAAGTTCCTTCTTCCCTGAGCTGCTGCTTTTAGAATTTGGCCCACGTTGGGAGGGGAAGGGTGTTGCTACTTCAGGCCATGCTGTGGATGATACTGTGATTAACCCTTTCAGACACTAAAAGAAACCTTCAAGCCTGAAAATAATTTCTACTTTAGATACCTCCATCTGCTGTATGCACTGTGGGTGGAGCTCCAGCCCCCTCAGTGTTCTATGTGTCCCTTTGTGTTGGAGGAGCTGTTCAGGAAGCAGGCTTTCAAATCCAAGCCCCTGGACAGGATCTACAGGTGGCTCCAGTATAAAAAGCTGCTGAACCTCTGGGATCTGCGGGATAAATGGAAGGGGGAAGTGGACACCTGCTCAAATTATGAGTTGGAGGAGGCTCTTTGTACACCCAAACTATTATCCTCAATTGTAGGGTATCATCATCTGATTCAAATTTAAATTCTGCATAAAGTGTAATTCATGCCTGTACTGCCTTTAAAGGCTAGCCTTCTGGAGTAACATAGTAACATAGTAATAGAGTTGATGAGGCTGAAAAAAGACACGCGCCCATCAAGTCCAGCCCATGGCAAAAACACCCCTGTTGATGAAGAGGAAGGAAAAAAAAGCCCACTAGAGCAACTTACAATTTAGCCCCAAGTGGGTAAAAAAACTCTCCAAATGGCAGTCAGATAGTTCCCTGGATCAACATCCTATCTGCTTTGAAGCCATATGTCATAATTTTCAATATTCTTTTCTCGATAGGCATCCATTGCTCTTTTTGAAAGCAGTTGCATTATCTTCAAGTACAGCATCCTGGCACTTATGTGAGATGTCTTCCAGTACAGGGTAGTTTCTATCACCTCACTTGGAAATGCCCATCAGTACATATATTTAGGACAGAGGTAGATAGGATTTTGGGGGATTGCCTTGGTATGGGGATGCCCCTCTCCTCAAGGCTGCTGATATTGTGTATTTAGTGAGCTTGGACTGGTCCTCCAGCAAGACAACTGATGAGGGAGCTTTTGATCCTAGCAAGAAAGGTGCTGGTTACATCCTGGATGACTAATGATCATCCCCCCACCACCACTGAGTAGCCGCATGGTTATAAATGGCCTATGAATACTTACCACATTATAAAATTATTGCTGTTCACAGGAATAAGCTTCATGTTTCCGATCAGTGTGGGGCACATGGATGTGGTATCATGGGATAGATTATTGATGCGGTTTCCTCCCCTTCCCTTCCCAGCACTTATTTAATTGCTGCATAACACACTGCTGCAAAATTCACACAATCAGGTATTCACTCTCACTCTGCCTTATATAGCATAAGGTCATCAATACATCCCAAAAATACATGCTGTCCCCTTAAAACCGAGACAGGTTAATTAGTGAGGATATAGCAATGACTGATGCCTTAACTCTTTTTTATTCTTTTCCTATACCTTCCATCCACCTTTCTTCCTCACTGGCCATTGCCCACAGACTGTACTCCTCAGGTCTAGAAAAGAGGATGAAGCTCTCACATGCAGCACTCCTGCAACTCATCTCCATGATAGAATGAAGCCATATTTCACTATCTCTTGAATACTGTCCTTCACTTTTTTGATGTGTACATCCCTTCTTCCTGTGTTGATCTCCCTTCCTTCTGTCCATCCCCACATGACCCCCCACCTCCACTTACCCTTAATACCCTATAGTATTTAAACATCAGACTATTTGTATTATGTATCTTTATTTATATAACACTATACATGTACACAGAACTTTACAGAATTAGTACAATACACAAATAAAGAACAGGTTTAAGAGCATCAGCCTAAAGTGCAATCATTGCTTTATTAGCAGGGGGAAAACTGCAGCAAAGAGAATCATGCATTGGAAAGGCACCCTGCCCTAAAGAGCTTACAATCTAATAAGAAAGCATGACAACATACGGAGACAGTAGGAAGAGGATCATAAGGGCAAGTACAGGGTTTCAGTAAAGGAAGTTCAGAATGATTCTGAGGTGACTATCAGTGTGTACAATGAGACTATTGTTACTGAGATGCCTTCTTGAGAGATTTGAGTTTTTAGAAAATACTTGAAACTGATGAGTGTTCATTATTGGCAAATGGCATTCCAAAGCTGAGGGCAGCCAGTGAAAATGACTGCAGCTGAGATAGGGCTTGAGTTCTATAGGGAGAGTACAGAAAGAACCCTTGAGAAGAAAACTGGTGACAGGAAGAGGTATAGCAGGAGATAAGCTGAAGAAGAAAGCAACTAAAAGGAGAGAAGAATTTTTATGAAATACGAGAGCTTATGGTTAGACAAGAGAGAGATTTCAGTAGAAGATGAGAGGGAAGATATCTGGGAGCAAGGATAGCTATTTTTGCAGTTGAATTGAGGACAGATTTAAGAGGGGAAAGATGAGAGGCAGGAGGACCAGAGAGTAAAATGTTACAACAATGTAGTCTAGAGCAATGGTTCGCAAACTGTGCCCTCAGTGGCTACTAACAGGCCAGGATTTGAGAATTTCCTTTTAAGAGCACAGGTGAGTTAATCAATATGACTGAGCCTCTGATCAACATACTTGTGTTCTAGCAGGGAAATCTCTAAGTCCTGGCCTGTTAGTGGCCAGTGAGGGCACGGGTTGAGAACCTCTGGTCTAGAGAGAATGAGGGCCAGAGTAAGAGTTTTTGCTGTTGACATACAGATGAAGGTCTGCATTTTAATATTTTTCAGGAAAAGGTAATAGGTTTTGGTGGCAGATTGTATGTGTGGGGGGGGGGAATATCAAGGTAGGATCGAGTATAACACCAAGACATATATAATCTATAAAACCAAGTGCAGAAGCCACATCTTCTCAAAGTATAAATTATTACATCAATAGCATCCGCAAGTTAAAATGGCACTCAGAGGATCCTTACTTGAAGGACTGTGTATTTGAGTCCACATACAAGCCACAGCAAACTAAACATGCGCTTAGCCATGTCTTCCTTACCTCTCTGTCCCCTCCTCTTCCCACTTGTCATTATATCTTTAAGGTTCCAAGCTTGTCACCAGTCTATCACATAAACACAATCTCCAAGACTGATTAGGCTCAGGGACTCTTACACAACACAATGACCCATGCCATGCCAGGACGTCATGCTGGTCTGGCACTTGGGGACTGGTGGCGTCCTGACATGTCATGGAATTCTGGGATGGTGGCACGGCTACACACCGCTCTGCCATCCCACATTACTATGAGATTTTTTTTTTTTTTTTAACTGCACCATGGTCCTTAACGGTCTCTCTGTGCCAGATCAGTGAGTCGTTATGGGGTTAAAATATTAATAATAAAATCTAAATGTCATTATAGAAACATAGAATTTGACGGCAGAACCATTTCGGTCCATCTAGTCTGACCATTTTCCTACAGTAAAAACCTCAAACCTTTTTTTAACATAGTAACATAGTAACATAGTAATTTAGGTTGAAAAAAAAACTTGCGTCCATCTAGTTCAACCTTTTCCTATTCCTGTTTACTATTGTTGATCCAAAAGAAGGCAAAAAAAACTCCTCAATTAGCAATTTAAAATTCTGCCTTGAATGGGGGAAAAAAAAATTCCTTCTTGATTCAACAAGCCCCAACTAAATATTAATCTCAATACTAACGTACATAGCCATCTATGTTATGCTCTTTTAAATATGTATCCAGGCCCCTTTTAAAGGCATCTAATGTTTTCGATAGCACCACCTCCCCATACAGTGAATTCCATACCTTTATTGTCCTTACTGTAAAGAAACCGTTCCACTGTTGTAGATTAAATCTCCTTTCCTCAAGTCTAAGCGGGTGGCCCCTTGTCCTGTGTACTGTTCTGTTAATGAACAGGTCTTTGGAGAGCCCTTTGTATGGGCCCTGAACATTTTTATATAGTGTTATCATATCCCCTCTAAGACGCCGTTTCTCTAGTGTGTACAAATTTAACTTTTCTAGCCTTTCCATTCCCCTTACTAGTTTGTAGCCCTCCTCTGCACTTCCTCTAGTTCCATAATGTCCTTTTTCAGAAAGGGCGCCCAGAATTGAACAGCATATTCTAAGTGGGGTTTTACCATGGACCTGTAAAGAGGCATAATTATATCTTCATCCCTTGAGTCAATACCCCTTTTAATACATGGCAATATCTTATTGGCCTTTGCAGCTGCCAGTTGGCACTGCATGCTACTGCTAAGTCTATTGTCTACCATTACTCCCAAATCCTTTTAATTTGTAGATTTCCCCAGAGAAACACCATTTTAAACTATATGTTGCATTTTTATTATTATACCCAAAATGCATAACTTTACACTTGTCTATATTGAATCTCATTTGCCATTTGCCGCCCAGTTACTCAATTTGTCCAAATCCTTTGTAATGAAGACACCTCCAGTTCAGACTTTATTACCTTACTTAATTTTGTGTAATCGGCAAACACTGATACATGGCTCCCTATGCCCTCTGGGAGGTCATTAATAAACAAATTAAAAAGAAGAGGACCCAGGACAAATCCCTGAGGTACTCCACTTATCACATTTATCCAACTGGAGAACTTGCCATTTACTACCACTCTTTGCATTCTATCTTTCAGCCAATTTCCAATCCACACACAAACATTTTCCCCTAGGCCTATTTCATTCAATTTGTACAGTAACCTCTTGTGTGGAACTGTATCAAATGCCTTGGCAAAGTCTAAATAGATCACATCAACCGCTGCTCCCGCATCTATATTATTACTCACTTTTTCATAAAATGCGATCAGGTTAGTTTGACAAGACCTTTCACAAAGCCATGTCGGCTATTGTTAATGATATCCCTGTTCCAGCAGAATTCTTGAATATATTCCCTTAGCAACCTTCCAAACAGCTTCCCTACCACAGATGTCAAGCTTACAGGTCTGTAATTTCCTGGCTGTGACTTTGATCCCTTTTTAAATATGGGCACCACATCTGCTTTATGCCAATCCATGGGCACCATACCTGAAATAAAAGAATCCCTGAAAGTCAAATATAACGGTCTGGCCAGGGTCTGACTTAGCTCTTTAAGTACCCGTGGGTGTATACCATCTGGCCCCGGAGCTTTGTCTACCTTAACACCATTCAAATGTTTTAACACTTTTTCTTGTGTTAGCCAGTCCCATGCTTGCTGTGACTGTTCTGTAAAAATAGTCTGCAGATTCTTGTCCATTGGGTCTTCCTTGGTAAAAACAGAAGAAAATAAATTATTTAAAATATCTGCCTTCTCTCTGTCCCCCTTGACCATCTCACCTGTTTCAGATAACAAGGACCCAACATTATCAGACTTTAATTTTTTGCCATTAATGTATTTAAAGAATTTCTTTGGGTTGCTCTTGCTCTCCTTAGCAATATTTTTTTCATTCTCCGTTCTAGCTAATTTAATAGCCTTTTTGCAGGTTTTGTTTACATTTTTGTATACTGCAAATGCCTCTGCTGATCCCTCAGCTTTGTAATGATTAAATGCCGCTTTCTTGTTATTTATTTCATGAATTACTTTACTGGTTAGCCACATTGGCTTTAATTTGCTTCTTTTGTATTTGTTTCCAACAGGGATAAATTTATATGTGTATTTTTGCAATGTTAATTGAATGCATTCCACTTACCTTCTGTGTTTTTTCCTAAAAATATTTTATCCCAGTCAACGAGACCAAGGGATGAATTAAATCTGCTAAAGTTGGCCTTTTTAAAATTCAGTGTTTTGGTGGGACCCATACTAAATTGCTTTTTTGAATTTATCTCAAACGATACCATGTTATGGTCACTATTCCCCAAGTGCTCCCTAACTTGGATGTTAGAGATAAGTTCTTCATTGTCAGTTATTACCAGATCCAGACATGCATTCCCTCTGGTTGAGGTCTGCACTAGTTGAGACAAAAAATTGTCATTCAACAAGTTCAGAAACTTGCTGCTTTTAGCAGAATTAGCTGTTCCATTTTTCCAGTCTATTTCTGGATAATTAAAATCCCCCATAATTAAAGTTCTCCCTATTTGAGAAACCTTTTCTATTTGCATGAATAGCTTTGTTTCCTCAAGGTCACTAATGTTTGGTGGTTTATAACAAATACCCACTAATATTTTTTGGGCAGTTTTACCCCCAGTGACTATTTCAACCCACAGGGATTTCACATGTTCACTACTGTCATCACATATATCTTCCCGCAATTGAGGCAATAATGCTGGTTTGACATACAGACAGACCCCACCACCTCTTTTGTTTGACCTATCTTTTCTAAATAACATGTAGCCCTCCAAATTGATTGACCAATCATGTGTGTCATCCCACCATGTTTCTGTTATGCCTATCATAGTCATAGTTTTCAATTTCAGCTACCAGCTCCAGTTTCCCTATTTTACCAGTTAAACTTCTGGCATTTGCAAGCATACAATTTATGCCACTGCTATGTTTCATTTGTGATTTAATTTTGATGTGGTTTATAGGCTTTTCCCTATCATCTGTACTAACCCCGCCCCCAGATCCTCCCACCTGGTTATTAACTACATCACCTTCCCTTTCTATACTATCTATACCAGTATTTATTGGTCCCTCCCCCCCTTCCTAGTTTAAAATCTCCTCCAGACGTCTAGTCATCCTCTCCCCAAGCACTTGAGACCCTCTTGCATTCAGGTGCAATCCATCCCTGCTATAGAGATTGTACCCCAAAGCAAAATCAGCCCAGTGCTCTAAAAACCCAAAGCCCTCCTTCTTACACCAAGACTTCAGCCATGCATTGAGCTCCCTAATCTCCCGCTGTCTCTCTGGAGTAGCGCATGGTAGCACATCTCTGAGAATACTACCTTGGAGGTCCAGTTCCTAATCTTACTGCCTAAATCCCTAAAATTACCTTTTAGGACTCTCCACCTTCCTCTTACTTTCTCATTGGTACCAATATGCACCAAGACAGCTGGATCCTCTCCATCCCCTCCCAATAATCTGTCCACCCTGTCTGCAACATGCCGAACCTGGGAGACAGCAAACCATTCGGTTGCTGCGATCAGAGCCACAGATTACCCTATCTGTTCTCCTAATAATGGAGTCCCCTACCACCACAACCTGCCTAGGTTTCACTTTCCTCTGGATCCCCTGTGTGCTAGAGGAGCTGTTCTCCCGGCTGTTAGGGAGAACAGTCTTCTCCAACAATTCCACTTCTGGGTTTGCCTCCCCAACATCTTCACTTAAATGAGCAAATTTGTTTGGATGGAAAAACTCAGGACTGGCTGCCCTCTTCCTCTTCCCTCCCCCACTGCAACCATTTCTAACTGTTACCCAGCTATGTGCCTGGTTCCCTTCTAGCTGATCTCCTCCCTCTTTGCTAGGTGACCCAGCTACACTCTGCTCAGTTAGCAAGAGACTCCTCTCAAGGTTGTCAATATCTCTCAGTGTTGCAATATGACTCTCTAGAGCTCCAATCTGAGCTTCTAGAAGGGCCACTTGCTCACACTTGCCACAGCGGTATGGACCCTGGAACAGCTGTTCCAAGCATGCATACATATGGCAAGATGTGCACTGAGTGAGATCTCCAAACTTGCTCATCATGTATGGTGCAAATGTGAGTTCATACAAAATGTAAACAATTAATTTACCTCTGTTTCTCTAACTCCTGTGTTGCACTATCTCCTGTGTTTCACAAACTCTGCACGTATTCCAGAGTACTTAGTAAAGATCACGCTCTATTTGTGAGCAAGTTTAAAAAAAAAAAAAAAAAAATTCCATTTGTTAATTGGCTGGCTTGCCTATAAGGCAAGCACCTTTCTTTTCTTTTTCTAATATCCTGTACCTAGATTTTGACTGAGGTTGTAGGAGAGAGGTTGTGTGTTAGGAAGCTCTCTGAAAAGGCCTCTTTGAGGGGAGTTTTCTTTTCTTTCTGATTCTTTTTAGTTAGTTTAGTTGAATAAGAGTTTAGTTAGGTTTTATTTCTTTTAGGGGGAAATTGGGTGATTTTTTAGTTGATTTTTGCACTTTTTAAGTTGAGCCCCAGGAAGCAGCAGCTTCTTGCCCAACAAGGCTCACTTTCTGTGGGCTCCTTTCTCCAGAGCACACCCCTGACCCATCCCCTGCTGCTGGGTCTTTTTTCTACTTTGATTTCATTTGATTCTTTTATTTATTTTGAAAAACTTTTGTTTGGTGGGTGGTGGGGAAGATTATTTTTTGTTAGTTTAAGTTTATTTTTGAATTTAAGTTTATTTTTGAGGGAGAGAAGCAAACAGCTGGGAGGGAAGAATTTAAACATCTTTCATTACTGTTAACCCTTCCAGTGCCAGTGCATAACACTGCAGCTCTCCCTCTTTCTTTTTGTTTAATAAGAAAATTTGTTTTTTAGTTTATTTACTTTGAGCTTCTTCCCCAGAAAGGGCTCACTTCCTGTGGGCTTCCAAACCCAGCAGCACTCCCCTGACCCTTCCCCCACTCCTGGTGCTACTCAATTAGTTAATTGATTTCAGTTGTTTTGTTTTCTTTTCAACACTTTTTGGTTTGGTGGGTGGTGGGAAAATTATTTTATGTTTGTTTAAGTTTCCTTTTCATTTTACTGTCTCTGAGGGAGAGATAAAAGCAGCTGGGAGGGACAGAGATTTAAAACACCTATTTTTCTGTTAACTCTCCCAGTGCCAGGTGCATAGCACTGCATCTCTCCCTCTCCCTCTCTCACCTCTCTCTTTAAAAAAATAAATAAATAAATAAAAACATTCCTTCCTTTTATTTTATTTCTTTTTTTAAGTTTGATTTAAAACGGGGAAGGGCATAAAGAGGCCTCAGGATCCCAAAGATGGAATAAGGGATCCTGGAAATACTAGATGTAGCCCTGCTGTGTCCCAAGCAGCAAGCCCCAGACCTCAGGCTCCCTCTGCGTCTACTCAGGCTGCTTCTACTGGCACTGCCCCTGTAGCACCTACTATTACTAGATCTTTTGCACAGGTGGTTAGTGCCAGCCCCAGTCATGCCAACTCTGGGGGAGAGCAGCTATCTAGGAGGCATGGAGTCAGATGCATAATGTCTGGGGTTCACAGCATAGGGGCATATGTAAAGGCTGCAGCTGATGTTGTGAGGCCCTCTGCAGTTGTAGCAGCCAGCAAAATGTACTGCAAAGCTGTACTATTTCTATGTACGCTGGCTGCTGCACATACTTTGGTGCAGAAGGGGCTCACACTGGGGGGGACTTAAATCCCTGTGGAACCCCTGGAAGGGATGGGCACACGTCTGGTACTATCTAATGTGCCCCCCTTCCTACCGGACCCTTTGCTGCACCCCCACTTGCAAGCCCTGGGGGAGTTAAAATCAAATGTCACTAAGATTCCCCTGGGCTGCAAAGAGAGAGCGCTTAGGCATGTGCTCTCTTTTAAGAGGCAGGCACAAGTCCTCCTGCCTCGGGGTGCAGAAAGTATTGAGGGGTCCTTTGGGGTTCATTTTGAGGGGGTGCTGTACCGCATATTTTACAGAACAGAAGAAGTGAGGTGCTTTGCTTGTAAGGAGCTGGGGCATACACGCCAGAGCTGCCCCAAGGGGCAGCATTCTAAAACATCAGCCCCAGCTCCAGTGCCAGTCGCAAGCACCTCACGTACAGCACCCAGCCCTGCTAAGACCACCGTGGCAGGGCCCTCAAAAGGGAAAGCCCCCCCTTCAGAGAGCTATAAGGAGGCAGTTCCAAAGCCCACCACCGCAGCCTCCATGCCTCCTTCCTCCCCACCAAAAACATCAGTAGCTGCAGCTACCTCTGAGGCTGCAGCAAAAGGGAGGAAGGAGAAGAGTGTCACCACTACCCCCTGTGTTGCCGCTGCCCCGGTGCCATCCCTCCCCGCCCCAAGTATAAACACTTCTATCGGTGTAGGGGAATGGGGGGAGGGAGGAAAGATCTCAGCCCTCTAAAGAGGGCACGGGGAGCGGCGGCACCTCCTCTTCTAAGGCTGACACCCCAAGGAAAAGGAAATATAAGACCAATAGGGGGACACTGGAGGAATGGGAGGAGCTTATCTCCTATCCCTCCAAAGTAAAAAAGAGGAGCCATCCATCGCCTCCTCAATTGTCTCACCTAGCTATTGATCTCAGCCAACCAGGTACGGACCACACACCTCTCCCCCCAGACCTGGCGGGAGATAATGTAGCCAAGGGTCTGGGGAATGTGCAGGGGAATAAGGGTCTCCCTGAGGAGACAGGGGCAGACAGCCAGCCAATAGCTATGCAGCTTGTCTTGCCCCTGATATATGAAGGGAAGCCCAATAAAGCCCCTGCAGAATGGGCAGTTAGTGTCCCTAAGGTGCTGAGCTTTGGGGACCACAGTCAGCCTCTCCCTCCAGGGTCACTCTCCAGTGGCGAAACTGGGGTAATACCAACTCCCCAGGATGTGCCACTCCTGGAGGCGATAGACTTAAGCGTAACGCCCATTCAGGACCCTGTAGAGGGAAATCCAGGGGAGGGTGATGCAATAGGGGCAGTGGTAATGGAGGAGGGTGACCAAGTAGTCCCTCCTATTAATACCGTGGAGGTGACTGCTACAACCTCGGAGATCCCTCCTCCCACTTCATCCACTGACCCAAACCTAGGCATCATCCAAGCTGCGCAGGCGGCGGTGGAGAAGGCTGAGGAGGCATATAAGGCCTCCAAAGCTCCCCATGTCACCAAGCCATCTGCCCTCGTTCAGCCAGCTACCCCTGAGTGTGCCCCTAGTACTAGCAAGGGGGCACAAGAATCCTCTCAGGGTTCTGTAGCGAAGGGTGTATTAGAACCCACTTCAATAACATCTTGAAGTGGGAGTGTTAAGATCAAGCTGAGAAGGCTTACCCCCTTAGAGGAGAAGGGGGTTTATAAAGTACTCAGCGAGGAGGAGCCCAGGGATGGCAGTGAGGCTTCCGCAGCCTCAGTACCTACACCTAGCCCTGTCATCCCTGCCAAGGAAATAACAGCTTTCCTTGAGAGCACCCTTCGCGGACAAAATAAAAAGAAGGTGCGCCTGGCCCTTGAGAGGTGGAATGATCTGCCGTTAATCATCCACTCTCTCAGAGAATATCTTAGGGCCAGCAATAGGGCCAAGAACTTCGGGTCTGCCGAACATATCCGCGCCCGCAAGTTCTTAAATTTGTGTCTGTCCCATCAGGCCTCGCTAGGAGATGGGACGAAAGCACTTCCTGACACACAGTAATGGCTCTGAGCATCAGCACCCTTAATACCAATGGCTGTAGGGATGGGTTTCACAGGTTCCAGGTACTCTCCTATCTACAGCAAGGGAGGTACTCTGTGAGCTTCCTGCAAGAGAAGTTTCTCCGTGATAAAGTCGATTATGAGACACAAAATATTTACAAATGGAAGAAACCAATTAATTTCAAGCAACTCAGTCGACAGCGTAAATCTTCATTAAAACACGGACCGAAAAGAGTAAGCTTCAGTAGTGTAGAAGCTGATACTATAGAAGGTGGTTTTGAGGAAATAACAAATATTTCCAGTGAGGATGTGATTGAAGATATACCAACAACTTCAATGTCTTCTTTTTTGTCTCCCGGACGGGAGGACAAAGTGGTGACCGTGTTTCAAGAAACAGCTGTCAAACCCCAACAATTCAGAAGAACTTCCTCCCGCTCAAGGGTGAACAAAACAAAAAAAGAAGAAGTGTTAGGAGAGGTGGAAAGAAAAAGTGTACAAAGAAAACCAACTCAGAACCAGCGGAAACTGAAGAACAAGGAGAAGAAATCAAATCAGTCATAAATTTGTCTGATTATAATTTGTCTTTAACAGAAGAAAAGGTTTTGGAAAGAGGTTTGAACTTTGTACCGACAAGACACTTTAATATTTTCAATACATTGGTAGATGTTAACCGTCTAGTAAGAAAGTTAACCTTAAGAAAATATTATGATAGAGATGAAACAGCTGATATATTTGATGATAAGTTTGATAACTCTAATACACATACCTCACTGGAGACAGGCAATATGGATCATTTTCTCTTTAGAGATTTCTGTTGTCTAATGGATTTATGTGATGTACAAGGAGATCAATCTAATACTGAAGTAGATACGGAGATCCATAAATTCAAAGTAAATTTATTTAAAAAGTCTTATTTCTATCCAGTTAGTTGTAGAGGACCAGTCTTAGATTCGTTTCAACAACTAATAGAGGAAGATCTTATTAAATTGAATACCAAGAAACACAAAATCCCTTCTAATTTAACTAAAAGTGAAAGTGAAGCTGTAAGACATCTCAGCAATCTAGAAGAAGTAGTTATTAAAAACTCCGATAAAGGAGGTGCCGTTGTATTAATGAACGTGAAAGATTATTTTAATGAGGCAGTTAGACAATTAAGTGATATGGATTCTTATACCAGGTTGTTAAAGGACCCCACCAGGGATTTTAGTTTGGTGATACACTCCCTGATTGACAGAGGTGTTGCAGTGGGCGTGGTGAGCATGAGGGAGGCAGAGGCTATGAGAACTGTTAGCCCTGTTATCCCCATATTTCACCACTTGCCCAAGGTTTACAAATCCCTGTCTAATGTACAGGGTAGACCTATAGTTTCAGGGATTGGGTCACTGAACGAATCCCTGGGGGAGTGGATAGATCTTCATTTACAACCTATGGTATCTAGATTATATAGTTATATAAAAGATACTACAAATGTATTACAAAAACTCCAGAAAATAACTTGTCGTTCAGACTACATATGGCTTACATGCGATGTAAAATCTTTGTACTCTTCAATTCCTCATGAGTATGGTTTGACATCACTGAGATATCATCTGAGTCGTTATAGTAATTACAGTTACGATCTACAGAACTTCATATTGGAGGCAACTGTGTACCTGCTCACGCACAATTACTTTCTCTTTGATGGTGGGTTCTATCTCCAAAGACGCGGGACTTCTATGGGCGCAAAATTTGCGCCCTCCTACGCGAACCTTTTCATGGGCTGGTGGGAGGAGTCCCGCGTCTTTGGATCTGGTAACCCACATAGGGAGAGTGTTGTGATGTATGGTAGGTACATAGATGACCTCCTGTTTATATGGAGGGGTGATATTTCTGAGATGTCAGCCTTTGTGTCTTACCTCAATGATGAGACTCTTAATTTGAGCTTCACATTTGAATATGACACTTCCCAATTACAATTTTTGGATTTGACACTGAGGGGCAATCCTGATACTGGTTGTATAGATACAGAGGTATATAGAAAACCCATCTCTGGGAATAATTTATTAAGGGCTGACAGTTGTCATCCTAGACATACTATTAGGGGAATTCCTGTTGGGCAGTTTAAACGATTGAGACGAAATTGCTCAACAGATGAGGCATTTGAGATCCACTCCAAGTCTCTTTATTCCCGATTTTTGCAGAGAGGTTATCCTAGATGTATTTTAGATAGAGCATATGATAAAGCAAGAACAGAGGATAGACAGACTATGTTGGAGTATAAAACTCATAAATACAAAACTGATCATGTTCAGCAAAGAAGAGTGGTTTTTAGCACTGAATTTAGTTCAGAATTTACAAAAATATGTAATATAATTAGAAAACATATTCCTTTGCTGAATGTAGATACCTCATTACGGGGGATAGTGACAGAGGGTATTAAATTTGTTTCAAGAAGAGGTAGAACTTTAGGAGATGTTATCTCCCCAAGCATGTACATATCGGACAGAAAAAAATCTTCAAAGACTTGGCTCTCAATGGTGGGGAATTTTAAATGTGGCAGTAATAGATGCCATTGTTGTAGGTTTGTAAAGACATCAAGTAGCTTTGTCTCTAGTGTAACTGGGAGAACTTATAGTATGAAATTTTTTGCAAATTGCGCAACACGTGGACTGATCTATTTGCTGACTTGCCAAGCCTGCAACATACAATATGTAGGAAAGACAAAACGCTCCATGAGAGAGCGGCTAAATGAACATCTTAGTGATGTAAGGAATTTGTGTTTCAAATCATCAGTTTCGAATCATTTTAAAGAAAAGCATGGCGGGGACACAGATATGTTGACAGTCCAGATCATTGAAAAGGGAAAATTAAGTATACGTGGAGGTGATCTGGACCGTCACCTATTGAAAAGGGAAGCATACTGGATATTTACTCTAGTTACCCGCCATCCGGAAGGTTTAAATAAGAATTATGATGTTGCTTGCTATGTATGATTCATAATTTGCATGTATTGTATTTAGAATTGGAATGTACCTTGCGAGCATCATCTAAATGAAACTTGTGTGTATTTGAATAATTAACAATTTTTATATTTGGTATAATCTCTTGGAGAATAGTTGTCATTAATGTTTTTAACAAAGAAGAAAATCGTATGATATTTTTGTTGATTACATGTGGGGAACAGACATACCTGTCTGAGAATATGTATGGTAGATGTTTTTGAGCCTGAATTCCTGTGGTGGAACTTTCTATATTGTCGGTCAGATACTTGGAGAAATTATATTCAATTTGGCTGACAATGGAGTGCTTATGTAGTGGGCAGCGTTTAGGTATTTGAAACGTTGCCTTTAACTCCATAATAAACACTGTGAATAATGTGGATTAGAAGTCGCTGCTTGGATTTCCTTTTGATATCCTATATCCTATATTGTAGCGGATTACCCTTGGCACGAGTTTTAATGGAGTGTATTGATATACATATTTAATTCCTAACGTTTATACAAAGTTTGGGGGTTGAAAAGAAGATGTATGTATATCTTTTAAATTTTCACCAGTAACAAAAGGGTTAATGAAAACCGTATGTCAGATCCACATATTCATGAGTTGTCATCCACTAGAAGTTAGTTTGATACAATGTTTCTCATTGGCTATTCAGGCTTTTAAACAGACTAATCAGACGGGTAACCAACTGCCATCATGATTAAGCGTGTATAACGCGAAACATGTCGAATGGATTAGTGATTCTGCTACTCTAACCTGTACACTTGTACTTATGCTGCCCTCTGTATTATTGTGTGGTCCGTGAAGATTGAATTTTAAGCGACAAGATTAAAGGTATTACTTTGATTTTATTTGGTCTGAAATTGTATCATTCAAGTCGAGCGGATACTTTAAATGTCTAGCTTCCTGCAAGAGACCCATACCACTCCGGAGGCTGAAGCCAACTGGCATCTGGAGTGGCGAGGCAGGGTTTTCTTTAGCCACTTCACTTCGGCGTCATGTGGAGTGGTGACCCTGTTCTCAGAGTCCTTTCAGCCTGAGGTGCTGAGTGCGAAGGCTGTTATCCCAGGCCGTCTGCTGCATCTCCGGGTCCGAGAGCTAGGCTGCACGTTTAGTCTGCTGAACGTGTATGCACCCTCTGCAGGACCGGAGAGGGTGAGGTTCTTTGCTAGTTTGTCGACCTATCTGGAGTCGGTCGATGCGGATGAGTGTTTGATTATCGGGGGTGATTTCAACTGCACCCTCGAAGCTCTGGACCGTGTCGGGACAGAGCATTATCCACCATCCGCGTCGGTCTTGAGGGAGGTCATCACCCGCTACTCCCTGGTCGACATCTGGTGAGAACAGCACCCAGGGGCATCAGACACTTTCAGCTATGTCAGGGTGAGAGATGGTAGGGTGTCCCACTCCCGGATCGATAGGCTTTATATATCTAGACACTACATGTCGCTGGCCTGGTCCAGTGCCATTGGGTTGGCCCCATTCACGGACCACAACTGTGTGTCCGTGAAGCTGTCGCCCACGTCATCGGCGACAAAAGCCGTCTATTGGCACTTGAACAATACCTTGTTGGAGGACGAGGGCTTTGCGGCATTGATCAGGGAGAGGTGGGCGGACTGGAGGGGTTTCAAGGGCGACTTTGCCATGCTGAGTCAGTGGTGGGACGTGGGCAAGGTGCACTTGAGACTCTTGTGTCAGGAGTATACTAGGGGTGTGAACAGTCAGCGCAATACCGAGATTGAGGCACTCCGGGGGGAGGTGCTTGGCCTCGAGCAAAGGCTGGCTGCTGAATCTAGGGATCCAGCCTTTCAGCGCAAATACGTAGAGAGGAAGGAGGTTCTCTGTCACCTGGAACGGCATCAGGCTAAGGGAGCCTTCGTGAGAAGCCGCTTGCGATTCCTTTGGGAGATGGATCGCGGCTCGCGCCTCTTCTACGGACTGGAGAAGAGGGGGGTAACCGTAGACATATCACCTGTCTCCTCGCTGAGGACAGTGCCCCTTTTTTGGATCCGGAGAGCATCCGGGACAGGGCCCGGAGATTCTATGCAAACCATTACTCTCCGGATCCCATCTCTCCAGATGCCTGCAAGGTCCTATGGGATGGGCTTCCAACGGTCAGCGAGGGTGGAAGAGAGAGGCTGGATCAGCCCATCTCTCTAGCTGAACTCTCTGAAGCCCTCAGTCTAATGCCCCATGGCAAATCTCCGGGGATGGACGGACTGACCATAGAGTTCTTCCAATTCTTTTGGGAGACTCTAGGACCTGATTTCCAACTGGTCCTAACGGAAGCCCTCGAGACTGGTGAGATGCCCCTTTCCTGTCGATGGGCAGTAATGGCCTTGCTGCCCAAGAATGGGGATCTCCGTCATATCGAAAACTGGCGACCAGTCTTGCTGCTCAGCACGGATTATAAGATCGTAGCCAAAGCTGTCACCTTAAGGCTCAGGTCCATGCTGGCAGAGGTGGTCTACTCAGACCAGTCCTATACAATCCCGGGCCGGACCATCTTTGATAATATCTTTCTGGTCCAGGATCTGCTCTGCTACGCCCGCAGGACTGGTCTGTCACTCGCCCTTCTCTCACTAGACCAGGAGAAGGCGTTTAATAGAGTGGATCACAGATATCTCATAGCTACTCTGCATGCATACGGCTTTGGCCCACGCTTTGTGGGCTACCTTAAGACGCTGTATGCCTCTGCAGAGTGTTTAATTAAGGTCAACTGGTCCCTAACGGCACCCCTGGTGTTTGGACGAGGAGTACGGCAGGGATGCCCCTTGTCTGGACACCTATATGCACTAGCCATCGAGCCCTTCCTTTGTCTGTTAAGGAAGAGGCTCACAGGGCTGGTGCTGAAGGAGCCAGACATGAGTGTGGTCCTTTCAGCATATACCGATGATGTACTCCTCGTGGCCTAAGACCTAGTTGATCTGGAGCGGGCTAAAGAATGCCAAGAGGTTTATACAGCTGCCTCTTCTGCTCAGATCAACTGGTCCAAATGCACAGGCCTTTTAGAGGGTCCAATACAGGTAGACTCCCTGCTTCCCACCTTCCGTAACATCAAGTGGGAGGCTACAGCTTTGAAATACCTTGGAGTCTACCTGTCCGCTGCGAATCCCACAGTCCCTTCAAACTGGAAAGAACTGGAGGAACGAGTCCTCTCTCAGATGGGACTGTGGAGGGGTCTTGCGAAAGTGCTTTCCCTAAGGGGGAGGGCTTTGGTGATCAACCAGCTGGTGGCCTCACAGCTGTGGCACCGGCTGATCTGCCTTAGCCCGACCCCCGAGTTCATCAGCAAAATCCAGAGAATGCTGCTGGACTTTCTCTGGATGGGGAAGCACTGGGTCTCTGCGGGTGTGGCGTGCCTCCCACTGGGAGAGGGCGGTCAAGGAATGGTGTGTATACGCACTGAAGTGCACACCTTCCGTCTCCAGTACCTGCAGAGATACCTGTACGTAGACCCTTCACCGCAGTGGTGCGCACTGGCCTCCAGCTTCTATCGTCAGTTGCGGAATATGGGGTATGACCGGCAACTATTCATCATCAAGCCTGAGGGATTTGGGAGCGACCTCTCAGTGCTGCCGGCATACTACCGGGAAACCCTCAAGGCCTGGAGCATGGTCTCCGTGTCAAGGCAGGGCACACTGCAGGGGGCAGACATTCTAGCGGAGCCCCTGCTATATAATACAGCTGTGGGGGCTCGGATGTTGGAAGCCCCTAGCATATGTCGTCGCCTTCGCCAAGCACGGATGACCCGAGTCGGGGATCTCCTGGACTATGAACGGACGGACTGGGTGGAGCCCGATGCGCTTATGCACCGTATGGGTTTCCAAAGTCCCAGAGTTCCATACCGTTTGCTCCAGGAGATCAAGCTTGCCATCCACCCTGACTCGCGCACCTTCATTGACGAGGCCTTACAGGCCGGAGAGCCACATCTACCTGTGGAACCCTCGCCTCCGGCTGTAAGCATACAACCAAAGCCTCGTCAATCCCCCTTGGCTTCTCCAGCCCCCAACTTAAGCCAGTTGGGGGTGATACCCTCGGCATGTTTCAGTGGCATGCCGAGGAAGAGGCTGTTTTCCCTCGTGCTCCACACAGTGCACTTCCTCGCCCTCGTCGGTCGCCCAGACACCATCTGGAGGCGAGTGTTTGACGTGGGCGAGAGACCCCGGTGGAGGGCACTCTATTCCACCTTGGTGCCCAGACCCATCGGGGATTTGAGTTGGAGAGTGCTCCATGGTGCACTGAGCACGGGGGAGTACCTGGCCCGTTTCACGGACTCCCCTGCCGCATGTCCTTTCTGTGGCAGGGGTGAGTCTGTCTATCATATTTACTTTTCATGCAGCCGACTGCAGCCCCTCTTGTCATTCCTGAGGGGACTCCTCCTGCAGTTCTGGCTGCACTTCTCTCCACACCTTTTCATTTTTGGGCGCGCGGTGTCTCGGACAAGTAGGGCTGAGGACCTCCTCATAAACCTGCTCCTGGCACAGGCTAAGATGTCCATCTATGTGTACAGGAAGCAGGTACTGTCAGGGGAGGTTCCAATGATGCCTGAAGCTTTGTTCCGGGCATTTGTGCTCTCCCGTATCCGAGCAGAGTACACCCAAGCCCTTGCCACTGGGGGTATGTCAGCTTTTACCTCCCAGTGGGACTTAAATGGTGTGCTCTGCTCGGTGTCCCCCCATCTGGATTCTTTTCAGCTCATACTTCACCTTTAAGTTATTTTTATGTTACAGTTACTCTTTTCTGGTTTCTTTATATGTCCCTTTGGGTGCTGGGGGTGCGCGGCGTGTTAATTAATGGCACGCTGCTTGCTCCTCTGGCACTCAGGGGGTTAATGTTTATTAAAAAAAAAAAAAAAAAATTCCATTTGTTAATTGGCTGGCTTGTCTATAAGGCAAGCACCTTTCTTTTCTTTTTCTAATATCCTGTCCCTAGCTTTTGACTGAGGTTGTAGGAGAGAGGTTGTGTGTTAGGAAGCTCTCTAAAAAAGCCTCTTTGAGGGGAGTTTTCTTTTCTTTTGTTTTCTTTTTCAGTTAGTTTAGCTGAATAAGAGTTTAGTTAGGTTTTATTTCTTTTTGGGGAAAATTGGGTGAATTTTTAGTTGATTTTTGCACTTTTTAAGTTGAGCCCCAGGAAGCAGCAGCTTCTTGCCCAACAAGGCTCACTTCCTGTGGGCTCCTTTCTCCTGCTCACACCCCTGACCCATCCCCCGCTGCTGGGTCTTTTTTCTACTTCGATTTAATTTGATTCTTTTATTTATTTTGGAAATCTTTTGTTTGGAGGGTGGTAGGGAAGTTTATTTTCTGTTAGTTTAAGTTTATTTTTGAATTTACGTTTATTTTTGAGGGAGAGAAGCAAGCAGCTGGGAGGGAAAGAATTTAAACATCTTTCATTACTGTTAACCCTCCCAGTGCCAGTGCACAGCACTGCAGCTCTCCCTCTTTCTTTTTGTTTAAGAAGAAAATGTTGTTTTAGTTTATTTCCTTTGATTTGCTTTATTTAAGTTCAAAGCCCCAGGAAGCTTGAGTTTCTTACCCAGAAAGGGCTCACTTCCTGAGGGCTTCCAACACAGCAGCACTCCCCTGACCCTTCCCCCACGCCTGGTGTTTAGTTAATTGATTTCAGTTGTTTTGTTTTCTCTTGAACACTTTTTTGGTTTGGTGGGTGGTGGGGAATTTATTTTAGGTTTGTTTAAGTTTCTCTTTATTTAACTGTCTCTGAGGGAGAGATAAAAGCAGCTGGGAGGGACAGAGATTTAAAACACCTTTTTTTTCTGTTAACCCTCCCAGTGCCAGGTGCATAGCACTGCAACTCTCCCTCTCCCTCTCTCTCACCTCTCTCTTTAAAAAACAAAAACAAAACAAAACAAATAAATAAAAACATTCCTTCCTTTTATTTTATTTCTTTCCTTAAGTTTGATTTAAAATGGGGAAGGGGATAAAGAGGCCTCAGGATCCCAAAGATGGAATAAGGGATCCTGGAAATACTAGCTGTAGCCCTGCTGTGTCCCAAGCAGCAAGCCCCAGACCTCAGGCTCCCTCTGCCTCCACTCAAGCTGCTCCTACTGGCACTGCCCCTGTAGCACCTACTACTAGATCTTTTGCACAGGTGGTTAGTGCCAGCCCCAGTCATGCTAACTCTGGGGGGGAGCAGCTATCTAGGAGGCATGGAGTAAGATGTATCATGTCTGGGGTTCACAGCATAGGGGCATATGTAAAGGCTGCAGCTGATGTTGTGAGTCCCTCTGCAGTTGTAGCAGCCAGTAAAATGTACGGCAAAGCTGTTCTATTTCTACGTACGCTGGCTGATGCACATACTTTGGTGCAGAGGGGGCTCACACTAGGGGGCACTTATATCCCTGTGGAACCCCTGGAAGGGATGGGCACACGACTTGTACTATCCAATGTGCCCCCCTTCCTACCAGACCCTTTGCTGCACCCCCACTTGCAAGCCCTAGGGGAGTTGAAATCTAACATCACTAAGATTCCCCTGGGCTGCAGAGAGAGAGCACTCAAACATGTGCTCTCTTTTAAGAGGCAGGCACAAGTCCTCCTGCCTCGGGGTGCAGATAGCATTGAGGGGTCCTTTGGGGTTCATTTTGAGGGGGTGCTGTACCGTATTTTTTACAGCACAGAAGTAGTGAGATGCTTTGCTTGTAAGGAGCTGGGGCATACACGCCAGAGCTGCCCCAAGGGGCAGCGTTCTAAAACATCAGCCCCAGTTCCAGTGCCAGTCGCAAACACCTCACGTACAGCACCCAGCCTGAGGATGCAGCAAAAGGGAGGAAGGAGAAGAGTGTCACCACTACCCCCTGTGTTGCCGCTGCACCGGTGCCATCCCCCCCCGCCCCAAGTATAAACACTTCTACCGGTGTAGGGGAATGGGGGGAGGGAGGAAAGATCTCAGCCCTCTAAAGAGGGCACGGGGAGCGGCGGCACCTCCTCTTCTAAGGATGACGCCACAAGGAAGAGGAAATATAAGACCAATAGGGGGACACTGGAGGAATGGGAGGAGCTTATCTCCTATCCCTCCAAAGTAAAAAAGAGGAGCCATCCATCGCCTCCTCAAGTGGTGACATTGTCTGACCTGGCTATTGATCTCAGCCAGCCAGGTACAGACCACCCACCTCTCCCCCCAGACCTGGCTGGGGATAATGTGGCCAAGGGTCTGGGGAATGTGCAGGGGAATAAGGGTCTCCCTGAGGAGACAGGGGCAGACAGCCAGCCAATAGCTATGCAGCTTGTCTTGCCCCTGATGTATGAAGGGAAGCCCAATAAAGCCCCTGCAGAATGGGCAGTTAGTGTCCCTAAGGTGCTGAGATTTGGGGACCACAGTCAGCCTCTCCCTCCAGGGTCACTCTCCAGTGGCGACACTGCCACTCCTGGAGGCGATAGACTTAAGCATAATGCCCATTCAGGACCCTGTAGAGGGAAATCCAGGGGAGGGTGATGCAACAGGGGCAGTGGTAATGGAGGAGGGTGACTAAGCAATCCCTCCTATTAATACCATGGAGGTGACTGCTACAACCTCGGAGATCCCTCCTCCCACTTCATCCACTGACCCAAACCTAGGCATCATCCAAGCTGCGCAGGCAGTGGTGGAGAAGGCTGAGGAGGCATATAAGGCCTCCAAAGCTCCCCATGTCACCAAGCCGTCTGCCGCCGTTCAGCCAGCTACCCCTGAGTGTGCCCCTAGTACTAGCAAGGGGGCACAAGAAACCTCTCAGGGTTCGGTCGCGAAGGGTGTATTAGACCCCACTTCAATAACATCTAGAAGTGGGAGTGTTAAGATCAAGCTGAGAAGGCTTACCCCCTTAGAGGAGAAGGGGGTTTATAAAGTACTCAGCGAGGAGGAGCCCAGGGATGGCAGTGAGGCTTCCGCAGCCTCAATACCTACACCTAGCCCTGTCATCCCTGCCAAGGAAATAACAGCTTTCCTTGAGAGCACCCTTCGCGGACAAAATAAAAAGGTGCGTCTGGCCCTAGAGAGGTGGAATGATCTGCCGTTAATCATCCACTCTCTCAGAGAATATCTTAGGGCCAGCAATCGGGCCAAGAACTTCGGGTCTGCCGAACATATCCGCGCCCGCAAGTTCTTAAATTTGTGTCTGTCCCATCAGGCCTCGCTAGGAGATGGGACGAAAGCACTTCCTGACACACAGTAATGGCTCTGAGCATCAGCACTCTTAATAGCAATGGCTGTAAGGATGGGTTTCGCAGGTTCCAGGTAATCTCCTATCTACAGCAAGGGGGTACTCTGTGAGCTTCCTGCAAGAGACCCATACCACTCCGGAGGCTGAAGCCAACTGGCATCTGGAGTGGCGAGGCAGGGTTTTCTTTAGCCACTTCACTTCAGCGTCATGTGGAGTGGTGACCCTGTTCTCAGAGTCCTTTCAGCCTGAAGTGCTGAGTGCGAAGGCTGTTATCCCAGGCCGTCTGCTGCATCTCCGGGTCCGAGAGCAAGGCTGCGCGTTTAGTCTGCTGAACGTGTATGCACCCTCTGCAGGACCGGAGAAGGTGAGGTTCTTTGCTAGTTTGTCGACCTATCTTGAAATGGTCGATGCGGATGAGTGTTTGATTATCGGGGGTGATTTCAACTGCACCCTCGAAGCTCTAGACCATGTCGGGACAGAGCACTATCCACCATCCGCGTCGGCCTTGAGGGAGGTCATCACCCGCTACTCCCTGGTCGACATCTGGTGAGAACAGCACCCAGGGGCATCAGACACTTTCACCTATGTCAGGGTGAGAGATGGTAGGGTGTCCCACTCCCAGATCGATAGGCTTTATATATCTAGCCACTACATGTCGCTGGCCCAGTCGAGTGCCATTAGGTTGGCCCCGTTCACGGACCACAATTGTGTGTCCATGAAGCTGTCGCCCACGTCATCGGCGACAAAAGCCGCCTATTGCCACTTCAACAATATCTTGTTGGAGGACGAGGGCTTTGCGGCATTGATCAGGGAGAGGTGGGCGGACTGGAGGGGTTTCAAGGGTGACTTTGCCACGCTTAGTCAGTGGTGGGGCGTGGGCAAGGTGCACTTGGGACTCTTGTGTCAGGAGTGTACTAGGGGTGTGAGCAGTCAGTGCAATGCTGAGATTGAGGCATTCCTGGGGGAGGTGCTTGGCCTCGAGCAAAGGCTGGCTGCTGAATCTAGGGATCCAGCCTTGCAGCGCGAATATGTAGAGAGGAAGGAGGTTCTCTGTCACCTGGAACAGCACCAGGCTAAGGGAACCTTCGTGTGAAGCCTCTTGCGATTCCTTTGGGAGATGGCTCGCGGCTCGCGCCTCTTCTACGGACTGGAGAAGAGGGTGGGTAAGCGTAGACATATCACCTGCCTCCTCGTGGAGGACGGTGCCCCTCTTTTGGATCCGGAGAGCATCCGGTACAGGGCCCGGAGATTCTGTGCAAACCTGTACTCTCCGGATCCCATCTCTCCAGATGCCTGCAAGGTGCTATGGGATGGGTTTCCAACGGTCAGCGAGGGTGGAAGAGAGAGGCTGGATCAGCCCATCTCTCTAGCTGAACTCTCTGAAGCCCTCAGTCTAATGCCCCATGGCAAATCTCCGGGGCTGGACGGACTGACCGTAGAGTTCTTCCAGTTCTTTTGGGAGACTCTAGGACCTGATTTCCAACTGGTCCTAACGGAAGCCCTCGAGACTGGTGAGATGCCCCTTTCCTGTCGAGGGGAAGTAATGGCCTTGCTGCCCAAGAAGGGGGATCTCCGCCTTATCGAAAACTGGCGGCCAGTCTCACTGCTCAGCACGGATTATAAGATCGTAGCCAAAGCTGTCACCTTAAGGCTCAGGTCCGTGCTGGCAGAGGTGGTCTACTCAGACCAGTCCTATACAATCCCGGGCCGGACCATCTTTGATAATATCTTTCTGGTCCAGGATCTGCTCTGCTACGCCCGCAGGACTGGTCTGTCACTCGCCCTTCTCTCACTAGACCAGGAGAAGGCGTTTGATAGAGTGGATCACAGATATCTCATAGCTACTCTGCATGCATTCGGCTTTGGCCCACCCTTTGTGGTCTACCTTAAGACGCTGTATGCCTCTGCAGAGTGTTTAATTAAGATCAACTGGTCTCTTGCGGCACCACTGGTATTTGGACGAGGGGTTCGGCAAGGATGCCTCTTTTCTGGACACCTATATGCACTAGCCATCGAGCCCTTCCTATGCCTGTTAAGGAAGAGGCTCACAGGGCTGGTGCTGAAGGAGCCAGACATGAGGGTGGTCCTTTCAGCATATGCCGATGATGAACGCGTTGTGGCCCAAAACCTAGTTGATCTGCAGCGGGCTAAAGAATGCCAAGAGGTTTATACAGCTGCCTCTTCTGCTCAGATCAACTGGTCCAAATGCACAGGCCTTTTAGAGGGCCCCATACAGGTAGACTCCTTGCCTCCCACCTTCCGTAACATCAAGTGGCTACAGCTTTGAAATACCTTGGAGTCTACCTGTCCGCTGCAAATCCCACAGTCCCTGCAAACTGGAAAGAACTAGAGGAATGAGTCCTCTCTCGGATGGGACTGTGGAGGGGTCTTGCGAAAGTGCTTTCCCTAAGGGGGAGGGCTTTGGTGATCAACCAGCTGGTGGCCTCACAGCTGTGGCACCGGCTGATCTGCCTTAGCCAAACCCCCGAGTTCATCAGCAAAATCCAGAGAATGCTGCTGGACTTTCTCTGGATTTGGAAGCATTGGGTCTCTACGGGTGTTGCGTTCCTCCCACTGTGAGAGGGCGGTCAGGGTGTAGTGTGTATACGCACTCAAGTGCACACCTTCCGCCTCCAGTACCTGCAGAGATACCTGTACGCAGACCCTTCACCGCAGTGGTGCGCACTGGCCTCCAGCTTCTATCGCCAGTTGCGCAATATGGGGTATGACCGGCAACTATTCATCATCAAGCCTGAGGGGTTTGGGAGCGACCTCTCAGTGCTGCCGGCATACTACCGGGAAACCCTCAAGGCTTGGAGCATGGTCTCCGTGTCAAGGCAGGGCACAGCGCAGGGGGCAGACATTCTAGCGGAGCCCCTGCTATATAATCCAGCTGTGGGGGCTCAGATGTTGGAAGCCCCTAGCATATGTCGTCGCCTTCGCCAGGCACGGATGACCCGAGTCGGGGATCTCCTGGACTATGAACGGGCGGACTGGGTGGAGCCCGATGCGCTTATGCACCGTATGGGTTTCCAAAGTCCCAGAGTTCCGTACCGTTTGCTCCAGGAGATCAGGCTTGCCATCCACCCCGACTCGCGCACCTTCATTGACGAGGCCTTACAGGCCGGAGAGCCACATCTACCTGTGGAACCCTCACCTCCGGCTGTGAGCATACGACCAAAGCCTCGTCAATCCCCCTTGGCTTCTCCAGCCCCCAACTTAAGCCGGTTGGGGGTGATACCCTTGGCATGTTTCCGTGGCATGCCGATGAAGAGGCTGTATTCCCTCATGCTCCACACAGTGCACTTCCTAGCCCTCGTCGGTCGCCCAGACACCATCTGGAGGCGAGTGTTTGACGTGGGTGAGAGACCCCGGTGGAGGGCACTCTATTCCACCTTGGTGCCCAGACCCATCAGGGATTTGAGTTGGAGAGTGCTCCATGGTGCACTGAGCACGGGGGAGTACCTGGCCCGTTTCACGGACTCCCCTGCCACCTGTCCATTCTGTGGCAGGGGCGAGTCAGTTTTTCACATCTATTTCACCTGCAGCCAACTGCAGCCCCTCTTGTCATTCCTGAGGGGACTCTTTCTACAGTTCTGGCTGCACTTCTCTCCACACCTTTTCATTTTTGGGCGCACAGTGTCCCGGCACAGTAGGGCTGAGGACCTCCTCATAAACCTGCTCCTGGCACAGGCTAAGATGGCCATCTATGTGTCCAGGAAGCGGGAACTGTCAGGGGAGGTTCCAATGACGCCTGAAGCTTTATTCCGGGCATTTGTGCGCTCCCGTATCTGAGCAGAGTACACCCAAGCCCTTGCCACTGGGAGTATGTCATCTTTTACCTCCCAGTGGGCCTTAAATGGTGTGCTCTGTTCGGTGTCCCCCCATCAGGATTCATTTCAGCTCATACTTCATCTTTAAGTTATTTTTATGTTACAGTTAGTTTTTCTGGTTTTCTTCTATGTCCCTTTGGGTGCTAGTGGTGTGCGGCATGTTAATTAATGGCACGCTGTTTGCTCCTCTGGCACTCAGGGGGTTAATGTTTATTAAAAAAAAAAAAATACTGTCTACTGATTGGCTGGCTTGCCTATAAGGCAAGCACCTTAGGTTTCTTTTCATAATATCCTGTATCTAGATTTATACAGGCCTACACGGGATTGTTCACAAACCCCACCCTTAATTAATTACACACACTCCCAGAAAAAACACAACCTTTTACACTAACCCTTTAACCTTCTTACTGCAGGTTAGGATGTAAACATAAAAACACTTTTCCAATGCTGGGATGTCCAAACTGTTCACTTAATCCAGAGCACACTTTAAATTGTGCCCTTGGTCTTTTCTTAAGTTAAGGACAGCCTTATACCTATCCCATGCATGCTTAAATTCTGTCACTGTATTAACTTCTACCACTTCTGCTGGTAGGCTATTCCACTTATCTACTACCCTCTCAGTGAAGTAAAACTTTCTTACATCTAAACCTGTGCCCCTCTATTTTTAGACTATGGCCTCTTGTCCTAACATTTTTACTCCATTGAAATATACTTCCATCCGGCACTTTGTTGAATTCCTTCATGTATTTGAATGTTTCAATCATATCCCCGCTCTCTCTTCTCTCCTCCAAGCTATACATGTTCAGATCCTTTAGTCTATCCTGATATTTATTTTCCTGTAAACCAGTCACCATTTTAGCAGCCCTTCTTTGAATCTTCTCTAGAGTATCTATATCCTTCTGGATATGGGGTCTCCAGTACTGTACACAGTACTCTAGGTGAGGTCTAACTAGAGATCTGTAGAATGGCATGACCACTTCCCTTTTTCTGCTACTAATGGCCCTAGCTATGCAACCCAGTACCCTGCTTGCATTCCCCACTGCTTTATTACATTGCCTGCCTACCTTTAAGTCATTAGAGATAATTACTCCCACATCCCTTTCCTCTGTTGTCTCTGGCAATACAGTACCCTTAATAGTATATTTTGCCTTTGGATCTGCCACACTCTTGACCATTCTTCTAATTTACCTAAATCACTTGTCATTTGGCTTATTCCCCCTGGAATGTCTACCCTATTGTAGATCTTGGTATCATCTGCAAAAAGGCATATCTTACCTTGAAGACCTTTTGCAATATCAATAATAAAAATAGCACAGTGTCAAATGCTTTACTGAAATCTAGACAAGCTATATCTACTGCTCCCCCTTGGTCTATTATTTTAGTTACCTAATCAAAAAAATCTATGAGGTTAGTTTTACAAGCTCTCCCTGCTGTAAACCCATGATGTTGGGTATCTTGCAAGCCTTTAACATAGTCTCCATTAATTTTCCCACTACTGATGTAAGACTTACTGGTCTGTAGTTACCAGACTCTTCCCTGCTACCTTTTTTGTGAAGAGGTACTACATTTGATAACTTCCAATCTTCTGGAACTATTCCTGTCTTAATTGACTGATTGAATAATTCTGTTAAAGGTTTTGCCAGAACACACTTAAGTATTTTTATAACTTTGGGTGTATCCCATCTGGTCCCATTGATTTATCTGTTTTAACCATAGAAAGTTGAAGTAGAACGTCTTCCTCTGTAAACATGCATGTTTCCCATGTCTTGCCATTTTGTTTTTCTAACAGAGGTCCCTTCCCTTCAACTTCCTCTGTAAAAACTGAACAGAAATATTCATTGAGACAGTCAGCTAGCCCTTTATTCTCATTTACATAGTTTCCATTTTTTGTTTTCAGTCTAACTATTCCTTGTTTCATTTTCCTCCTTTCACTTATATATCTAAAAAATGTTTTATCCCCCTTTTTTTTTTGACTGAGCAATTTTTTCCTCTGTCTGTGCTTTGGCACATCTAATAATGCATTTGGCCTCCTTCAGCCTAGTCTTGTACCGATACCTATCTTCTTCCTTCTGCGTCTGCTTATATTTCTTAAATGCTTCTTTTTTCTCCTTTACTATATTTGCCACTTCTGCTGAGTACCACAGTGGTTTTCTTTTTCTTTTACCCTTGCTGACATGTCTAATGCAATGCTCTGTTGCATTTAGTAAAACACATTTCAGATAATCCCATTTCTCCTGGACTCCATCTAAAGATATCCAAGTTGTTAAAGATTGACATAAAAAATGTTTCCATTTTAGAGAAATCAGCCTTTCTAATGTCTAGAACCATTGTTTTTATGTGGTGCAACTCAGCCTCTGTCTTTATATTAAATCACACAGATTGTTGATCACTGGAGCCCAAACATTCTCCTACAGCTACATCTGATACCAAGTTTCCATTAGCAAATAATAAATCTAGTGTGGCTTCCTTCCTAGTCGGCTCTTCTACTAATTGACTAAGAGCTAATCCTTGTAAAGAATTTAGGATATCTCTACTCCTTGCTGAACCTGCTGCTTGTTTTTTTCAGTCCACATCAGGAAGATTAAAGTTCCCCGTAATTATAACCTCACCTTTCACAGTCATCTTAGTTACTTCCTTCACTAGCAGTTGATCCAACTCCTCTGTTTGTCCTGGGGGTCTATAGATCACAGGAAGGGGAGACAACGCACCAAAGATCTAAGCGTAGTATGAGCGAATAAAAAATGCAATAAATCACATAAAAAATGTTTTATTTGCAAAAAGAATATATGTATAATAGTTGGTAAAATGAAAATAAAAAGGGGAATAGTCCGATCGTGGCTCAAGTTAAAATAGGAAAAATACTAGTATAGCAGGCATATGGCTGGTATACAAATGTATCAAAAAAGAATATGGAAATGAAAAATAAAAGTTACATAGCATTAATAAATGATAATGGATGAATAAAAGAAAAGAAAAGAGAACGGTCCACAAATAGACACTGTGATGGGTGCAGTCAATTGGAGTGACCAAACTTTTATGGCTGAGTCAGATAATCATTAGGATAAGCATAAGGACGGGGAGGGAAAAGTTTATATACACTCTTCAAATATCGAAAAGGCCCCCCTTCGGCTATATGCTCACCAGACTCTCCCTTGAATAAAGTCACATCAATAAAGTCGTATATAATCTGCTCACCGGATAACTTCTTGTTGTTATGCACATCAATCAATAAAGCTGATACATCCGTTATTCCATCGTTATGTAGAGCTGGATTTTTAAGTCCTCCGGGTACCTCAGAGGAGTCTACGATCCAGGGTAAGGCCGGTTTCGGTGCTACCCACGATACAGAGTTGTAAACTTTCTCTTTAAATGTGGAACAGTCAATTTTCTTTCACTGGTACTCCCAAACTGGATTTATCAACGTGTTTCAGAGCAACTCGGCTCCTTCCTCAGGAAAAATGGGATACACTAAAAGAGGGACGCGCAAAGTGGCGGGTCCGAAAATTTCAAGTCCAATCCGACCAATCATTCTTTGAGATCCAAAGTTCACAAGGTCAGGTCATATGGGCACAAGATACATAGCATTTGACATATTTATAATACAATAAAATATGCATTTAAAGTTGATAAAACAAGTTGAACATATGAATACAAAGTGTTCAAAACATGTGGTGAAGATGAATATATATAAAACATAAAGATTAGTGTTTACGATACTCAGATCTGTATAATGAATGTATTAATTGAATTGAATCAAATATCCCGGCTGGAATAATGAAACATATAAGATGTTCAAATTAATGATAAAATGTGGAATAGACAAAAGTGATTATTACAGACTTAAGTATGGGTGTGTTAGGAACTACTAGTTTATCAAGATCGTAATTGGCGGATATGGTAAGCATAAATAATATTATACCATAATCTCGTTCAGCTCCGCAATGTGCCGGCATTCCTGGACATACAATCACAATTAGGTGATGAAGTCCTCGGGTGGTCAGACACGGTGGGATCAGGGACAGATGTAGAGAAGATTACTAGGGTGTCGGGAGGACTTACTTATTACAATATGTCAAAAAAGGGGCGGCTTTTAAAGATACCAAACTTTAGATGTCTATAAGATCGTGTAAGGTTATATAAGAATATATAGGAAAATGGGTTGATGAACCACACCAAAAATGGACATGGGAAGTGATCTTTATAGATGTATCAAAGCCTCCCTTAGATAGTAAAATCAAATAATCTAACATAGATGGTCTAAAGAAATGAATGATGGAAATATATTAATACAAGACAGGGAGTAGATATAGCTTATTTGTGTATATGTGTGGATGTCTATACGTTTAAGCTTAAGCCAGCTAGCAGCCCCTCCTTTTTTGTAGCTGGACCTCCCTATTATAAAATCCACAATTTGATCAATTCTTGTAATGATAGCTATACCATTTATGCATCTAATAATATCCATTCAAATAAAGATGATATTGTGGTATGTCTAAATAGGAAATATATTAGCGGTTATTCTAATGGGGAACAGGTGGTTTAGGTGTATTGATCTACAGGCACCATAAGTCCAATTCTTCATTTAGTCCTTCAGCTTCAAGGGTGTGGAGTTTAAATATCCAGAAACTTTCCTGTTTTGCGAGATGTTTAAACCTATCACCTCCTCTTTTAGTAGGGCCGATGGATTCAATGCCCATTATTGTGATATCTTCAATCTTCTGGAAGGCTGGGCAGTCATTACAATGCCTAGAGACAGAGTGTTTGTGGTTGTTCTTCATTATATTATTCCGATGTTCCAGAAAGCGTTTCTTTAGTGGTCTGGTAGTCCTTCCAACGTATTGTAGTCCACATATACACTCCATTATATAGATGGTGTAGTTGCTGTTGCAGTTAATAAACTGTTTAATTTGAAATTCCTCATGAGTACGAGTAGATCTAAACGTTTTGGTCCTGTGTTTGATGAAATTACAAGTAATACATGGGTGAAGACCACACCTGAAATTGCCTTTCATGTCTTGTCCAAAGGATGATATATCTGTGATGATTTTAGAGCTCCTAATTTGTGATGGGGCCAATTTTGTTTTTAGATCAGGGGCTTTTCTGTAAATGAACTTCATGTGGGAATAATATATAATTTGTCTCCTTCTAGGATTTTCCAATTCCGTGTGATAATTTGTTCCACTTTTCCAGAGACAGCTGAATATCTAGTGATAAACGGGATATGTGATTTTTTAGGGGACTCTTCGGCTGTTTCTTTAGTATCCTCTTTTCCTGTATTAGATTTTCTATTATTTATTTTCTTCTTTAAGAGATTGGCTCGTGGAGTATTGTTTGCCCGTTCCAAAGCTTGGTGTGTGTTTTCTTTATTATATCCCTTCTGTTGGAAGTGTGCTTTTAATTGGGATGCTTGTGTCATAAAGTCCATATCTTCTGTGCAGTTTCTCCTGATTCATAAAAATTGACCATATGGTATGTTTGATAGCCATTTTTTGTGGTGACCACTAGTGACTTCGATATACCCATTAACGTCCACTTGTTTTTGATGTGTATGAGTTTGAATCTGTCCCTCTTTACTGGATATTTCAAGGTCTAAGAAGACTTTTTGCTGATAGTATAGGTGAATTGGAGTCCTAGATCATTTTGATTGATTGAGGTTAAGAAATCCTCCATTTTTGGGGCTCCACTCTTCCATATCAGTAATAAATCATCAATATAGCGTGCGTATAGTGCTATATCTTGATGATGATTTTTCCAAATGTGTGTCTCTTCCCAGATGCCCATAAAGATGTTGGCGTACGATGGGGCAAAGCGTGTACCCATCGCAGTCCCCCTGGTTTGTTGATAATGAGTATTTTCAAAGATGAAATGATTGTGTTCTAATATAAAATTAATACTGTCTAAAATAAACTGTATTTGTTCTTCCTTGAGTTCTTTGTCTCGTTTGAGGATGGTATCCACAGCTTGTATTCCTGCTTGGTGTTGAATGATTGTATAAAGAGAGGTTACATCACAGCTTACCCATATACACTCTGATGTCCATTGTACATTTTCTAGTTTCTTAAGATGTCAGAGGAATCTTGTGTATAGGGTGGTAATTTTTGGACATATGGTTGTAATATATGGTCAACATATTGGGATAAATTGCTTGTTAGAGAGTTAATGCCGGAGATGATGGGTCTTCCTGGTGGGTTGGTGAGTTTCTTGTGTATTTTTGGTAAGTGATAGAAAATTGGTATCACTGGATATTTAACTGTAAGGAACTGATATTCTCCCTTATTAAGTGTTCCATCTTGATAAGCCATCATGATCAATATATTATACGCCTCTTGATATAGCTGGATAGGGTTAGATGGTAAAGTCTCATAGAATAGGTGGTCTCCCAGGATACGTTGTGATTCCTGGATATAATCTTCCTTATTTTGTATCACCAATCCTCCTCCTTTGTCTGCTTCCCTAAATATTAGGGTATTGTTGTCCATGAGTAATTTGAGACTATTTTTCTCTTTTCTAGAGAGATTGTGTTTATACTTGATGGGCTTCTCAAACATCTTCTTGATGTCTTTAATCACTGTATCTGCGAAAGCTTCTATGTGAGGGCCTCTTGTTTGGATTGGGTAAAACCTAGAAGAGGGTTTGAGATTGGTGTGTCTAAAACTTGGTGTACTGTTGTTTAGTTCTTCATATTCTATATATAGTGGGTCTTCTCCATATTGTGATGTTTCTTCACTCAATTCCATTAGTATCTCTAAGGTTCGTCTGTCCTTTTTTCTCTATTCGATGTTATGGCTCTTTTTTCTTTTTCTTTCTCATAATACTTCTTTAGGGCTAGCTTACTAACGAATTTGTGGATATCTACAAAAAGTTCAAATTCGTTGGGGATGGAGTTAGGGGCGAATTTTAAACCTTTTTTAAGGAGTGAGATATTGTCCCTAGATAGCACATATGAGGATAAATTGAAAATTCCTCCTATTCTGGTTGTGTCTGATTCTGATTTCTCCTTTTCTTTTCCCTTGTTTCTATGTCTTCCCCTTCTTATTCATTTGTTCTTTTTCTCCTCATGGGGTCTCTCTGTGCATTGTTCCAATCTTTGTTCCATTCCCTTCTTAGCCATGCCTGTATTGGGGTTCGGTGGGCCTGGGACAAAAAAGGAGGTTGGTTTTGGGGGGCAGTTTCTTTAGGTCTTGCTCCCTGCTTAGTGTAAAGAGAATTTCTTGGTCTGGGGCAGGGTTTTGTCTGAGAGTTAGGTACTATAGTATTTTCTTTATATGTGGAAGTAATAGGGACCATAGTAATTTCCGGTTGTTTAATTCCCATAAGTTTTCTAGGCTTGGGGATTGGTGGTAAGGTTTGAGAAATAGTCTCAGGTTTTTCCCCAGTCACAATGCTTAGAGTAGGAGATTTAGGTGTAATTCCATTATTCGTATTTTTATTACTAGATATACCTTTGTTATTTTTAGATGATGTTGTTGTGTTGGTAAGATGGGAAGAATACGTACTGGTGATGGATGGTGGTTCTTGTTGTTCTATATTTATGATCTGTGATGGTTGTTCTTTATTTCCAGGGAATTTAATGGTACTAGTAGTAGTAGTAGTTATTGGTGTGTGTAGGTGTGTTAATTGTCCAGTATTTCTCAGGACTTCTCGATCCGTGATATTGTTATATGTGGGATGCATTCTCAAAGAATATTGGTATCTATGATTCTGATGACGATAATGTGTATTCTGATGGTATCCGCGTATCATCTTTGATTCATTAATAGCAGTATAGTTTTTCTTGTTCCAGTGACGAATCTGGCCAGATGAGTAGTCTTGGTCATCTCTTGTCTATTTCTTCTGTTTACGATCAATTAGGGTTTTCTCAAATTTTTCTACCCTTTCGTTAGTTTGTTGATCAAAGTTTATAAAATCTGGATGTGTTTTAAATTGGTCAAGATCGCTCCTCATCTTTTCTATTTGATCCATTGTCTCACTCAATTTCTTTTCCTGATAATTTATAATTAAGTTCATAAGGTCAAATGAGCATTTGTCCAATGAATTATTCCATTTCCCATAGAATTCATTTTCTTTCTGTCCAAATGCTGGTACTTTAATTAACCGTAGGCCTCGTGGTATCTGTTTCTTATCTAGATACTTTTGTAGGGTAATGATTTCCCACCATTGAGACATCTCTGTTTTGAGTAATTTCTCTAAGTCGAAGAATAATCTTCTACAGTTTTTGTCCTTATCTTCTTTATTATTATTATTTTCTTTGTTATGATTATTTCATTCACTGGGTTTTTGTAACTGATTCTTAAAGAATGAGGCTACTAGTCCTTCCCGTCTTTATTTCCTATTTAGGCAGTGCAACATAGTTCTAGTATGTAATATAGATATTCAGATATACGGAGAGGGACTTTATTTGAGTTGGATTGAGAATGTGTACTTATGTATGTATAAAATACCTTTAATAAAGGGTTGTAGGAGACTGCTTCCCAGCGAGGAGACTCCCACTGATATAGTGGAATATTGCAGAAATATATTAATTACGAAGGAGGGTGAGCTCACTACAAGGTTCTTAAGAAAAGGTAAATAAAGTATATTATATTGTAACAAGTATCACAATTGTCAGTGTAGGTGATTATGTGTCTTGTGGAGAGTGGTGATTTTCACTATATAAACGTGAGTGGAGTGATAATCGTTCCGACTAGCAGCCTCCGTTATCTCAATAAGAACGGGTTAGTAGAAATACAAATACAAATATACACATATATATATATAAATGTACTCACAATGAACACATGAAACATACAGAAAAAATATATATAAACTGTATAAGTGATACATAGAAAAATTAGGTGACTTCGCTAACTGCTATTGAAAAATTTAATATATAGAAATATGACCCAAATTTATATAGTACAGATCATGAACAAATGGAGAAATATGGGTAAGATAAGTTAGTTCAAAACAATATAACGAGGATAGTGTTGCTAGAGTAACTGTGGTTCCTTAAATGCAGAGGACTGTGATGAAGTTTTTAATGTTGTAATTTGCTTGATACTTTGTGCTGTCATCAGTTGCTCAGAGTGTCCTCGAGAGGATACATATAGTAAAAGATAAAAGGAAGGGTAAGCTGTGATGTAACCTCTCTTTATACAATCATTCAACACCAAGCAAGAATACAAGCTGTGGATACCATCCTCAAACGAGACAAAGAACTCAAGGAAGAACAAATACAGTTTATTTTAGACAGTATTAATTTTATATTAGAACACAATCATTTCATCTTTGAAAATACTAATTATCAACAAACCAGGGGGACAACGATGGGGACACGCTTTTCCCCATCGTACGTCAACATAGTAACATAGTAAATTAGGTTGAAAAAAGACACAAGTCCATCAAGTTCAACCTTCGCCTCATACCTCAGTAACTGAGAATTTTATAGCTTTCCTGCTACCAATTAAATTAGTCTTTATCAGACCTTCCTGATCAGCCTACTGATAAACAGTATAACTCTGTATGTTCCCTTTTGAAAGAAATGTATCTAATCTTCTCTTAAATGTATCTATTGTATCTTCCATAACTACCTCCCTGGGCAATGAATTCCACAATTTGACAGACCTTACCGTAAAAAAACCCTTCCTCTGCTGAAGTTTAAACCTCCTTTCCTCTAATCTCAAGGGGTGTCCCCTGGTCACCTGATCAGGCCTTGGAATAAATAGTTCACCGCAGAGATACTGGTATTGGCCTCTCATACACTTGTACAATGTGATAAGGTCTCCTCTTAGTCGTCTTTTCTCTAGAGTAAATAAACCAAGTTTGTTTAGTCATTCCTCATATGTCAAGTCCTCCATTCCCTGAATTAATTTTGTTGCTCTCCGCTGTACCCTCTCTAGTTCTAGTATGTCCTTTTTCAGAACCGGTGCCCAAAATTGCACTGCACACTCAAGGTGAGGTCTTACCAATGATTTGTATAATGGCAAAATAATCTTATCCACTCTTGCTTCGATACCTCTTTTTATGCAAGACAGGACTTTGTTTGCCTTTGCTACTGCTGTTTGACACTGGTCACTGTTTCCAAGTTTGCAGTTGACAAGGATACCCAGGTCTTTTTCTAGCAATGAGTCACCTAAATTATTCCATTAAGTTTATAAGTAGCCTTGGGATTGTTTCCTCCCAAATGCATGACTTTACACTTCCCCACATTAAACTTCATATTCCACATGTTTGCCCAATCTGACATTGTATGCAAGTCCCTCTGTAGAGAGAAAATATCCTGTTCTGAATTAATGACTTTGCATAATTTAGTATCATCTGCAAATATTGATATTTTGCTTTCTATATCTATTCCCAGATCATTCATAAACATGTTAAAAAGCAGCGGACCCAATACTGAACCCTGAGGTACTCCACTCTCCATTTTAATTGTACTGGAGAATTTTCCATTTACAGCCACACACTGTTCCCTATCCTTCAGCCAGTTTTGTATCCAATTACCAGCCTTCTGTGTGGCACTGTATCAAATGCCTTTGCATTCTAGATATACTACAGATATACTACATCTATTGCCCTGCCATTGTCTAGGTTGCTGCTTACCTCCTCATAGAAGCTGAAAAGATTAGTTTGGCATGATCTATTCTTCATAAAACCATGTTGATTCATGCTAATGATTTTATTTTTTGTGTTGTAATCCTGAATATAGTCCCTTATTATCCTTTCTAACAGTTTTCCCACTACAGAGGTCAAACTTACTGGTCTATAATTCCCAGGTTCTGTTTTAGTTCCCTTCTTAAATAGAGGCACTATGTTAGCTCTTCGCCAATCCTGTGGCACTGAGCCTGTGGTAATAGAATCTTTAAAGAGTAAATATAGGGGTTTTGCTAACACTGCACTGAGTTCCTGAAAAACCCTTGGATGTATACCATCAGGACCCGGTGCTTTGTCGGTCTAAATTTTGTTCAGTCTTCCCATGACATCTCCTTGAGTTAACCCAATATCTATTAATTGTATTGTTTTATTTGTTACTTGCGGAGGCTCTTCTACCATTCCTTGCTCCCTTGTATATACTGATGCAAAGAAAGTGTTTAAAACATCGGCCTTTTCCTTATCCTCACTAACCAACTCACCCATCTCATTTTTGGGTGGAGACACACATTTGGAAAAATCACCATCAAGATATAGCGCTATACGCACATTATATCGATGATTCATTACTGATATAGAAGAGCGGAGCCCCAAAATTGGAGGATTTCTTAACCTCAATCAATCAAAATGATCTAGGACTCCAATTCACCTATACTATCAGCAAAACTAATGTCGTCTTCCTAGACCTTGAAATTTCCAGTAAAGAGGGACAGATTCAAACTCATACACATCAAAAACAAGTGCACGTTAATGCGTATATCGAAGCCACTATTGGTCACCACAAAAAATGGCTATCAAACATACCACATGGCCAATTTTTAAGAATTAGGAGAAATTGCACAGAAGATATGGACTTTATGACACAAGCATTCCAATTAAAGCAAGCTTCCACGAGAAGGGATATAATAAAGAAAACACACACACCAAGCTTTGGAACGGGCAAAGAATATTCCGCGAGCCAATCTCTTAAAGAAGAAAATAATAGAAAATCTAAAACAGGGGAGAGAATACTAAAGAAACAGCCGAAGAGTCCCCTTAAAAATTAGCATATCCCGTTTATCACTAGATATTCAGCTGTCTCTGGAAAAGTAGTACAAATTATCAGACAGAATTGGAAAATCCTAGAAGGAGACAAATTACTTAAAAATATTATTCCCACGCAACCGAAGTTCATTTACAGAAAAGCCCCTGATGTAAAAACAAAATTGTCCCCATCACAAATTAGGAGCTCTAAAATCATCACAGATATATCATCCTTTGGACAAGACATGAAAGGTAATTTCAGGTGTGGTCGTCACCCATGTATTACTTGTAATTTCATCAAACACAGGACCAAAACTTTTAGATCTACCCATACTCATGAGGAATTTCAAATTAAACAGTTTATTAACTGCAACAGCAATTACACCAACTATATATTGGAGTGTATATGTGGACTACAATACGTTGGAAGGACTACCAGACCACTAAAGAAACGCTTTCTGGAACATTGGAATAATATAATGAAGAACAACCGCAAACACTCTGTCTCTAGGCATTGTAATGACTGCCCAGCCTTCCAGAAGATTGAAGATATCACAATAATGGGCATAGAATCCATCGGCCCTACTAAAAGAGGAGGTGATAGGTTTAAACATCTCGCAAAACAGGAAAGTTTCTGGATATTTAAACTCCACACCCTTGAACTTGAAGGACTAAATGAAGAATTGGACTTATGGTGCCTGTAGATCAATACACCTAAACCACCTGTTCCCCATTAGAATAACGCTAATATAGTTCCTATTTAGACATACCACAATATCATCTTTATTTGAATGGATATTATTAGATGCATAAATGGTATAGCTATCATTACAAGAATTGATCAGATTGTGGATTTTATAATAGAGAGGGCCAGCTACAAAAAAGGAAGGGCTGCTAGCTGGCTTAAGCTTAAACGTATAGACATCCACACATATACACACATAAGCTATATCTACTCCCTGTCTTGTATTAATATATTTCCATCATTCATTACTTTAGACCATCTATGTTAGATTATTTGATTTTACTATCTAAGGGAGGCTTTGATACATCTATAAAGATCACTTCCCATGTCCATTTTTGGTGTGGTTCATCAACCCATTTTCCTATATATTCTTATATAACCTTACACGATCTTATAGACATCTAAAGTTTGGTATCTTTAAAAGCCGCCCCTTTTTTGACATATTGTAATAAGTAAGTCCTCCCGACACCCTAGTAATCTTCTCTACATCTGTCCCTGATCCCACCGTGTCTGACCACCCGAGGACTTCATCACCTAATTGTGATTGTATGTCCAGGAATGCCGGCACATTGCGGAGCTGAACGAGATTATGGTATAATATTATTTATGCTTACCATATCCGCCAATTACGATCTTGATAAACTAGTAGTTCCTAACACACCCATACTTAAGTCTATAATAATCACTTTTGTCTATTCCACATTTTATCATTAATTTGAACATCTTATATATTTCATTATTCCAGCCGGGATATTTGATTCAATTCAATTAATACATTCATTATACAGATCTGAGTATCATAAACACTAATCTTTATGTTTTATATATATTCATCTTCACCACATGTTTTGAACACTTTATATTCATATGTTCAACTTGTTTTATCAACTTTAAATGCATATTTTATTGTATTATAAATATGTCAAATGCTATGTATCTTGTCCCCATGTGACCCGACCCTGTGAACTTTGGATCTCAAAGAATGATTGGTCGGATTGGACTTGAAATTTTCAGACCCGCCACTTTGCGCGTCCCTCTTTTAGTGTATCCCATTTTTCCTGAGGAAGGAGCCGAGTTGCTCTGAAACGCGCTGATAAATCCAGTTTGGGAGTACCAGTGAAAGAAAATTGACTGTTCCACATTTAAAGAGAAAGTTTACAACTCTGTATCGTGGGTAGCACCAAAACCGGCCTCTCCCTGGATCGTAGACTCCTCTGAGGTACCCGGAGGACTTAAAAATCCAGCTCTACATAACGATGGAATAACGGATGTATCAGCTTTATTGATTGATGTGCATAACAACAAGAAGATATCCGGTGAGCAGATTATATACGACTTTATTGATGGGACTTTATTCAAGGGAGAGTCTGATGAGCATATAGCCGAAGGGGGGCCTTTTCAATATTTGAAGAGTGTATATAAACTTTTCCCTCCCCGTCCTTATGCTTATCCTAAAGATTATCTGACTCAGCCATAAAAGTTTGGTCACTCCAATTGACTGCACCCATCACAGTGTCTATTTGTGGACCATTCTCTTTTCTTTTCTTTTATCCATCCATTATCATTTATTAATACTTTGTAAGTTTTAGTTTTCATTTCCATATTTTTTGATACATTTGTATACCATCCATATGCCTGCTATACTAGTATTTTTCCTATTTTAACTTGAGCCACTGTTGGATTATTCCCTTTTTTATTTTCATTTTACCAACTATTATACATATATTCTTTTTGCAAATAAAACATTTTTATGTGATTTATTGCATTTTTTATTCTCTCATACTACGCTTAGATCTTTGGTGCGTTGTCTCCCCTTCCTTTTACTATATGTATCTGCTCGAGGAGACTCCGAGCAACTGACGACAGCACAAAGTATCAAGCAAATTACAACACTGAGAACTTCATCACAGTCCTCTGCATTTAAGGAACCACAATTACTCCAGCAACACTATCCTCATTATATTGTTTTGAACTAACTAACTTATCTTACCCATATTTCTCCATTTGTTCATGAACTGTACTATATAAATTTGGGTCATATTTATATATATTCAATTTTTCAATAGCAGTTAGTGAAGTCACCTAATTTTTCTACGTATCACTTATACAGTTTATATATATTTTTTCTGTATGTTTCATGTGTTCATTGTGAGTACATGTATATATATATATGTGTATATTTCTATTTGTATTTCTACTAACCCATTCTTATTGAGATAACGGAGGCTGCTAGTCGGAACGATTATCGCTCCACTCATGTTTATATAGTGAAAATCACCACTCTCCACAAGACACATAATCACCTACACTGACAATTGTGATATTTGTTACAATATAATATACTTTATTTATACTTTCTTAAGGCCTTGTAGGGAGCGCAGCCTCCTTCGTAATTAATATAGGTGTATAGATCACACCTATAAGAGTAAACATCTTATTCCCGTATTCTAAAGTTATCCAAACAGTATAAGATTAACCTTTAAGCTGTTTTGACATAAATGACAACCCCTTCTCCTTTTCTGCCTTTCCTGTCTTTTCTAAATAGAGAGTACCCTGGTATTTCTACATCCCAGTCATTTTCTTCATTGTACCAGGTCTCGGTAATTCCCAGTAAGTCCACATCTTCACTAGTTATTATTTATCACGGTGCCCGTGCTATGCTGGTGACATTCTGTCAGTTTCCACTACTACTTACGCTTATTGGTTGAAGTGACTTTGTCCCGCCCAGTATTTTCCTTAAATACTGTGTCTTGTCACTTCTCCGGTGCCCTTTCGTGGTGTTTCCGTTACCAGTGCTTGTTCCTGTTTCGTGTGATCTCTGTGTACCGACCCGGATTGCCTGACTACTCTGCATCTCGTTCCTGCCTGTGTACCGACCCGGACTGCCTGACTATTCTGCTACTTGTTCCTGCTCTGTGTACCGACTCGGATTGGCTGACGTTCCTGCTCTGTGTACCGACCCTTTCCGGCTGACGTTCCTGCTCTGTGTATCGACCCAGATTGGCTGACATTCCTGCTCTGTGAACCGACCCGGCCCGGCTGACGTTCCTGCTCTGTGTACCGACTCAGATTGGCTGACGTTCCTGCCTGTGCACTGACCCGGCCCTGTTGGGCTCCGTTGGCTTTGCATCTCTCCTGCGGACACCCCATCTAGTCTCCGGTGGGTTGTTATCCAGGATCCTCTCTGTCTCTGGACAGTACCTCGTACCCCTATACGCTTGCAGACTAGTCTCTGTTATTGTCGGTGTCGCCCAGGCGACATTGCTGGTGTGTTCCTTCCATCCGTGCACCACGATACGCTGGACCTCTTCCTGCCATTCACGCTGAGGTTGGGTTTACTCTGGGCGCCTCAGGCAGTTCACCTGATTGTGCAGTCGACTTTGGTTTGAGCGTTGTTAACCCTTCGGGGTGGGTGCAAGTCATCAGCTATCTATCCGTGTAGTCTCCGGTTGGGTGCCTCTCCGGGCTTGTTGCAAGACCTCCGCTACTGCTACTGCAGTCCACAAGTTGTTCTCGTCTACGTTGTCTATCTGGGTGTTACTAAATATTTTGCACTCTCTTCAGACTGAGAGTCTTAAAGGGCCTCGCACTATTAGGGCCTGTCAGTCCTCCTGGCATAATAGTAACCCATTCAGTGCTGCCTAGCTACAGGATCACACGAAAGTTACCTGACCTGTGTCAGTATATTGTATTGTTGTATTTTGCATATACTGGACCCATGTGGGTATACCTCATTGTAACCTGTCCTGTGTCAGTACTATTTTGTGTCATATATTACTGGACCCGTGAGGGTTATTGTTTATTGCAGCTGTTCAATAAAACTGTGTTTTATCCAAACCTACTGTGTCTGAGTGTCAAACAAACCGTTACATTATTGTAATGAGTTCAGGGATCTTATTCCTTAAACTGGTGACATTTGTACACATGGCTCAAAGTCTACTGGTTTTTGACCTATGTGCCACAGACATACCTTTATCAAATTCATCTGTGCAATGCTGTGGGGGGCAATTGGTATTATCCTGTATCATTCAATTGCCCCCCTCTACTAGTTTAAATTCCTGTTAACAAACCTTCTGAATTGCTTGCTGAGAACCTCTGTTCCCTTTAGAGAAAGATGCAAACCATCCTTTTTGTACAATTCCTTGTTACACCAAATAGGGTTGGTGTGAGAAACAAAGCCAAATCCATATTTTTGGCCCCACATCCTACCATCATCTTCCTTATACACTGGTAGAACCTCTGAAACATGTACAGTGGAAGCAACTTGCTGCAGATCCTTACATAGCTTCTTAAAAACATCTTTTACTACACTCACCTCATTTCAAGCCAAATCATTTGTCCCTAAATGGACTATGACATCCAACTCTCCATTTTGTCTTGCTTCCTTAAAAATTTTTAAAATTCTTCTTCTATCTCTGTAATCCGTAGCACCAGGAAGACATCTGACTTGTTTGCAAACACCATAACATTCCTCCAAACTCACGCCTCTTAATATAGAATCCCCCAATAATAGTTACTTCCTCTCAAAGTAGTTTTCACTTCTTACCTTTGTCAGTTTATCAGTGGTTGCAGTCTGATTTACCTGTGGATTACAGACTGGTGAACCAGTAGTCTGTGCTTCTGGAGTTGTTCCAATATTAAGGCAGTGTTCTGAAAGTGCAGCAAAAGAATTATTAAGAGGCATAGACTGTGGGACATGACTCTTGTCCACAACTCTTACCCTTCCAGAACCAACTGTAGTCCATCTGACATTTCTTTGAAGTCTCTTAGGCAGTGGCACTTGTTTCTTTTGAATTTTTGTGGAGCTCACAGACATCTTGTAGATTTCTGCCTTCAAATAATCAATCTCCTGCTGTAAAACAGAACATTGCTGACAAATTGGACAACTTCTGAAACTCCAAAAGTTTTCATGGGGGAAAAAAGCAAAACATCCATAGCACTACAACATGCCTGACATGTTAACAGCACTAATTTAATCAGGGGACAAAGACTAAAGAGTAAAATACCATCAGATTTTACAGTTGTTTTCTAACTTTAATCACCACAGATCACCTCCAAATTATCTCCAGAATATCTCCTTGTACACTTACAATTGCTTACTTTTAATTGCTGTACTGCTCAGCTAGTAATTAGCCCAGCTAATAACAGACTTACTTTTATACACAGAAGGCAACTCCCATTAATTAGCAAAACAGTATGAAACTAGATCTAACAGGTACTAATTAACACATCAATCCCAACCACCTCAATGACTCAGTGTTCAGTTTCAGTGTTCAAATTCCTTACCAATTATCTAATCATCCCTGAATCTTGTCTACAGGTAGTAATTAGGAATAGACTCATAAAATTCGTACCTATGAAAGAGAAGAATAGATATCATCAAAATGGATACAAAACAGATCTCCAGAATATCTTCTTGTATACTTACAATTGCTCACTTTCAATTGCTGTACTGCCCAACTAGTAATTAGCCCAGCAAATAACAAGCCTACTTTAATACAAAGAAGGCAACTCCCATTAATTAGCAAAACAGTATGTAACTAGATCTAACAGGTACTAAGTAACACATCAATCCCAACCACCTCAATGACTCAGTGTTCAGTTTCAGTGTTCAGATCCCTTACCAATTATCTAATCAGCCCTGAATCTTGTCTGCCTGTAGTAATTAGGAATAGATTCATAAAATTCATACCTATGAAAGAGTAGATCTCACAGGTTCTAATGAACACATCAATCCCAACCACCTCAGTGTCTCAATGTTCAGTTTCAGTGTTTAGATAATTGGTAAGGAATCTGATCAGCCCTGAATCTTGTCTACAGGTAGTAATTACATATAGATTCATAACATTCGTACCTATGAAGAGAGGAATAGATATCATCAAAATGAATACAAAATAGATCTCCAGAATATATTATTGTACACTTACAATTGCTCTCTTTCATTTGATGCACTGCCCAGCTAGTAATTAGCCCAGCTAATGACAAACATACTTTTATACACTGAAGGCAACTCCCATTAATTAGCAAAACAGTATGTGAATCGTTCAAACAGGTACTAGATATCATCAAAATGGATACAAAATAGATATTCTGAATGACTTCTTGTACACTTACAATTGCTCACTTTCAATTGCTGTACTGCCCAACTAGTAATTAGCCCAGCTAATAACAAATCTACTTTTATACACTGAAGGCAACTCCCATTAATTAGCAAAACAGTATGTAAGTGGATCTAACAGGTACTAATTAACACATCAATCCCAAACGCCTCAATGACTCAAACTTCAGTTTCAGTGTTCAGATTCCTTACCTATTATCTAATCAGCCCTGAATCCTGTCTACCTGTAGAAATTAGGAATAGATTCATAAAAATCATACATATGAAAGAGAAGAATAGATATCATCAAAATGGATACAAAATAGATATCCAGAATTTCTCCTTGTACACTTACAATTGCTCATTTCAGTTGATGTACTGCCCAGCTAGTAATTAGCCCAGGTAATGACAAATTTACTT